>CAWUFW010017901.1:0-244213 GCA_963921515.1 Calotriton arnoldi
CCTTGTGGACTCCTGTATCGATCTGCCCCTAATCGGCAACAGGCCAGTACCAATTTTATTGTATGCGGATGATGCGGTACTTATGGCCCGCACCCCTAATGCCCTTCAGCATCTTTTAGATAAATTTGTAAATTTAATGGAGAACCTGGGTCTTTTAATCAACATAGGTAAAACGTACGTTATGAAAGCTGGTCGAAAGCTAGCCAAGGGACGCAAGATTTTAATAGGAAATGAGATTTTACCCCAAACATCAACTTTCTCATATTTGGGAATCCTATTCGATAGTAATTGTAACTGGAAAAGTGCAGTGAAATCGAGAAAAATGCAACTCCTCAGATCAATTGCGGGTCTGAATAATTTTTCTAGGAAAATGGGACGTAAATCTCCCAGGGATATGATGAGCATTTATAACGCCAAATGCCGATCAGTAGTGATGTACGGCTCTGAGTTGTGGGGACACGTAGATGTCGATTCCTTACAGCTGGTAGAAAATGGGTTTCTTAAAAATCTTTTGGGGCTCCCAACTAGTTGCTCAAAGTTCGTGTGTCATGCAGAGCTGGCCGTAACTTATTTAGAAGATTTAATAAGGGTGCAGCCAGTGCTCCTATGGCACAAGCTCTGGACATCGGACCACACGGGCTTTAACAGAGCCATTGTACAGGACTGCTGTGGTGCCGACCATGCATTGAAAATTCCATGGCTGAAGTACATAAAGAATTTTATGCAGGATATTTGTCATTCTGAATATTACGATAATCCTGAATCTCTGTTGCATATATCAAGAGCATCTTTAAAGAAAATATGCCTGAACAACTTAGAGGAAAAGAGATTAACATCGGAACTTGTGAAGCCCACCGTACAATATAACCAAATGGTACTGACCTGCTTTACGATGCAACCGTATTTAATTGGTGTTTTAAATGCTCAACATAGATTTGTATTGACACGTTTTAGGCTAGATATTTTTCATCGTTTGACAACCTTTCCCACTACTAACAGCTGGTCTCGTCAATTAATATGCTGTCCTTGCGACCAGATCTCTAAACAATCAACTATTCATGTACTGTTTTTCTGCAAATTTTATACAGACCTAAGGATTATTTTTATAAAGCCTCTAATGAAATCGTTACATTTTAGACAATGCAGACCAGCCTACTTATACCTACAATTGCTCCCAGACTTGTTTACATGTGTGGTAGTGGCAAGATTTTTGAGGTCTGTTATCACTAAAAGGAAGTTTTTAACTGCTGCATTTCAAATCGGCAAGCGTTTTTACTGTTTTTACTCTGCTGGGAGGCTAGCGAAACGGAGGAACTGCATGGTCCTCGGAGTGGTCTGGTGAAACCATCACACCCAGACTCATGGGTCGGATGGCCCCCGCTCTCAGCGGCGCGGTAAAATCTGAATAACTGGTGCCGGAACCCAGGAGAGCTGCAGGAGCACCTCCGCGATCGTTTGAGCCAACACATTGCTTAGGACCGAAATCGGACGGAGCGGCAGGGGGGTGAGGTCGAGAGAGTGCTTCTACCACGTTCATGGTGCACGGGTCCCAGCTACAGAGGAGAGCCCGTTGCCTGATAGAGCGCTTGCCTGCTGGGCGCTTGGAGACCACACCCGAGTGTTCACCGGGGAAGAAACGGGTGAGTGACTTGTCTCCCCGCCCCCGCCTCTTCACGGGTCACAGGTATATGAACAAGCAAAACTGCGGGAGGATTGCCCCAGGCGAGAACAACTTGATTGTGGATGGAGAGTAAAGGAAGGGGGAGAGAGCACCTCCCATAGCTTCCCCAAAGCGCCGAGGAGTCTCTCTCTTTCTCCCTGCACCGGAGTCTCGCGGCCACACGCTGCTGCGCCGCGGAGTCGCGTGGGGGCTCGGGACAACAATGAGGTTTCCGCTTTTTTCAGATTTCTTGAGGATTTGAATGGGAAGAATGTGGGTAAGAGAGAAGGAAAGATGCAGATATGCCAACTGCCTGGGTATTACAATGAACAAATGGATAAATCTTCCCACCATTTTAGCTGATCTAATCTAGGAAGAATCACTCAACCCTCACAAGATGGTGCCCCCAGAGATCGGAACTGAGAAAAAGAATACTAGAAACAAAAAGAAGACTGCACCATATACCAATGCAAAAACACCCTGCAAAACGGGCAGACATCTTGAAATGGCACATTAACCACTAGCAATCCTTCAAGTTTGGAAACAGACACCTGGAAACGTTGGGAACAAGCTCTTTAACAAGAAAAACTCTATATTCCCCACAACTCTAAATTAGCACTAATCAGAATTATTAGCACAATCACTGCGTTCTATACTGCTCAAGTATTCCTGTGTTAACCTGCGGAAGCGCCAGCATAGTATTCTCACAACCCCAGGAAGTACCTCCCTGTTTCAAAGAATGGACTTAAAACTGGAACCATCGGGCCACAATGCCTTCTCTATTAAATCCCCCCCAACCGGTTTCTATCAGTTAAATACCCCCCAATCCCCCCAGCCGGTTTCTATCAGCTTCTCGTGCAATGTATCTCTTGAAGAAGTCTTCTAGATAGCCGACAGATGCGGACTTTAACCCTGATTTGCATCTATTCAACTCCCTTAGGATTTTAACATTCTCAGAGTAATCCTTGATCTCTATCCTTGTCTCGATCTCTATTATTTTCTAATAATGGCCAACATGAGTGGACCCCTTTCCAAAGCACTCCTTCTCCCTTGTTGGGGAGGGATCCAGCATTTATGCCCTGGATTCTCAGAGACCCTCTGAGAGAGTCCACAGCGACAAGGGAGTCTCACACAACGGAGGCCTGGGTTTTTATCCCGTTACCGCTGGAAGCACAGCACCGTACACCGTGACCGGCGCGCTCGATGGAACTTTTGGACTATGCCTCCCTAGGCTGAAACTATAACATTTGTGTGTACTGCGGTGCACGAGCAACCTTTGGCCGATGACCGGTGGAGCTGTCCCACGCAGCTATAGAGGAGTTTGGCTCTGGTTTGCCCCTCTGCCGCACCTACCCAGCCGGACTTCGGACACTGTTCTTCCTCGTCTCCCCATAGTGCCTCCTACACCCTCCCCCTCCTCCTCCCTCCATTATTCTCTGTCTACCTCCCCTATTCCTTCTCTCTCTCCCCTAATCTTCTCTCCCCTTGCCTTTTCTTTTTCCTCATGTTTATGCTATGCTTTTGTTCTCATATAATTCCTGTAACTACGCTCCAGTAACTGATGCAACTTTGTAACCATGTTCTGAAACAATGTATCTTCCTCATGTAAAGCGCTCTGATACCTCCGGGTCTAGCCAGCGCTATATAAAACTTTTCAAACAAAAAAAAAACTGTACCTGTTTTTTAATGATTTGATTAACTCTTCTCATTTTTAAATTTGTACTGAACTGTAAGCTTGTATGATTCTTTGTCTGAATCGAATAAAGTTGATTTGATTTTTGAGTTCTTGGGGACAGGGGGCCCTTCCAGGGCAGATCTGAGCCCGGAGCAACTGAACTGCCCCCCCCCCCCTTGAACCCCTCAGACAGCAAGTTGCTGCTGAGTCTGCTGGGAATGCTAGTGGATCCCATAGGATTTATTGGGATGATGGACTCCTTTATTCAGAGAGTAGAGACCCCAAGCCTGGTGCAGCCAGGAGGTTGGTAATACCTCTGAAATTTAGGGGCTTCCTATTGACACTAGCCCATGATATTCCCTTGGCAGGTCACTTGGGCCAGAACAAGACTTGGGACAGAATTGTCCCTCACTTTCACTGGACCCACATGTCTGAAGACACAAAGGAGTTTTGTCGCTCCTGCATCACTCGTCAAGCCAGTGGGAAGGCAGGTGGTACCACAAAGGCCTCCCTTATACCACTACCTGTGGTGGGGGTTCCCTTTGAGAGGGTTGGGATTGACATAGTTGGTCCCATGGATCCTCAAACAGCCTCTGGGCACAGGTTTATCCTGTTGGTAGTGGATCATGCCACCAGGTACCCAGAAGCAATTCCCTTAGGACCACCACAGCCCCTGTGGTGGCAAGGACCCTCCTGGGAATATTTTCCGAGTGGGGTTCCCTAAGGAGGTAGTATCAGACAGAGACACACTTTGTCTAGTTACTTGACTGCAATGTGGAAGGAGTGTGGAGTGAATTACAAATTCACCACACCCTATCACCCACAATGCAATGGTTTAGTTGAGAGATTCAACAAAACCTTAAAGGGCATGATTAAAGGGCTCCCAGAAGAGCTTAGGCGTAGATGGGACATACTCTTGCCCTGCCTTTTATTTGCCTAAAGGGAGGTTTCACAGAAGGGGGTTGGTTACAGCCCTTTTGAACTTCTGTTTGGTCATCCTGTCAGGGGTCCCTTGTGTCTGGTGAAGGAGGGATGGGAGTTACCTCCCAAACAGGACATAGTGGACTATGTCCTTGGTCTCCGCTCCAGGATGGCAGAGTATATGAAAAAGGCAACCAAAAACCTTGAGGCTAGCCAGGAATTACAGAAGGCCTGGCATGACCAAAAGCCTGTGCTGACTGTTTACCAGCCAGGACAGAAGGTGTGGTTGTTGGAGCCAGTGGCCCCAGCAGCCCTCCAGGACAAATGGAGTCGCCCCCATACAATTGTTGAACAGAAGGAAGAGGTTACCTACTTGGTAGACCTAGGAACTCCCAGGAGGCCCCACAGGGTACTCAATGTCAACAGATTTAAACCATATGTTGACAGGGCTTGCTCATGGCTACTGATGAGGGACAGGAGGAAGAGAGTGACCCACTCCCTGACCTGCTCTCACAGAACCCTGATGATGGGTCAGTAGATGGTGTGGCCTTAGCAGGCAGCCTCACTGCCCAGCAACAAGCTGATTGTAGACAGTTGCTCAATCAGTATAGACATATGTTCTCTCTGACTCCAAGTCAGACCACCTGGTGCACTCATGAAGTGGACACTGGGGACAGTCTGCCTGTTAAAAATAAGATTTACAGGCAACCTGATCATGTCAGGGACTGTATCAGGACAGAAGTCCAGATACAGTCCCTGACATGATCAGGTTGCCTGTGGATTACAGGGGTCTCAATGCAGTCACTAGGACTGATGCCCATCCAATACCAAGGGCAGATGAGCTCATTGACACTTTGGCCTCAGCCAAGTTTTTGAGCACATTTGACTTGACAGCTGGCTACTGGCAGATCAGACTAGCTGATGATGCAAAGCCTAAACAGCATTTTCTACCCCTAGTGGGCATTACCAATTTGTGGTGATGTCCTTTGGTTTGAAAAATGCACCTGCCACTTTTCAAACATTGGTGAATCAAGTCCTTACAGGGCTAGATGCCTATAGTGCAGCATATCTAGATGATATTGCTGTCTTTAGCTCCACCTGGGAAGATCACCTGGTCCTCCTGAGAAATGTTTTGGAGGCCCTGCAAAAAGCAGGCCTAACTATCAGGGCCTCCAAGTGCCAGATAGGGCAGAGTCAGGTTGTGTACCTGGGCCACCTTGTGGGTGGGGCCAGGTTCAACCCTTACAGAGTAAGATCCAGACAATAATGGACTAGGTTGCTCCAACTACCCAGACTCAGGTGAGAGCTTTCTTGGGCCTGACTGGGTATTACAGACGATTTGTGAAGGGGTATGGATCCATTGTGACCCCCCTAAATGACTTAACTTCAAAAAGAATGCCAAAAAAAGTTCAGTGGACAGTTAGCTGTCAGAAGGCATTTGATGACCTTAAGCAGGCCATGTGCACTGCTCCCATTCTCCAAAGTCCTAACTACTCCAAAGAATTCATTGTTCAAACAGATGCATCTGAGGTGGGGGTTGGGGCTGTGTTATCACAACTGAATGATGAAGGTCAGGATCAGCAGGTAGCTTTTATTAGCAGAAGTCTGACCCCCAGAGAGAAACGTTGGTCAGCCATTGAGAGGGAGACCTTTGCTGTGGTTTGGGCTCTGAAGAAGTTGAGGCCATACTTGTTTGGCACTCACTTCACTGTTCAGACAGACCATAAGCCCCTCTTATGGCTAAAACAGATGAAGGGTGAAAACCCCAAACTTTTGAGGTGGTCCATTTCCCTACAGGGTATGGACTATACAGTGGAACATAGACCTGGGAGTAACCATGTCAATGCAGATGGACTCTCCAGATATTTCCACTTAGAACATGAAGACTCAACTGGTCAAGGTTAGTTTATTGGCCCTGCGTTGGGGGAGGGGTTGTGTAGGAGAGTAGGATCTGCTTCTTATAGATACCCCCACTTTTTGCTGATATTACACGTTTCTTCGACTTTAGTCTGGCTGGGGCCCTGCTAATCAGGACCCCAGCCTAGCTGTTTCCTCTCTAAAAGGATTGTGAGTACCTTAGGTACACTCCAGATTGGATTCTGGGGTACCCTTATAAGTCCCTAGTATATGGTATACTATGTACCCAGGGCATAGGTATCCCAGAGGCCTACCAGTGGCTGCAGCATGTATTATGCTACCCCTGAGAGGCCCTCCAAAATGACACCACAGGACTGCTACTGCAGCCTGAGTGAGGTGGTGCATGCACCCCTTACTGAGATATAGGTTCACTATATCTCACCCTATCACTGCACATATAAACCTATCAGTCACCCCTATGGCAGGCCTTATCAATCCTGAAGGCAGGGTGCTTGGTTTTATGTGAGAGGGTGCCCCTGCATGAGCAGAGCCCCTCTGCAGCCTTCGGAATCTATTCTCCGGGGTTCTCTGTGGAGCAGCCTGACCATATACTCTTAATGAATGAATGAATGGATTTTTATATAGCGCATGGCTACCCGGAGGCATCCCAGCGCTGTAGCAGGACTGTGGAGGAAGGGGAAGGTCCCTATGGGAAAAGCCAGGTCTTCAGTTGTTTCTGGAGGGCCAGGTGGTTGGGTTCCTTACGAATGGAGAGAGGTAGGGAATTCCAAAGCTTGGATGAGTTATATGAAAAGAGGCGACCGCCTGATCTGGACCTCATAATTCTTGGAACCTCAGCCAGATGGAGCTCGTTGGAACGGAGACTTCTGGGGGCCTTATAAGGTCTGACTAGGGCCTTGGTGAGGGTGGGCCATTCCCTGTAGAGATTTATGAGTGATACATAGGGCCTTGAAGTAGATTCTCTCCTGAACCGGGAGCCAGTGGAGGGAGCGAAGGGCGGGTTTGGCTGAGGAGCGGTTGCTGGTTCCTGAGAGCAGTCTGGCTGCCGAATTCTGAACAACCTGCAACTTGGTGGTTACTGACTTGGGGCACCCAGATAGAGAGAGTTGCCAAGATCTAATCTGGACGGGATCAGGGCCTGGATCAGGAGCTTTCTAGATTGACTGGGGAGCAAGGGAAGAACTTTCCAGATTGTTCTGAGAAGGCCATATCATACAGCAGCAGTCTTTCTCGCTTGGGTCTTAAGAGAGTTCCTGGTCCAGCCAGATTCCTAGGCTCTTTATTTCAGGTTTTGGGATGGGAGCCGGGCCCATACTGGCTGGCCACATGGTGTTAGATTTGAAACTAAGCTGGTTGCCGAGAACCATCAGCTCGGTTTTATCACCATTGAGCTTTAGGTGTGGTAAGCTCATCCAGTTGGTGACTTCCTTAAGGCAGGAGTGGAGATCTGTGGGTGACTGCTTGGCCTGGTTCAGTGCTACAACCAGCTAGGTGTCATCAGCATATGTAACTATATGGACACCGAAGGGGGATACAATATCTGCCAACGGGGCCATATATACATTAAAAAGAGTGGGGCTCAGAGATGAGCCCTGAGGAACTCCACACTGCAACGGGAAGGATTTAGATGAGGTATCACCTTCGAGTACCTGAAAAAGACAATTTTCAGGAATGATAGAAGCCATGAAAGGGCTGTTCCTGACAGTCCCACCTTTTTGAGGCGGTAAACCAAGGTGCGGGGTTCACCGTGTCAAAGGCTGCGCTTGGGTCGAGGAGAATTATAGCGGACGACCCTCCCTGGTCGAGGATCTTTCTTGAAGTTTCCACGACCGCTAGTGGGGCTGTTTCGGTGCCTTGGTGGGGCCGGAAGCCTGTTTGTGAGGGGTGGAGATGGCCATGGAGTTCAAGGAAAGCCGAGAGTAGGATGTTAACATGTTTCTCCACTAGTTTGCTAATGCCAGGGAGAAGCGAGATGGGACGGTAATTGCCGAGTTCTGCAGGATCAAGATGGGGTTTTTTCAAAAGTGCCTTGACCATTGCTCTATTCCATTCAGGAGGGACTAAGCCCGATGTTAATGAGGCATTAATCAGGCTAGTGATAGGGGGAACGATTGTAGGTACAGCCGGTTTGAGGATGTTGAGTGGAGCCGGGTCTAGTGGGGACCTGCTCTTGACAGAGGATAGAATGGGTAGGAGTGATTCCTGGGTGATGGGTGCAAAGGCATTATAACCTCTCGGTAAATGCTAACTTAGGGATGGCTGCACGGAAACATGTTGTGTTTGGTGTCAAACACCTTGGAATCATACCCCCACACCAGTAACTGGTGTGGGAGTATGATCCCACCCTTCTAGAGAGAGAGACATGACCGCACCGGTATACCCGGTACCAGCTAATAGAGCCCTGGTGTAGGAAGGTGGAATCTGACTACATGGTTGCCCCCACTTTTTTTCTGGTGTTTTGATGGTTTTTGACTTCGTTTGGATGGGAACCTGCTATTCAGGTCCCCAGCCTATCTGCTTTCTCTTATAAATTGATTCCCTGTACCTTAAGTGCACTTCAGATTGGATTCTGGGGTGCCCTTATAAGTCCCTAGTATATGGTATACTATGTTCCCAGGGCATAGGTACCCCAGAGGCCTACCAGGGGCTGAAGCATGTATTATGCCACCCCTGGAAAGCCATCCAAAATGACACCACAGGACTGCTACTGCAGCCTGAGTGAGGTGGTGCATGCACCCCTTACAGAGATATAGGTTCACTATATCTCCCCTATCAGTCACCCCTATGGCAGGCCTTATCAATCCTGAAGGCCACCCCTCTTTCCAAACCCTCCCATAGCTGGGTCCCCAGAGTTAGTCCAACCCCTTCCTTGGGTATAAAGAAGGAACCCCTGACTACAGGACTTTAGATATTCCTGGACGAAACTCTGCAACTGAATCCTGGACCTTCGATGATCTGTTCAACGCCAGATGACTGAAGAATCTCCCTTGGGGTAAAGGAGTTACTCCCCTGCATGGCAGGCACCAAAGAAGCATCTGTCCGGTCTGCATCTCCAAAGCTCCCGCCAGACGCCGAAGACTTTGCAACACCAGAGATGGATTTCCAGACTTCCCGGAAGCCGACCCGAGTCCCCAGCAAAGCTGAGACCCGCAGCCCTTGTGGGTACCGTGGAACCGGAACCCCGGGACACCGTGCACACTTGCAAGTGCATCAGCTTCCCAATGACTCCCAAGGCTGTGCATCGGGTTACTTATAGCCCAGACCCGAGCACCTTTTGCACCGAAGATTGTGGGCCTACACTCTACGAGTGTTCCGTGAGCCCACTCTTTGTCATTCCTGCTCGAGGTACCTTTGCGATCCCTGGTCCGTCGACTGGTGGGTCCCTGTGAAGGCGACTTCTAATTTAATTGGGCTTACCTGGTTGCTCCAGACGTGCCCTGACTCTCCACCAATTGGGGAGTCTCCCGGACCTTGCTGGTCCGCACCACAGCATCTTGACTCTTCCTGCTTGGGTTGCCTTTGCCAAGGCTTGTTGTGGTCAATCCGATCACCGACACCCCAGCACTCGACATCCTTCATGGGAGAGCTCGAATCCGGCTCCTGGTTGTCCTGGACGTCTCCTGGTCCCCGTGGCTGCAGAGTCAAGAAGCACCTCTTTGCACCTGAAGCACCCGACATCGGTGGGCATTCGATTGCTCCGCTCCTGGTCACTGGCTAGTGACCCAGACTCTGTCCCCTCTGCTTTCAGGTTCTTCACATCTTCGATCCAGTCTTGGATCCACCTGGACACTTTTCTTCTTCCCGGCAGCAGCACTTTGCAGCTGATCGCCATTGAAACCGACGGCGATTCCCGACACCGTTTGACACCTATGCACCCAGCATCCCTGGGTGAGGTAACTCGAGTACTCCGGTGCTCCTGTGGGTGTTGGCCCTAGAAACCCTTAAGTCTAAAAGGGTTTGCTGAAAGTCCTCTCCTAAGTGTCCTTTTTCTTTAAAAACGTAACCGCGACTTTCCCCATAGAAGCTAACTGAGCTCGCGGCTGTGTTCTCACACTGCACCCGCTCCTCCGTGGCTCCCCTGTGTCACTACCTTGGGTGGTTCCTTGGGGTACCAGCGATTCTACAGGCTCTAGACCTTGTGTCTAGTCAAGTCGTGGTTCTTATACCACTTACTTGGTATATGGTTTGGTCTCCCCCTGGAGCCTATTGTGTATTGTGCTATTTACTGTTGATTGATTGCTTGTAAATTGTGTGCTTTGACCTCTAGCCTCATAAAGAGACTAGTAGGGAGTGTTTAGAATAAATACATATATTTTATATATATACCTTCTGTGGTTCTCCTTTCATTTGGTCATTCAAGAGATTATAGACTGGTAAAACAAGCTGCTTTACATTCCTTCAAGACTTAGCCTGAAGGCTGGTCTCCATAGCTACCACTAGGATTGCTTTCAATAAAGGTTGTCTTTAACTTATCACCTCTAAGGGGCTGTTTGGACTGGTGCAAGGTGCCCACTATAACTAGTGGACAGCATATACCAGGCCAACTTCTCACAGTAAGTGCATCATACTGTTAGCCACTGGGACATCTATTGGTCACCTGTTGTAACTGCACTATGCTTTGTGTCATATAGGCATCTATTATTATCCTGGTGTAACTGTGCCTCAGACACATCTATTGGTCACTTAGTGTTTGTGCACCATGCTATGTGCCACAGGGACATCTATTGGTATCCTGGTGTAAGTGCACCATACTGTTAGCCACAGGGACATCTATGGGTTATCTGGTGTAACTGCACCTTGCAATGTGCCATACGGACATCTATTAGTCAAGTGGTGAAAATGCACCATGCTGATAGCCACACAGACATCTATTGGTCACCTGGAGTAACTGCACGATGCTATGTGCCACAGGGACCTATATTGGTTAACTAGTGTAAGTGCACCATGTTATGTGCCACGTGGACATCTATTGGTCACCTGGTGTAACTGCACCATACTGTGGGGTATAAGGACATCATTTGGTCACCATGCTGTGTGCCATAGGGACACCTATTGGTCACCTGGTGTAATTGCACTATGCTTTGTGCCATAGAGACATCTATTGTTATCCTGGTGTAACTGCACCATGGTATGTGCCACAGGGACTAACTATTGGTCATACTGGTGTAACTGCACCATGTTATGTGCTACAGGGTCATCTATTGGTCACCTTGGGTAACTGCACCATGCTATGTGCCACAGGGACATCTATTGGTCACCTGGTGTAAGTGCACCATACTGATAGACCAGGTGACCAACAGATGTCCCTGTGGCTAACTACACCATGCTATGTGCCATAGGGACATCTATTGGTCACTTGGTGTAACTGCACCATGCTATGTGCCACATGAACTAATATTGGTCATATGGTGTAACTGCACCATGCTATCTGCCACAGGGACATCTATTGGTATCCTGGTGTAAGTGCACCATACTGTTAGCCACAGGGACATCTATGGGTCATCTGGTGTAACTGTGACATGCTTTCTGCAATAGGAACATCTATTGGTCACTTGGTGTAACTACTTGCTATGTGCCACGGGGACTAATATTGGTCATATGGTGTAACTGCACCATGTTATGTTACAGGGACATCTATTGGTCACCTGGTGTAAGTGCACCAAGATATGTGTCACAGGGACATCTATTGGTCACTTGGTGTAACTGCACCAAGCTTTGATCCATTGGTACATCTATTGGTCACCTGATGTAACTGCACCATGCTATGTGCCATAGGAAATCTATTGGTCACCTGGTGTAACTGCAATATGGTATGTACCACAGGGACATCTGTTGGTCCCCGGGTGTAATTGCACCATGGCATGTGCCACAGGGGCATTATTGGTCACCTGGTATAACTGTACCATGCTATGTGCCACAGGAACTATCTATTGGTCACCTGGGTGTAAGTGCACCATGCTATGTGACACATTGATATCTATTGATCATCTGGTGTAATTGTCCAATGCTATGTGCCACAGGGACATCTATCGGTAATACGGTGTAACTGCACCACGCTATGTGCCATAGGGACATCTGTTGGTCACCTTGTGTAACTGCACCATGCTATGGACCACATGGACATCTATTGTTCATCTAGTGTAACTGCACCATGCTATGTACCACAGGGGCATCTATTGGTCACCTGGTGTAATGTGGACCATGCTATGTGCCATAGGGACATCTGTTGGTCACTTGGTGTAACTGCACCATAATATGTGCCACAGGGACATCTATTGGTCACGTGGTGTATGTGCACCATGCTATGTGCCATAGGGACATCTATTAGTCACCTGGTGTAATCTGCACCATGTGATGTGCCACAAGGACATCCATTGATCACTTGGTCAAACTGCACCAAGCTTTGAGCCATTGGTACATCTATTGGTCGCCTGATGTAAATGCACCTTGATATGTGCCACAGGGACATCTATTGGTCACTTGGTGTAGCTGCACCATACTGTGTGTCATAGGGACATCTAGTGGTCAACTCATGTAATTGCACCATATTATGTGCTACAGGGTCATCTACTGGTCACTTGGTTGTAACTACACCATGCTGTTTAAATAGGTCATTAGCCTCCTTAAACATGGAATTAATTAGCGATCCAGACCCCCTAATGGGCAATTCAGTGGGAACCTTCCACCGAAATGGGGTGGAGTCAACGATTGACTATATATTATTAACAAATCCCCTTAGCACAAGGGCCACCAAGACAGTAAATACTTTTTCGATTTTTAGTGACCACGACATTTTATCCCTAGAGCTAAAGGTACTTACATTGGACCCACCTAACCACCAGTTTATTGGAACCCCAATTGTAGCAAGAAAAAATGGAGTCCAACTAAAATGGGCACATATTGATAAAATAAAGATTATTCCAGAAATTATATCAAACACACGGTATAACATAGAATTATGTTTTAGAACCAGAAGCTGACTGCACCATGCTATCTGCCACAAGGACCTATATTGGTCACCTAGTGTAACTGCACCATACTGTGGGGTATAGGAACATCATTTGGTCACCTGGTGTAAGTAAACCATGCTATGTGCCATAGGAACATCTATTGGTCACCTGGTATAACTGCACCATGCTGTGTGCCACAGGGACATCTATTGGTCACCTGGTGTAAGTCACCATGCTATGTGCCACAGGCGCATTTATTGGTCACCTGGTGTAACTGCACCATGGTACGTGCTACAGGGCCATCTATTGGTCACTTGGTGTAAGCGCACTAGGCTATGTGCTACAGCGACATCTATTGTTCACCTGGTGTAACTGCACCCAGCTTTGAGCCATTGGTACATCTATTGGTCGCCTGATGTAAATGCACCATGATATGTGCCACAGGGACATCTATTGGTCACCTGGAGTAACTGCACCATGATATGTTCCATAGGGCCATCTATTGGTCACTTGGTTGTAACTACACCATGCTATGTGCCACAAGGACCTCTATTAGTAACCCGATGTAAGTGCACCATGCTATGTGCCACAGGGACCGATATTGGTCACTTGGTGTAACTGCAATATGCTATGTCCATGGGCACATCTATTGAAGCATGTATTGTGCCACCCCTGGAAGGCCCTCCAAAATGACACCTCAGGACTGCTACTGCAGCCTGAGTAAGGTGGTGCATGCACCCCTTACAGAGATATAGGTTCACTACATCTCACCTATCACTGCACATAGAAACCTATCAGTCACCCCTATGGCAGGCCGAATCAATCCTGAAGGCAGGGTGCTTGGTTATATGTGAGAGGGTGCCCATGCAAGAGGGTGCCCCTCTGCAGCCCTCGGAATCTCCTATCTGGGGTTGTCTCTGGTGCAGCCTGACCATATACTCTTAAGTGCATTATAACCTCGTGGTAAAATGCTAACTTTGGACTGGCTGCACGGAAACATGTCATGTTTGGTGTCAAACACCTTGGAATCTCTACCTCTCCGCCAGTCCTGGCGGCGGGGGTAGAATTCCACCCTTCTAGAGGGAGAGACATGTCCCCACCGGTGTACCCGGTGGAAACCTTAAAGATTAAAGAGCCCTGGCATCACAAAATGGATGCTGCAGCCACAGACTGGCCTCCTGCTGCTGACCGAAACTCCGGCAGGGGAGGCCTGGACAATAGGTTTCCTGTCTCAGGGAGGTGTTACCACCTCCCAGACAGGCCTTAGTGGATTAGGGCTGGGTGGTGCACTCTCTGAGTGCTTTGAAGTCCTGCACTGGGGGCACATTTGGTGACCTCGTGCATACCCCAGTTCAAACCGGTTGCAGGGGCTGCCAGCCCCTGCTCTGGCGCAAAACTGGACAAAGGAAATGGGTGTAGCCACCCCTCTTTCCAAACCCTCCCATAGGTGGGTCCCCAGAGTTAGTCCAACCCCCTTTCTTAGTATAAGTAAGGGAACCCTGGCAACAGGACTTTAGATATCCCTGGACGAAACTCTGAAACTGAATCCTGGACCTTCGACGCTCTACATTAAGATTAGAGGACTGAAGAATCTCCCTTGGGGTCAAGGAGTGACTCCCTGCTTGTCAGGCACCAACGAAGCATCTGTCCGATCTGCATCGCTGAAGCTCCGCCGGACGCTGAAGTCTTTGCATCACCAGAGGTAAATTACCAGACTTCCCGAGGCTGCCCTGAGTCCCCAGCAAAGCTGAGGCCCGTAGCTGTCGTGGGTAACGTGGGACCATGACCCCTGGACACCGAGCACATTTGCAAGTGCATCACCTTCCTGACCTCTCTCGAAGCTGTGCTTTGGGTTCCAAGTAGCCCTAGCCCCGAGCACCAACTGCAGCAAAGATCACTGGCCTACACTTCACGAGTGTCCCGTGGGCCAGCTCCAAGTGCGACCGCTTGAGGCTCCTTTGCGATCTCTAGTCTGTTGGCTAGTGGGTCCCCACGAAGGCAACTCTTCAATTCCTTGGGCTTTTCTGGTTGCTCCAGACTAGCCCAGACTTACCCTCGCTGGGTGAGTCCCACAGACCTTGCTGGTCTGCACCGCAGCCTTTTCATTTCCCCATGACTTGCCGTTGCCAAGGCTTGCTGGGTCCAATCTGGTCGCCGACACCGCAGCACTCGACAGACTTTGTGGGACAGCTCAATTCCAGCTCCTGGTAGTCGTTGACACCTCCTGGACCTCGTGGCTGAAGAGTCAAGACACCCATCAACTCACCTGAAGCACCCAACATCTGAGGGCATTCGACTATCATGCCCCTGGCTAGTGACCCAGACTCTGTCCCCTCTGCTTTCAGGTCTTCCTCTTCATCGATCCAGGCTTGGATTGGTCCGGACACTCTTCTTCTTCACGGCAGCAGCTCTTTCCAAGAGGGAGCCATTGAAAACTACGACGATTCCCGACACCTTTTTACACGTATGCACCCGGCTTCCCTGGGTGAGGTAACTCGAGTATTTTGGTATTCACGTGGGTGTGGGCCCTAGAAACTCTTAAGTTTTAAGGGGTTAACTGGAAGTCCTCTCCGAAGTGTCCTTTTTCTTTAAAAATCTAACCGCGACTTTCCCTATAGAAGTCAACGGCGCCTCGTGGCTGTGTTCTCACACTGCACGCGTCCCCCGTAGGTCCCCTGTGTCACTACCTTGGGTGGTTCTTTGGGGTCCAAACACTTCTACAGGCTCTAGGCCTTGTGTCTAGCTCAGTCGTGGTTCTTATACCACTATTTTAGTATATGGTTTGGTACGCCCCTAGGGCTCAAACGTGTATTGTGCTAAATACTGCTGATATTTGACTTGCAACCTATGTACTTCGAACTCTAGCCTCATAAAGGGACTAGAGGGGTGTGTTTAAGAATAAATACATATATTTTATATATATACCTGGTGTGGTCCTCTTTCATTTGGTCACTCAAGAGATTATAGACTGGTAAAACAAGCTGCTTTACATTCCTCCAAGACTTAGCCTGAAGGCTGCTCTCCATAGCTACCACTAGGATAGCTTTCACATAAGGTTGTCTTTAACCTATCATCCATAAGGGGTTGTTTGGACTGGTGCAAGGTGCCCACTAGAACAAGAGGACAGCATATGCCAGGCCAACTTCTCACAGTCCCTATGACACACAGCATGGGGCAGTTACACCAACTGACCAATAGATGTCCCTGTGGCACATATCATGGTGCATTTACATCAGGCGACCATAGATGTACCAATGGCTCAATGTTGGGTGCAGTTACACCAAGTGATTAATAGTTGTCCCTGTGGCACAAAGCATGGTGCAGTTACACCAGGGACTTATGTATGTCCCCATGGCACATAGCATGGTGCACATACACCAGATGATCAATAGATGTCCCTGTGGCACATAGCATGGTGCACTTACACAAGGTGACCAACAGATGTCCCTATGGCACATAGCTTGATGGAGTTGCATGGGGCCGTTACACTAGGCTACCAATAGATGTCCCTATGGCACATAGCATGGTGCACATACACCAGGTGACCAATAGATGTGCCTGTTGCACATAGCATGGTGCAGTTACAACAGGATAACAATAGATGTCTCTATGGCACATAGCATGGTGCACATACACCAAGTGGCAAATAGATGTCCCTGTGGCACAAAGATGGTGCAGTTACACCAAGTGACCAATGGATATTCCTATTGCAGAAAGCATGTTGCAGTTACACCAGCTGACCAATAGATGTCCCAATGGCACAAACCACGGTGCAGTTACACCAGGTGACCAATAGGTGTCTCTCTTGCTATCAGAATAGTTCACTTACACCAGGTGACCAATAGATGCCCCTATGGCACATTGCATGGTGCAGTTACACCAGGTGACCAATAGATGTCCCTGTGGCACATAGCATGGTGCACTTACACCAGGTGAACAATAGATGTTGCTGTAGCACATAGCCTAGTGCGCTTACACCAAGTGACCAATAGATGGCCCTGTAGCAAATAACATGGTTCAGTTACACCAGGTGACCAATAAATGTCCCTGTGGCACATAGCATGGTGCGCTTACACCAGGTGACCAATAGATGTCTCATTGGCACATAGCATGTTGCACTTACACCAGGAGACCAATAGATGTGCCTGTGGCACATAGCATGGTGCACTTATACCAGTTGACCAATTGATGTCCCTATGGCACATAGCAAGGTGCAGTTGCTTCAGGTGACCAATAGATGTCCGTATGGCACATAGCATGGTCTACTTACACCAGGTGACCAAATGATGTCCCTGTACCCCACAGTATGGTGCAGTTACACCAGGTGAGCAATATAGGTCCTTGTGGCACATAGCATGGTGCAGTTACAACCATGTGACCAATAGATGTCCCTATGGCAAATAGCATGGTGTAGTTACACCAGGTGACCAAAAGATGTCCCTATACTACACAGTATGGTGCAGTTACACCAGGTGACGAATAGATGTCCCTGTGGCACATATGATGGTGCAGTTACACCAAGTGACCAATAGATGTCCCTGTGACACATAGCATGGTGAAGATACAACAGGATAACAACAGATGTCTCTATGGCACAAAGCATGGTGCAGTTACACCAGCTGACCAATATATGTCCCTATGGCTAACAGTATGGTGTAGTAACACCAACTGACCAACAGATGTCCCGGTGGCACATAGCATATTGCAGTTACACCAAGTGACTAATAGCTGTCCCTGTGGCACATATCGTGGTGCAGTTATACCAGGTAACCAATAGACGTCCCTGTGGCACATATCATGGTGCAGTTACACCATATGACCAATAATACTCCCTGTGGCACATAGCATGGTGCACTTACGTCAGGTTACTCATAGAGAGCTTGTGGCATAGCATGGTATAGTTACAACCAAGTGACCAATAGATGACCCTGTAGCACAATCTGGTGCAGTTACATGAGTTGACCACTAGATGTCCCTATGACACACAGCATGGTGCAGCTACACCAAGTGACCAATAGATGTCCCTGTGGCACATATCAAGGTGCATTTACATCAGGCGACCAATAGATGTACCAATGGCTCAAAGCTTGGTGCAGTTACACTAAGTGATCAATAGATGTCCATGTGACACATAGCATGGTGCACATACACCAGGTGACCAATTGATGCCCCTGTGGCCCATAGCATTGTGCAGTTATACCAGTTGAGCAATTGGTGTCCCTGTGGCACATATCATTGGTGCACTTACAACAAGTGACTAATAGATGTCCCTGTGGCAAATATCATGGTGTACTTACAAGTGACCAATAGATGTCCCTGTGGCACATATCGTGGTGCAGTTATACCAAGTGACCAATAGATGACCCTGTGGCACATATTATGGTGCATTTACATCGGGTGACCAATAGATGTACCAATGGCTCAAAGCTTGGTGCAGTTACAGCAAGTGATCAATAGATGTCCCTGTGACACATAGCATGGTCTACTTACACCAGGTGACCAAATGATGTCCCTATACCCCACAGTATGGTGCAGTTACACCAGGTGACCAATAGATGTCCACGTGGCACATAGCATGGTGCACTTACAGCAGCTGACCAATATAGGCCCTTGTGGCACAAAGTATGGTGCAGTTATAACCATTTAGCCAAAAGATGTCCCTATACCACACCGTATGGTGCAGTTACACTAGGTGACCAATAGATGTCCCTGTGGCACATATTATGGTGGAGTTACACCAAGTGACCAACAGATTTCCCTGTGACACATAGCATGGTGCAGATACACCAGGTGGCTAATAGATGTCCCTATGGCACATAGCATGATGCACATACACCAGGTGACCTAAAGATGTGCCTGTGGCATATAGCATGTGTGAGAAGTTGGCCTGGCAGATGCTGTCCACTAATTAAAGTGGGCACCTTGCACTAGTCCAAATGACCCTTATTGATGATTAGGTTAAGACAACCTTTAATGAAAGCTATCCTAGTGGTAGCTATGGAGAGCAGCCTCCAGGCTAAGTCTTGAAGGAATGTAAAGCAGCTTGTTTTACCAGTATATAACCTCCTGAATGACCAAATGAAAGGAGAACCACACCAGGTGTATATAAAATATATGTATTTATTACTAAACACTCTCTACTAACCTCTTTATGAGATTAGAGAACAAAGCACACAATATTAAATCACTAGAACGGCAGTAAATAGCACAATACACAGTGGGCTCCAGGGGGAGACCAAACCATATACTAAGAAAGTGGTATAAGAACCACGACTTGACTAGACACAGTGCCTAGAGCATGTAGAATCGCTGGGACCAAAAGGAACCACCCAAGGTAGTGACACAGGGGACCCACGAAGGACGGGTGCAGTGGGTGAACACAGACGCGAGTGCCGTACAACTCTATGGGAAAGTCGCGGTTGGAATTTTAAAGATTAAGGACACTTAGGAGAGGACTTCAAGCAAAACCAGCCAAACATAGAAGGTTCTAAGGCCAGCACCCTTGAGAGTACCGAGGTACCAGTGTTACCTATCCCAGAGGAGCTGGGTGCATAGGGGTCAAGTGGTGTCGGAAACCCTCGACGTTTTCAATGGCATGATGCGAGAAAGTACTGCTGCAAAGGAGAAGAAAAGTGTCCGGTGTGATCCAAGCCTGGATCTGAGATGAGAAGAACCTGAAAGCAGAGGGGACAAAGTCTGGGTCACTTCACGTGACCAGGAGCGGAGCAATCGAATGCACACCGATGTCAGGTGCTTCAGGTGCGTAGAGGGGCAGATTGACTCTGCAGCCACGGGGACCAGGAGATGTCGACGACAACCACAGTCTGGATCCGAGCTGTCCCACGAAGGATGTCGAGTGCTGGGGGGTCAGTGTCCGGATTGAACACCAACAAGCCTTGGCAGCTGCAACCCACGCGGTCAGAGGAATGATGATTCTGTGAGGACCAGCAAGGTCCTGGGGACTCCTCAAGTGATGGAGAGTCAGGGCACATCTGGAGCAACCAGGGAAGCCCACTGAAAGTTAAAATTGCCTTCTCAGGGACCCACAGGCCAACAGACCAGGGATCGCGAAGGGACCTCGAGCTGAATCACTAAATACCAGCCCACGGAATGCTCGTAGAGTGTAGGCCGGAAATCTTCAGTAGAATTACTGCTTGGGATCAGGACTACAAGTAGTCCAAAGCACAGCTTCAGGGATCGCCGAAAAGCATACGCTGCTGCAAATGTACATGGTGCCCAGGGGTACGGGTTTCACGGTCCCCACGAGGGATACGGGCCTCAGAATTGCTGAGAGCGCAGATCGACCTCGGGAACCCACCTCCTGTGTTGCAGAAATCTTCGGAGTCCTTCAGGAGCTTCGTAGATGCAAACCGGTCAGATGCGTTTTGGTGCCTGCTCAGCAGGGGAGTAACTCCTTTACTCCAAGGAGATTCTTCAGTTGTCCAGCAAAGCATTCTCACTTGGGGTTTAAAACGTATCTCATCTGTCTTTATAGTAAGGCAATGATGAAACTGTTCGGCCTCATCTGGGTGGGCTGTTTATTGTTTGTTCATTTTCTACCTACTCTTCCCCTAGCGTCCTCATGTATTTTATGCCTCAGATTCCTCTCATGTTGCCTTATGGGGTGTCCTTGGGTGTGTTATTGTATGCTTAACAATTTACTTTCACTTTATGTTTGAAACTTATGCTTGACAATCATTTCTACTAGGGGTTTAAACTTACTTCGTTTGTCTTTGAAGTCAGTCTATGATGACAATGCTTGGCCTCGTATTTCCTTTTTTGTAAGTGTATTTATATTGTCTCTGTACGTATACGTCAGCTTTCCTCTTTGTACAGCGCTCTGATACCCGGTTGGGTCTTGTTCGCGCTTTATAAAACTTTTAAAATAAAATAAAGCGTAGATCGTCGAAGGATACTTGGTTTCTGTAGCAGAGTTTAGTCCAGGTAATATCTAAAGTCCTATAGTCAGGGGTTCCTAATTTATATCCAAGGAAGGGGTAGGACAAACTCTGTGGACCCACCTAGGGGAGGGTCAGGACAGAGGGGTGGCTACACCCAGGTCCTTTGTCCAGTTTCGCGCCAGAGCAGGAGCAAAAGGCTCCTGCAACCGGTTTGAGCTGGACTATGCACAGGGACACCAAATGTGCCACCAGTGGAGACATCAAAGCACTCAGAGCGCACCCACCCAGCCCCAATACACTAAAGCCTGTCTGGGAGGTGGTCTGCCCTCCTGCTGCTGGACGAAACTCCGGCAAGGGAGGCCTGGACAATAAGTTTCCTGTCACAGGGAGGTGTGACCACCTCCCAGACAGGCTTTAGTGTATTGGGGCTGGGTGGGTGCACTCTCAGAGTGCTTTGCTGTCTGCACTGGGGGCACATTTGGTGTTCCTGTGCATAGTCCAGCTCAAACCGGTTGAGGGGGCTACCAGCCCCTGCTCTGGCGCGTAACTGGACAAAGGACATGGGTGTAGCCACCCCTCTTTCCTGACCCTCCCATAGGTGGATCCCCAGAGTTTGTCCCACCCCTTCCTTGGGTATAAAGTAGGAACTCCTGACTACAGGACTTTAGATATTCCTGGACGAAACTCTGCAACTGAATCCTGGACCTTCGATTTATTTATTTATTTGAAAAGTTTTATAAAGCGCGAACATGACCCAACCGGGTAACAGAGCGCTGTACAAAGATGAAAAATGACGTTTACGTATAGAGACAGTATAAATACATTTACAAAGAAAAGCAAATAAACAGACCGATAACAGCCAACAAGATGAGGCCGAGCAGTTTCAGCATCGACTTACTTCAAATACAAACGAGATACGTTATAAACCTCCAGTTGAAAAGATTGTCAAGCACTAGTTTCAAGCATAAAGTGAATTGTTAAGCATACAAAAAAAAACCACCTAAGTACACTCAATAAGGCAAAATGCGAGGAACCTGAGGCATAAAATAACTGAGGGCGCTAGGGGAGAGTAGGTAGAAGATGAACAGACAGTAAACAGCCCACTCAGATGCGGCCTAAACAGTGTCATCATCTCCTTACTTCAAAGACAGATGAGATACATATTAAACTCCAAGTAAAATGATTGTCAAGCATGAGTTAGAAACAAAGTGAAATTAAATTGTCATATATTTCAACACAAGGTAAAGAAGCTTGTCGGAGATGTATGGTAATTGACTAGCAAATGACAAGGAGCTATTGCTGATGCAGTTCTTCCAATAGTAGTCGTTTGATCTGTTTTTTGAATGAGGCAGTCGAAGGGTTGGCTCTGATTTCCGTCTGATGATCTGTTCAACGCCAGATGACTGAAGAATCTCCCTTGGGGTAAAGGAGTTAGTCCCCTGCTTGGCAGGCACCAAAGAAGCCTCTGTCCGGTCTGCATCTCCGAAGCCCCCGCCGGACGCCGAAGACTTTGCAACACCAGAGGTGGATTTCCGGATTTCCCAGAGGCCGAACCGAGTCCCCAGCAAAGCTGAGACCCGTAGCCCTCGTGGGTACCATGGAACCGGAACCCCTGGACATTGTGCACACTTGCAAGTGCATCAGCTTCCCGACGTGTCTCGAGGCTGTGCATTGGGTTACTTGTAGCCCAGACCCCGAGCACCTTTTGCACCAAAGACTGTGGGCCTACACTCCACGAGTGTTCAGTGAGCCCGCTCTTTGCATTCCAGCTCGAGGTACCTTTGCGATCCCTGGTCTGTCGACTGGCGGGTCCCTGTGAAGGCAACTCTTACTTCAATTGGGCTTCTCTGGTTGCTCCAGACGTGTCCCGAATCTCCATCGCTTGGGGAGTCTCCAGGACCTTGCTGGTCCGCACCGAAGCATCTTTCTCTTTCCTGCATGGGTTGCTGTTGCCAAGGCTTGTTGTGTCCAATCCGGGCACAGACACTGCAGCACTCGACATCCTTTGTGGGACAGCTCGAATCCAGCTTCTGGTTGTCCTCGACGCCTCCTGGTCCTCGTGGCTGAAGAGTCCAGCTTTACCTCCTTCACCTGAAACACCCGACATCAGTGGGCATTCGTCTATCGTGCCCCAGGTCACTGGCTAGTGACCCAGACTCTGTCCCCTCTGCTTTCAGGTTCTTCACATCTCCGATCCAGGCTTGGATCTCTTCGGACACTTTGCATCTTCCCGGCAGCAACACTTCTCTGCAAGCTGTAATTGAAAACAACGCGACCCGACACCATTTGACACCTATGCACCTGGCTTCCCTGGGTGAGGTAACTCAAGTACTCTGTGCTCCCAAGGGTGTTGACCCTAGAACTGTCTAAGTCCAAGAGGGTTTGGTCCTAGTCCATTTCGAAGTGTCCTTTAACTTTAAAAATCAAACCACGACTTTCCGCATAGAAGCTAACAGAGTCCCGCTGCTGTGTTCTCACATGCACACGTCCTCCCTGGGTCCCCTCTGTCACTACCTTGGGTGGTTCCTTGGGGTCCCAGCGATTCTACAAGCTCTATGTAGGAGAGTAGGATCTGCTTCACATGGGTACCCCCACTTTTTGCTGATGCTTCACTGTTTTTCGACTTTAGTCTGGCTGGGGCCCTGCTAATCAGAACCCCAGCCTAACTGTTTCCTCTCTAAAATGGTTTCCATGTACCTTAGGTACATCTTTGATTGGAATCTGGAGTGCCCTTATAAGTCCCTAGTATATGATATACTATGTACCCAGGGCATAGGTACCCCAGAGGCCTGCCAGGGGCTGAAGCATGTATTATGCCACCCCTGGAAGGCCAGCCAAAATGACACCACAGGTCTGCTACTGCAGCCTGGGTAAGGTGGTGCATGCACCCCTTACTGTGATATAGGCTCCCCATATCACTACCATCGCACACACATATAAACCTCTAAGTCACTCCTCTGGCAGGCCTTACCAATCCTAAAGGCAGAGTGCTTGGTTTTTGTGTGAGAGGGTGCCCCTGCATGAGCAGAGCCCTCTGCAGCGTTTGGAGTCCCTCCTCTGATGCTGTTTGTGGTACAGCCTGACCATATACTCTTAAGTGCATTATATCCTCGCGCTACAATGCTAACTTTGGACTAGCTGCACCAAAACATGTCGTGTTTGGTGTCAAACATCTTGAATACTACCCCCCCGCCAATCCTGGCGGCGGGGTAGCATTCAACCCTTCTAGAGGGAGAGACATGTACACACCGGGCTACCCGGTAACTTCTTTCCAGAGCCCTTGCATCACAAAATGGATGCCGCTGCCACAGACACGGGTCTGGCCTCCTGCTGCTGACTGAAACTCCGGCAGGGGAGGCCTGGACAATAGGTTTCCTGTCGAAGGGAGGTGTAACCACCTCCCAGACAGGATAGTGTATTGGGGCTGGGCGGGAGCACTCTCTGGTGCTTTGAAGTCCTGCACTGGGGGCACATTTGGTGTCCCTGTGCATATGCCAGTTCAAACCGGTTGCAGGGGCTACCTGCCCCTGCTCTGGCGCAAAACTGGACAAAGGGAATGGGTGTAACCACCCCTCTTCCCTGACCCTCCCATAGGTGGGTCACCAGAGTATGTCCAACCCCCTAACTTCGTATAAGTATGGGACCCCAGTCCTTAGGACTTTAGATTACCCTGGACGAAACTCTGAAGCTGAATCCTGGACCTTCGACGCTCTACTTCAAGATTAGAGGACTGAAGAATCTCCCTTGGGGTCAAGGAGTGACTCCCCTGCTTGGCAGGCACCTACGAAGCAATTGTCCGGTCTGCATCGCTGAAGCTCCTGCCGGACGCCGAAGTCTTTGCATCACCAGAGGTGGATTTCCAGACTTCCCCGAGGCTGCCCTGAGTCCCCAGCGAAGCTGAGGCCTGTAGCTGTTGTGGGTAACGTGGGACCGTGACCCCTGGACACCGAGAACTTTTGCAAGTGCATCCTCTTCCTGGTCTCCCACGAAGTTGTGCTTTGGGCTCCAAGTAGCCCCCGCCTTCAGCACCGACTGCACCGAAGATCACTGGCATCCACTCCACGAGTGTCCTGTAAGCCAGCTCCAAGTGCGTCCACTCAAGGCTCCTTCGCGGTCGCTAGTCCATTGGCTAGTGGGCCCTCCCGAAGGTAACTCTTCTTCTGCTTGGGCTTTCCTGGTTGCTCGCTGGGTGAGTCCCCCAGACCTTGCTGGTCTGCCTCAACGTCCTTTCTTTATTTCCACGTGACTTGCCGTTGCCAAGGCTTGTTGGGTCCAATCCAGTCGCCGACACCGCAGCAATCGACAGATGTCGTGGGACAGCTCGAATCCAGCTCCTGGTCATCGTCGATGCCTCCAGGACCTCGTGGCTGAAGAGTCAAGACGACCGTCAACCTACCTGAAGCACCTGACATCGGTGGGCCTCTGCTCATCGCCTTCCTGGTCACTGGCTAGTGACCCAGACTCTGTCCCCTCTGCTTTTAGGTTCTTCAGATCTTCGATCCATCCTTGGATCCACCCGGACACTTTCGACTTGGCCACCAGCAGCACTTTGCAGCAGATCGCCATTGAAAACTACGACGAAACCCGACCCCGAAAGACACCTATGCACCCGGCTCCCCTGGGTGAGGTAACTCGAGTAATCCGGTACTCCGGTGCTCCGTGGGTATTGAATCTAGAACGACCTAGTTCTAAAGGGGTTTGCTCCAAGTCCTCCTCCAAGTGCCCTTTTTCTTTAAAACTCCAACCGCGACATTCCCCATAAAGTCAACAGTGGCTCGCGGCTGTGTTCTCACACTGCACGCGTCCCCGTGGGTCCCCTGTGTCACTACCTTGGATGGTTCCTTGTGGTCCAAGCACTTCTACAGGCTCTAGGCCTTGTGTCTAGCTCAGTCGTGGTTCTTATACCACTTTATTGGTATATGGTTTGGTACACCCCTAGGGCTCAAACGTGTATTTGTGCTATTACTGTTGATATTCGACTTGTAACTTATGTACTTCGAACTCTAGCCTCATAAAGAGACTAGAGGGGTGTGTTTAAGACTAAATACATATATTTTAAATATATACCTGGTGTGGTCCTCTTTCATTTGGTCACTCGAGAGATTATAGACTGGTAAAACAAGCTGCTTTACATTCCTTCAAGACTTAGCCTGAAGGCTGCTCTCCATAGCTACCACTAGGATAGCTTTCAATAAAGGTTGTCTTTAATCTATCACCTCTAAGGGGCTGTTTGGACTGGTGCAAGGTGCCCACTATAACTAGTGGACAGCAAATGCCAGGCTAACTTCTCACATTGGTGTGCAGTGGTTTGGATTGAAGCTTGCCATTGTTTTACCAGATAATCTCATTTGAATTACTAACTGAAAACCACTTAAAGGTACTTGAGGTACATATAAAATTCAAGTTTAAAATTACAGTAAGTTCTACTGAACTTAGAGTTGTGTGCTAAGGGGCCTTTCTACAACTCAAGAGAGTTTAGTAGGCCACACTAGAGTAGGTAGGTGCACACACCACACTAGTGATGTCTTCAAAACCAGAAGCCAGTGGGCCTCTGCCAGAAGTCAGTGGACTTCTGCCAACTAGATATGACAATCTCCACTTCTTGGAATTGAGAGCATTGTGCACAGCTAGGAGGGTGAAGACAGGAAAAAGTGCAAACACCCAACGCCTCATAGAGGTACTACTATTGGATGATCTCAGGAAGACCTCAGGGTCTGAGGGGGTAGGCAGGTTGGGTGGGGCAGCAGATGAGGCAGGGCTCAGGGCAGATGATGACCAGGACCTGACCTCTGAAGCTGACCAGGAGGGTGACAATGACCCTACCCTGGAAAATGCAACTCCTCAGGATAGTGAGGAAGAAGGCCACAATGGCACTCTTTACTCCACATGGAAGAGTTGTAGGATTGCCAAGAAGGTCTAGATCTCTTTCCCTGGAGTCTAACCATTCTGGTGCATCCAGAGGGACTGCTGTATCTTCTCAGAGAAGAGAATCCTCCCATGTGAGGAAATGCAGACTGCTCAAATTTGAAGAAGCTAAGCTTAGAATCAGAAGAGAGCAGTTGGCATTGGATAGGGAATCCCTGGAGCTTCAGAAAGCTTCGAGAAAGTTGAGGCTATAGCCCCATGGTGGCAGCAACAGTGTCCCTAGAGGTAGAGAGCATACTCATGACCATAGGAACCTGAACAAGATTGTCCCTCCCTACCAGAGTGGGGATGACATCCACAAATGGATACCTGCTCTTGAGAGGGCCTGTAAAGTACAGAGGGTCCCTCAGGAACAGTGGGCAGCAATCTTGTGGCTCTCCTTTGCAGACAAAGGTAGAGACAAGCTACTCACTGTAAGAGAAGAGGATGCTGATGATTATCATGTCCTGAAGAGTGCACTGATAGATGGGTTTGGCCTAACCACTGAACAATACAGGTTAAAGTTCAGAGATACCCAAAAGGCACAAACACAGGACTGGGTGGACTTTATAGATTGTGCTACCAAGGCTCTGGAAGGTTGGATACATGGCAGCAAGGTGCATGACTTTTTAGGATTGTACAATTTAATTATGAGGGAGCAGATCCTTAATTGTCAAACCCAGCTTTTACACCAGTACCTGGTGGACTCTGATCTGACCTCTCCCCAAGAATTGGGAAAGAAGGCAGACAAATGGGTGTGAGAAGTTGGCCTGGTATATGCTGTCCGCTAATTAAAGTGGGCAACTTGTACCAGTCCAAACAACCCCTTATTGGAGATAGGTTAAAGACAACCTTTATTGAAAGCTATCCTAGCTATGGAGAGCAGCCTTCAGGCTAAGTCTTGAAGGAATGTAAAGCAGCTTGTTTTACCAGTCTATAATCTCTTGAGTGACCAAATGAAAGAGGACACACCAGGTATATATATAAAATATATGTATTTATTCTTAAACACATCCCTCTAGTCTCTTTATGAGGCTAGAGTTCGAAGTACATAAGTTACAAGTCAAATATCAGCAGTAATAGCACAAATACACGTTTGAGCCCTAGGGGCGTACCAAACCATATACCAATAAAGTGGTATAAGAACCATGACTGAGCTAGACACAAGGCCTAGAGGCTGTAGAAGTGCTTGGCCCTCAAGGAACCACCCAAGGTAGTGACACAGGGGACCCACGGGGGACGCGTGCAGTGTGAGAACACCGCCGCGAGCCGCCGTTGACTTCTATGGGGAATGTCGCGGTTGGAGTTTTAAAGAAAAGGGACACTTAGAGGAGGACTTGGAGCAAACCCCTTTAGAACTAGGCTGTTCTAGAGTCAATACCCCGGGAGCACCAGAGTACTCGAGTTACCTCACCCAGGAAGCCGGGTGCATAGGTGTCTTTCGGGGTCAGGTTTCGTCGTCGTTTTCAATGGCGATCTGCTGCAAAGTGCTGCTGGCGGCCAAGTCGAAAGTGTTCGGGTGGATCCAAGGTTGGAGCGAAGATCTGAAAAACCTGAAAGCAGAGGGGACAGAGTCTGGGTAACTAGCCAGTGACCAGGAAGGCGATGAGCAGATGCCCACCGATGTCGGGTGCTTCAGGTAGGTTGACGGTCGTCTTGACTCTATAGCCACGAGGTCCAGGAGGCGTCGATGATGACCAGGAGCTGGATTCGAGCTGTCCCACGACGTCTGTCGATTGCTGCGGTATCGGCGACCGGATTGGACCCAACAAGCCTTGACAACGGCAAGTCACGTAGAAACGAAGAAAGGACATTGATGCAGACCAGCAAGGTCTGGGGGACTCACCCAGTGAGGGTACGTCAGGGCACCTCTGGAGCAACCAGGAAAGCCCAAGCAGAAGAAGAGTTACCTTTGGGAGGGCCCACTAGCCAACGGACTAGCGACCGCGAAGGAGCCTCGAGTGGACGCACTTGGAGCTGGCTCACAGGACACTTGTGGAGTGGAGGCCAGTGATCTTCAGTGCAGTCGGTGCTGGAGGCGGGGGCTACTTGGAGCCCAAAGCACAACTTTGTGGGAGACCAGGAAGAGGATGCACTTGCAAAAGTTCTCGGTGTCCAGGGGTCACGGTTCCACGACAGCTACGGGCCTCAGCTTCGCTGGGGACTCAGGGCAGCCTCGGGGAAGTCTGGAAATCCGCCTCTGGTGATGCAAAGACTTCGGCGTCCGGCGGGAGCTTCAGCGATGCAGACCGGACAATTGCTTCTTATGTGCCTGCCAAGTAGGGGAGTCACTCCTTGACCCCAAGGGAGATTCTTCAGTCCTCTAATCGTGAGTAGAGCGTCGAAGGTCCAGGATTCGGCTTCAGAGTTTCGTCCAGGGTAATCTAAAGTCCTAAGGACTGGGGTCCCATACTTATACTAAGTTAGGGGGTTTGACATACTCTGGGGACCCACCTATGGGAGGGTCAGGGAAGAGGGGTGGTTACACCCATTCCCTTTGTCCAGTTTCACGCCAGAGCAGGGGCAGGTAGCCCCTGCAACCGGTTTGAACTGGACTATGCACAGGGACACCAAATGTGCCCCCAGTGCAGGACTTCAAAGCACCAGAGTGCTCCCGCCCAGCCCCAATACACATCATCCTGTCTGGGGAGGTGGTTACACCTCCCTGCGACAGGAAACCTATCGTCCAGGCCTCCCCTGCCGGAGTTTCGGTCAGCAGCAGGAGGCCAGACCTGTCTGTGGCAGCGGCATCCATTTTGTGATGCCAGGGCTCTGTAAAGAAGTTACCGGGTAGGCCGGTGTGTACATGTCTCTCCCTCTAGAAGGGTGGAATGCTACCCCCGCCACCAGGACTGGTGGGGGGGTAGTATTCCAAGATGTTTGACACCAAACACAACATGTTTTGGTGCAGCTAGTCCAAAGTTAGCATTGTAGCGCAAGGATATAATGCACTTAAGAGTATATGGTCAGGCTGTACCACAAACAGCATCAGAGGAGGGACTCCAAACGCTGCAGAGGGGCTCTGCTCATGCAGGGGCACCCTCTTAATTAATAACCAAGCACTCTGCCTTCAGGATTGGTAAGGCCTGCCATAGGAGTGACTTATATGTTTATATGTGTGTGCAATGGTAGTGATATAAGTAGCCTATATCACAGTAAGGGGTGCTGGCATCACCTTACCCAGGCTGCAGTAGCAGACCTGTGGTGTCATTTTGGCTGGCCTTCCAGGGGTGGCATAATACATGCTTCAGCCCCTGGTAGGCCTCTGCGGTACTTATGCCCTGGGTACATAGTATACCATATACTAGGGACTTATAAGGGCACTTCAGATTCCAATCAAAGCTGTACCTAAGGTACATGGAAACCATTTTAGAGAGGAACCAGCTAGGCTGGGGTTCTGATTAGCAGGGCCCCAGCCAGACTAAAGTCGAAAAACAGTGAAGCATCAGCAAAAAGTGGGGGTACCCATGTGAAGCAGATCCTACTCTCCTACAATGGGTCAGAACCAGAGTAAAGCCAAAGAATCAGGTAAAACAAGCTGCTTTACATTCCTCCAAGACTTAGCCTGAAGGCTGCTCTCCATAGCTACCACTAGGATAGCTTTCACTAAAGGTTGTCTTTAACCTATCATCCATAAGGGGTTGTTTGGACTGGTGCAAGGTGCCCACTAGAACTAGTGGACAGCATATGCCAGGCCAACTTCTCACAGTGGTGTTGAGGTTGGAGCTCAAAAATTGTTCTTATAAATTGAGTTCTCCATTAATTAGGGCAAATAAGTATATCCACCTTGATTGAGGCCTCATGCAGATTCCCTGTAATTGTAGATATATGGGATTGATGGGTCGCATATTCATTATCCAAAAAGAGCAGCAACTTCAAGGATTAAAGTCTGCAGATTACCGTATGCCGGACATCCGGGACCGTCTGCCCGGTATTCGTCTGTGCGTCTCACAGCGCCTGCGTCTCCACCAGGTGACAAATAGACTTCACTATGGCACGTACAATGGTGCATTTACATCAGGTGACCAATAGTTGTACCAATGGATCAAAGCTTGGTGCAGTTACATCAGGTGACCAATAGATGTCCCTATGGCACAAAGCACGGTGCAGTTGCACCAAGTGGCAAATAGATGTCCCTGTGGCACAAAGATGGTGCACTTACACTAAGTGACCAATAGCTGTCCCTGTGGCACATATCTTGGTGCACTTACACCAGGTGACCAATAGATGTCCCTTTGGCACACATCATGGTGCAGTTACACCAAGTGACCAATAGATGTTACTATTGCAGAAAGCATGTTGCAGTTACACCAGAAGAGCAATAGGTCTCCCTATGGCACTTTGCATGGTGCCGTTTCACCAGGTGACCATTAGATGTCCCTATGGCACATAGCATGGTGCACTTACACCAAGTGACCAATAGATGACCCTGTAGCACATAACATGGTGCAGTTACACCAAGTGACTAATAAATGTCCCTGTGACACATAGCATGGTAGCACTTACACCAGGTGACCATTAAATGCACCTGTGGCACATAGCATGGTGACTTACACCAGGTGACCAATAGATGTTACTGTGGCACTTAGCACAGTACAGTTATACCAGGTGACGAATAGATGTCTCATTGGCACCTATCATGTTGTACTTACACAAGGAGACCAACAGATGTCCCTATAGCACATAGCAAGGTGCAGTTGCTCCAGGTGACCAATAGATGTCCCTGTGGCACACAGCATGGTCAACTTACACCAAGTGACCAACAGATTTCCCTGTGACACATAGCATGGTACAGATACACCAGGTGACCAATAGATGTCTCATTAGCACATAGAATGTTGCACTTACACCAGGAGACCAATAGATGTGCCTGTGGCACATAGCATGGTGCACTTATACCAGTTCACCAATAGATGTCCCTATAGCACATAGTAAGGCGCAGTTGCTCCAGGTGACCAAATGATGTCCCTATACCCCACAGTATGGTGCAGTTACACCAGGTGACCAATATAGGTCCTTGTGGCACATAGCATGGTGCAGTTACAACCATTTGACCAATTGATGTCCCTATGGCACATAGCATGGTGTAGTTACACCAGATGACCAAAAGATGTCCCTATACCACACCGTATGGTGCAGTTACACCAGGTGATGAATAGATGGCCCTTTGGCACATATGGTACAGTTACTCCAGGTGACCAATAGATGTCTGTGTGGCAATCAGCATGGTGTATTTGCACCAGTTGACTAAAAGATGTCCATATGGAACATAGTAAGGTGCAGTTACACCAGATGACCCATAGATGTCCCTATGGCACATAGCATAGTGCACTTACACCAGGTGACCAATAGATGTCCCTGTGGCACATATTATGGTGCAGTTACACCAAGTGACCAACAGATTTCCCTGTGACCGATAGCATGTGCAGATAGACCAGGTGACCAATAGATGTCCCTATGGCACGTAGCATGGTGCACTTACACCCAGTGGCCAATAGATGTCCCTATGGCACATAGCATAGTGCACTTACACCAGGTGACCAATAGATGTCCCTGTGGCACATATTATGGTGCAGTTACACGTGACCAACAGATTTCCCTGTGACCCATAGCATGTGCAGATACACCAGGTGACCAATAGATGTCCCTATGGCACACAGTATGGTGCAGTTACGCCAGGTGACAAATAGATGGCCCTATGGCACATATCATGGTGCAGTTACTCCAGGTGACCAATAGATGTCTCAGCACATAGCATGTTGCACTTACACCAGGAGACCAATAGATGTGCCTGTGGCACATAGCATGGTGCACTTATACCAGTTGACCAATTGATGTCCCTATAGCACATAGTAAGGCGCAGTTGGGCCAGGTGACCAAATGATGTCCCTATACCCCACAGTATGGTGCAGTTACACCAGGTGACCAATATAGGTCCTTGTGGCACATAGCATGGTGCAGTTACACCAGATGACCAAAAGATGTCCCTATACCACACCGTATGGTGCAGTTACACCAGGTGACGAATAGATGGCCCTATGGCACATATCATGGTACAGTTACTCCAGGTGACCAATAGATGTGCCTGAGGCACATAGCATGGTGCAGTTACACCAGATGACCCATAGATGTCCCTGTGGCGCATAGCATAGTGCACTTACACCAGGTGACCAATAGATGTGCCTGAGGCACATAGCATGGTGCAGTTACCCAAGGTGACCAATAGATGTACCTGTGGCACATAGCATGGAGCAGTTACAATCAGGTGACCAATGGATGACCCTGTAGCACATAACATGGTGCAGTTACACCATAGGACCAATAATAGTCCCTGTGGTACATAGCAGTGCAGTTACACCAGGCGACCAAGAGATGTCCCTATGGCACGAAGCATGGTGCAGTTACACGAGATGACCAAAAGATGTCCCAATACCACACAGTATGGTGCAGTTACACCAGGTGATGAATAGATGGCCCTATGGCACATATCATGGTGCACTTACACCAGGTGACCAATAGGTCTCCCTGTGGCACAGAATGGTTCACTTACACCAAGTGACCAATAGAGGTCCCTGTGGCACATCATGGTGCACTTACATGGGATCAATAGGTGTCCAGGTGGCACATATCATGGCGCAGTTATACCAAGTGACCAATAGATGTCCCTGTGGCACAAAAATGGTGCACTTACACTAAGTGACCAATAGATGTCCCTGTGGCACATAGCATGCTGCAGTTACACCAGGTGACCAAAATGCCCCTGTGGCACATACCATGGTACACTTGCACCCGGGGACCAATAGATGTCCCTGTGGCACATAGCATGGTGTAGTTACACCATATGACCAATAATAGTCCCTGTGGCACATAGCATGGTGCAGTTACACCAGGTGACCAATAGATGTCCCTGTGGCACATATCGTGGTGCAGTTATACCAAGTGACAAATAGAAGTCCCTGTGGCACAAAGCATGGTGCAGTTGCACCAAGTAGCAAATAGATGTCCTTGTGGCACAAAGATGGTGCAGTTACACCAAGTGACCAATGTATGTTCCTACTGCGGAAAGCATGGTGCAGTTACACCAGGTGACCAATAAATGTCCCTGTGGCACATAGCATGGTGCACTGAGGTGACCAATAATGCCCCTGTGGCACATAGCATGGTGCAGTTACAACCATGTGACCAATAGGTGTCCCTGTGGCTATCAGAATAGTTCACTTACACGAGGTGAGCTATAGGGGCCCCTATGGCACATTGCATGGTGACCTTACACCAGGTGACCAATAGATGTCCCTAGGGCACATAGCATGGTGCAGTTACACCAGAAGATAAATAGATGGCCCTGTAGCAAATAACATGGTGCAGTTACACCAGGTGACCAATACATGTCCCTGTGGCACATAGCATGGTGCACTGAGGTGACCAATAATGCGCATGTGGCACATAGCATGGTGACTTACACCAGGTGACCAATAGATGTCCCTGTGGCACATAGCATGGTGCAGATACACCGGGTGACTAATAGATGTGCCTGTGGCACATAGCATGGTGACTTACACCAGGTGACCAATAGATGCCCCTGTGGCACATAGCATGGTGCAGTTACAATCAGGTGACCAATAGATGACCCTGTAGCACATAACATGGTTCAGTTACACCAGGTAACCAATAGATGTCACTGTGGCATATCGCATGGTGCACCAACAAGTGACCAATAGATGTGCCCCGTGGACATAGCATATTGCAGTTACACCAAGTGACCAATAGAGGTCCCTGTGGCACATAGCATGGTGCACTGAGGTGACCAATAATGCGCCTGTGGCACATAGCATGGTGACTTACACAAGGTGACCACTAGATGTCCCTATGACTTACAGCATGGTGCAATTACACCAAGTGACCAATAGATGTCCCTGTGGCACATATCATGGTGCATTTACATCAGGCAACCAATAGATGCCCCTGTGCTACATAGCATGGTGCAGTTACACTAGATGACCAATAGATGTCCCTATGGCACAAAGCATGGTGCAGTTACACCAGTTGAGCAATTGGTGTCCCTATGGCACGTAGCGTGGGGCAGTTACACCAGATGAAAAATAGATGCCCCTGTGGCACATTGCAGAGTGCAGTTACACCAGGTGAACACTAGATGTCGCTGTAGCACATAGCCTAGTGCGCTTACACCAAGTGACCAATAGATGGCCCTGTAGCACATACCATGGTGCAGTTACACCAGGTGACCAATAAATGTACCTGTGGCACATAACATGGTGCACTTACACCAGGTGACCAATAAATGCGCCTGTGGCACATAGCATGGTGACTTATACCAGGTGACCAATAGATGTCCCTGTGGCACATAGCATGGTCTACTTACACCAGGTGACCAAATGATGTTCCTATACCCCACAGTATGGTGCAGTTACACTTGGTGACCAATATAGGTCCTTGTGGCAGATAGCATGGTCCAGTCAGCTTCTGGTTATAAGCATAATACTATGTTATCCCGTGTGTTTGATATAATTTCTGGAATAATCTTTATTTTATCAATATGTGCCCATTTTAGTTGAACTCCATTTTTTCTTGCTCCAATTGGGGTTCCAATAAACTGGTGGTTAGGTGGGTCCAATGTAAGTACCTTTAGCTCTAGGGATAAAATGGTGTGGTCACTTAAAATTGAAAAAGTATTTACTGCCTTGGTGGCCCTTGTGCTAAGGGGATTTGTTAATAATATATAGTCAATCGTTGACTCCACCCCATTTCGGTGGAAGGTTCCCACTGAATTGCCCATTGGGGGGTCTGGATTACTTCCATGTTTAAGGAGGCTAATGACCTATCTAAACAGCATGGTGTAGTTACAACCAAGTGACCAGTAGATGACCCTGTAGCACATAATATGGTGCAATTACATGAGTTGACCACTAGATGTCCCTATGACACACAGTATGGTGCAGCTACACCAAGTGACCAATAGATGTCCCTGTGGCACATATCAAGGTGCATTTACATCAGGTGACCAATAGATGTACCAATTGTAGGAGAGTAGGATCTGCTTCTCATGGGTACCCCCACTTTTTGCAGATGCTTCACTGTTTTTCGACTTTAGTCTGGCTGGGGCCCTGCTAATCAGGAACCCAGCCTAGCTGCTTCCTCTCTAAAATGGTTTCCATGTACCTTAGGTACATCTTTGATTGGAATCTGGAGTGCCCTTATAAGTCCCTAGTATATGGTATACTATGTACCCAGGGCATAGGTACCTCAGAGTCCTGCCAGGGGCTGAAGCATGTATTATGCCACCCCTGGAAGGCCAGCCAAAATGACACCACAGGTCTGCCTCTGCAGCCTGGGTAAGGTGGTGCATGCACCCCTTACTGTGATATAGGCTACCTGTATCACTACCATTGCACACACATATAAACCTATAAGTCACTCCTATGGCAGGCCTTTACAATCCTAAAAGGCAGAATGCTTGGTTTTTATGTGAGAGGGTGCCCCGGCATGAGCAGAGCCCCTCTGCAGTGGTCAGAGTACCTCCTCTGATGCTGTTTGTGGTACAGCCTGACCATATACTCTTAAGTGCATTATATCCTCGCGGTACAATGCTAACTTTGGACTGGCTGCACCAAAACATGTCGTGTTTGGTGTCAAACATCTTGGAATACTACCACCCTGCCAGTCCTGGCGGCTGGGGTAGCATTCCACCCTTCTAGAGGGAGAGACATGTACACACCGGGCTACCCGGTAACTTCTTTCCAGAGCCCTGGCATCACAAAATGGATGCCGCTGCCACAGACGCGAGTCTGGCCTCCTGCTGCTGACTGAAACTCCGGCAGGGGAGGCCTGGACAATAGGTTTCCTATCACAGGGAGGTGTAACCACCTCCCCAGACAGGATAGTGTGTATTGGGGCTGGGCGGGAGCACTCCCTGGTGCTTTGAAGTCCTGCACTGGGGGCACACTTGGTGTCCCTGTGCATATGCCAGTTCAAACCGGTTGCAGGGGCTACCTGCCCCTGCTCTGGCGCGAAACTGGACAAAGGGAATGGGTGTAGCCACCCCTCTTCCCTGACCCTCCCATAGGTGTTTCCCCAGAGTATGTCCAACCCCCTACCTTAGTATAAGAAATTTTAAATACATGTTTAAGCTTTAAAAGTTCAGTTGGACCAAATATATCGAAATCAATCTTGTCCCATACTATACCATCCGGTATAGGAACTGCTGTGATATTCACTGAAGACAAGTCTCTTGGTTCACAATGTTTAGATTGGTGTGGCTTTAAAATTAAATTAACCTTTTGGGCTGTAGAGCTCTGTTGAAGGTATCGTCCATTAATAAGCATACTAAAAGTTATAATTAAACCTAGCCAGAAAATGAAAAATAGAATCCCAGTGATATACCATAGTTCTATCCAAGGTGACAGTAGGTAAGTCTTTTTTAAAAGTTCAGAAAGTCAATGAGTTTTTGTTTGTGTGATTTTTTGGCTGGCATTGTTTCCGGCTCGCTTGGATCCAGTGAAAACGTATCAAAGTTCATGAAGTAGCCAGAAGCAATTCGATCAATTGTTGGAATCGCATCGGGATTTGTTGAAATCGGATTTTGCTCTTGATGAGGCATGTTGGCGTAGACGTCTGTAGTCGGTCTGATTGCAACTTGGTGGTTAAGTTGATTTTCATTTTGAAGTTGAACTTCTTGTTGAAGTGGAATGAGTTCCATAGCATTGTTGCTTAGTCCTTCATTCCGTACAGGTGGCTCTTCAAATCTGATGAGTCTTTCTGTTTGAACTTCTTGGATTGTAGCGAGAGGAGGGCGTCTGCTACTGTGGAGTCCACGTGGCCTACTGTTTAGTATCGGCCACATAGAGTGGTTTGATTAAGTTGATTGAGACCAAACTTTTCTCCTTTTTTCCGGCAAGAGGCGGCAGAAGTACAGTTCTTGTGCCTTGGATTGCTAGGACCTGTACAGCTGTTCTGTAAGATGGCCCAAATTCTTTCTTGTCTGCAATCTTCTCTCTGACCAGATCCCCGACTTTTGGGATCCAGACAGGTCTTGCCGTTACTGCCTTGACTTCCTCAGTGGTGGTATGTTTTAAGTGGACTTTGCTGTGTGTCCTGGATTCATTTAGATCCTGTAAAACAGCCAAACGATCATGGATATCAAATTGTTTTTCATCCGCCACTGCGCCTTCACAATCAAGATCAGGCACCCACATTCTTGTCCCAAATAGGACCTCGTAAGGGTGACACCCCCTAGAGAGCTTCTTGGCTGGTTGTTAATTGCTCTTTGGACCCCATAAAGGTGACTGACCCAACTACCGCCGTTGCCTAATACCCTAGCTGTTAAAGATTGCTTTAAGTCACGGTTTTTCCTCTCCACAACTGAATTTCCCTCAGGATGGTACGGAGAGGAGTACCGCAATGCTACGCCCATTCCTTCCATGGCCTCTTTGTAAGCCCGAGAGCTAAACGCCGGGCCACGGTCAGAATGTAACGTGCCAACTGCGTATGTGCCGATAAAGACTCGCAAATCTTTTATAACAGTTCGAGCGTCAGCCGAGCGCTGAGGCCAGAACCATAGGAATCTAGAGCAGGAATCCACTGCAACCATGATATATTTCTTGGCCCCATCTGACTGTAAGGGGCTGCAGTGGTCCAAATATACACAAGCGAGAGGTTTGTCGGATTTCAACAATGGTGTCTGCGCTGGGCGTGCTACGGTGGAGCCTTTCATCTGCTGGCATATGTCACATTTCAAGACGTAGTCTTTAGTTTGTTTTGTTAACTCTGGCCACCAATAGCACTGTTTCAATAAAGAAATAGTCGCTGTAACGCCTGTATGCGCAGAGCCCAAACCCTCATGTGCTGCTAGAATTAAACCTTGCCTACGATCCATATTTGGTATTCCTGTATCCCCCACTCCAGGAATCTGAGCAAATGGAATGTTGTGTGCATCTAACTTGTAGGAGTATTTGAGTGGAAATGTTTTAGGTACTGCTGTGGTTCCTTTGCGTGAAGCAATGACAGCTACCATAATCTCACCGTCTATCCTCGTTTTTGAACAAGTGATTGCAGCTAAGGACGCTGTGCGTACAGCCCCCTTTGCGGCTTCATCATTCAATGAATTCCCTTCAACGTGAACGCCATCACGCTGATGACTGTGTATGTGTCACGTGAGCCCTCGGTAGGTCGTTTTTCAACTCCACTACCTGTTCCCATAGCATTTTATGCTTAATTGTGCCACCTTTTGCATCTTTAAACCTGTTTTGTTCTCAATGATACAAGTATTCATTGTATGACTGTACACAGTAAAAGGAATCACACACAATTAGTGTGGGGAATTCGTGATCCGTATTTACAAGTGCCAGTATCAGTGCTTTTAATTCTGCCAACTGAGCGGTGCAGTCTCCTAGAGATTGCGTTTTAGTGCAACTTGGATGGAACTTTCCATCGCGCATGCAACCTTTAACGATTGCACACGCTGCGCTGTAAGCTTGCTTACTCCCTATGGCCGGTTGAGCAGATCCGTCAGTGTAAATAATGTATTCATACTGATCTAGAGGCAAAATCTAATTTGGTAGAAGATATTCTTGTTCGTATTGCAGAAATGCTTGTGCTTTTAAACCTGGATCAAATCTGTATTCAACATCCGTTGCAGTAAGAGAATTAGCCCGTTGTATCCATCTGGGATGTAAGGCTTTCGCATTTGAAATGCTAGCCTTTGTAACAGCCTCTAAGGCTGGTACTGGGGTCACGACTATTATGCGCTTTCCCTGAGCCAGAGCTCTGTCACTGCTGTCAGGATTTTTTCTGTTGAAGTGAAACGCATCTCTGCGTTTGTGTACAGGTGTGATTTGTATGCGATTGGTACCCTTTCACCGTCATTGAAGGTTAAGTAAGTGTACCTGCATTGACCCGCTATTACTCGGATCACTAAGTTGCGTACATTTACACGTGTCTGTAAGTGTTTTGAAGCTATCATGTCTTCTTGTAGTGAACGTAGGATGTTTGTATGTTCCTGCGTCCATTGTCTGACTGAAAAATCAGGTTTATTAAGAAGTAGAAAGGTTTTACTCTTTCTGCAGAATCCAAAATGTATGTTCGACCAAAATTTAGGAATCCCAGAATTGATTGTAAATTCTTTAACGATTTTGGAGGTTGGAGCAGTGCACACTTTTCTAAAAAGTTAGCTGCTAGGCTTTTTCCTTCACTTGACAGCTCATACCCTAAGAACAGGACATTGAGATGGGCAATTTTAGATTTTTTTAAATTAAATTTATAGCCCTCAGAGGCGAATCCCATAATAACGGTGCTCACCCTGGTCAAGTGCCTTGGTAAGTCATCGTCCGTCAGATAAATATCATCCACATAGGACAATGCTTCTTCATCCAAATTTTGGAGTAACTCGGTTACCCTTGCTAAAAACAACCCCGGGCTATTCTTATACCCTTGGAGTCGACAAAATTGCCGTTGGGACCCTAGCGCTGAGAATGCGGTCAAATACCTGCTTTCAGTCGCTATATTTGGGCAGAAAAATCCATTTGAGATATCAAGTGTAGTTTTGTATTTTCTCCGCATAATGTTATTCATTAATGCGGCACTGTGTGCATTTTGGACAGCGAATGTCTTTGTGCAAGTGTTTAAATGTCTGTAATCTAAAAGTTAGACGATATGTGTTGTCTGGTTTTGATACGGGGAACAAAGGATTGTTCATTGGTGAGGTGCAATTTTCTATCGCCCCTTGGTATTCAAGTTGATCTAAGATCTCCCTGACCTGTTTTTTAGCTTCTTGCTTTATAGGATATTGCCTTTGAGCATTTGGTGAAACTTTTAACGGGATCACGTGGTGGGTTGAATCCTCATCCCAACCAGCATGATTTTTGTACAATGCCGGAGCTAGGGCAACTGCCCACTCCTGCGCATATGCATGTTTTAAATGTATGGGAACGAGGTCGGAAAAGGCTGGGAAAATGATCTCTTCTCCCCTGGGGCACTCCATGACAAATGCTGGCGGCCAGTCTTGTTCTGCTAATAGAATGCCATAACCTGATGACAGATGTTTCCAAAAGAGACTTTTTATTTTTCTGGGTCTGTCCCCTCCCATCCGGAGTGTTATTTCTTGTAACTTATGTGGGACGCTTACCCGAGTATCAGGTGTTTCCACCGTGATATACTCACTGCAACTCCGCTGTCACCAGAAATTCCTTCAGGTTCTTGCGAGCTATTGTTACTTCTGCCGCGCTGTCTAGCATCGTCGGAGCCCATTCCCCGTTCAGAAGCTGTGTCCTCAGAATTCTGGGCATGTCTGATCTTGAGTCCTGCTACCTTCTTTTTGAACTGAGGTTTTGGTTTTTGTTTATCTTCTTTTTTAGGCGCGTAGTCCGCAGCGCGTTGCGTGTCTCTGGACTTTGTACTCTCCTCTTGTCTTTGTTCTGACCATCCTTCCCTCTCGGAGTTTTTTGATGAACCCTGAAAGGAACGAGAGGAACGTGTATCAGTATCCTGATACCTGTCAGGTTTCCTAATATTATCTCTATTCCTGAGGGTATACCTCCTTTCAGAGGGCTCCTGTTGAGGAGACCTGCCTCGGGATTGAGATCTGCTGTCTTTTGACTTTTGTTGTTTTTTATTCTCCCACTTCTTTTAGAAGAAGTAGGTGTCTGCTTTGTAGTGTCCTTTTCACAACTGCCCACTAGTTGTGGTTTTAATGCTTTCCCACCTAAACTGTCTCTGCCTAATTCTGCATATGCAGTTTCAATTATTTTGGGTAGTTCGTGTTGTTGATCTACTGGACTGAACTCCCTTCGGCGTTGGCGGATCGCCACTGAAGCTGCTTCCCCCTTAATGTTAGCTATTATTATGGCTGATACCTGTTCGTAGTTACCTAGTACCTTCATCCCTAAGTTGACAGGCTCTGCTCCGTACTCATTTTGTATCTGTCTCAATACGTCAGGTGCTACTGCTAATGACGGGATACCATGCGTTCTGGTATATATGGCAGCAAAGACTGTACCCCAAGAGGTGCAGTCCTCTATTTGTGCTGTGATCCCCATGGGCAAGCAGATTGTTAGTATTCTGTGTTTATCACAGGTGGTAGTATTCGGGAATACTGCCTCAAGCGGAGTTATTTTCTGAGCTATCCAGAATGGTATTTGTTCGGCGTTTTGCGGACATTTTGCCCATTACCGCGTGTAATGTTTGAGGAGTAATTTTATTTCCTGTACCCTGAGCTGGAGTACTATTTGCTGCACCTGGTGCAGGTTGGATTGTTAAAGTCCTCATGACAAATTGTGTCAGGTTTCTGTAGATTTTAATTAAATCTGTGTGTTGTACGAGTAAGTCTCCTGGTGGCATTGTGGCAATGCCAGGATGTAGTGTGTAGGCCGCTAATATTGGCCATGTGGCTCCTTCTCCTCCGAGTGGGCCTAACCTTACTCTTCTTCGTACGTGGGGTAGGGCGCCATTAAATCAGTAATAATGTTCATGGTAAGTGAGTGGAATCTCTATGCCCTCAAACAGACAATATTCTGGTGGTGCATCTCCTTCTATATAGTAGTGAAAAGTCTTTGTTGTTGCATTTGCTGCTGGGAATGTAACCAATGAATAGAATACCTCTGTTTTGTTTGATTCGTGTGCCTGAATCACGAAAACTACCATGCCAACCCTAGCTTGTAAACCATTTTCTAATAGTCTTAGGGTGACTGTCATTCTGATTTTTGGTGCACTCTGTATTGCATCCGTAGGATCTTCTGCTTCTTCTGAAAAATTCAGTTCAACTCTCTCTGCCCTTACCTCGGCATCAGTCATGTTTAGATGAAGAAGTATTCCAAGGGAACTAAGATAGGTGTTATGCACAATTTTAGGAACACTGTCCTTTCAAGCTTGAATAACCAACAGCCAATAAATAGTATTTTTGTACTACTCAGCTGCGGCGGATTTTGTGCCCACCCACTCCAGACGTCTCTGGGGTTTTGTGAGTAGGTTCTCTGAGAATAGCACAACTGAACTACTCAGATTCTACTGTTAAATAAGTACCCAACCAACGTTGGTGGCGCCATGTCGTGTAGTTCCTATAGTACCCATGCAGGACCTGCACGTTTGGATAACAAACTGTGGGCTTGGTGGCAGACTGGCTGTGTGCACCCCAACCGCGTATGTTAGCCTGTTTTGCATTAGCTAGCTCACAGTGCCACTAGAATCTCCTCTTATCGGGGTGAGATTAGTTTCTGGCAACCTTAGATCATGACAACCCTGATCCCTCAGAATCGTGGAAACAATGTACTAGTTTTCGCTCACATACTCGTGCTTACTTGTTCGGTTTGTCTCAGAGAGTTACACAGAATAAACAGTCTGGGCGTTTCAATAAGTATTTATTGAACAGTTGTTATTCTAGTGTAGAATATATGTGCTGCAACAACCAGCAGACAGTAGCAGAGATATATTATCAGCAGTACGATAAAAGTGAAAGGATAGTACAGTTCTACCATATTGCAATAATAATGGTTACATACATGAATATATAAAATGTATTATAAAAGTGCGCATACTCCTACGATACCTAACTAGATGTACCCAAGTGTACCTAGTATGTGTGTAGGTCTAAAAGCCTAAGAGCCAAGAATCCCTCTAGGATTTAGTCGAACCCCATTACCTGAATAGAGAGAGTGTGGGACCCCGTCCTGGTCCCGAGTTGGACACCTCGCAAGGGCTGTGTTAGACCGCTGTCAGCTGGAGCGACTGCATGCAGGAGCCTCAGCGTCTCTGGTCAGTGTGTCGGCATGGAAGTCTCGGTTCCCTCTATCCTACCCTGGCAAGATGCGGTGTATTTATACCCTAAAGTGTCTCGTCCCTCAGTATGGTGTGTATTGGTATTTGTTAGACATGAGGAAGACGTCCGGGGTGAACTTTGTACATACACATTATGCAGGAAATGTAGCTTGTGAATGCTCATGCATAATTTATGAGTACATTGTAGGCCTGTGTTCGGGAAAAACCCTTCAGTGTTCAAACCACAGACTAGATAACGTTCAACCCTCAGTGTTCGTTGCGTACTTTAGGGAACTAATGTAGGTGAAAGATCATGCCTATATAAGGACATCGGAGATCATGACTATATAGGGGATATACGATTACGACCATAATAGGGCCTATAGATTGTCTATATTAGGGCATATATGAACATGTCTATATTATGGCCTCTATATGAAACATAACAGCAGTTACAGCAGGTGACCAATAGATGTCCCTATGGCACAAATCATGGTGCAGTTACACAAGGTGACCAATAGGTGTCCCTGTGGCAAAGAATGGTTCACTTACACCAAGTGACCAATAGAAGTTCCTGTGACACATATCTTGGTGCACATACACCAGGTGACCAATAGATGTGTCTGAGGCACATACCATGGTGCCGTTACACCAGGATAACAATAGATGTCTCAATGGCACAATGCATAGTGTAATTACACCAGGTGACCAATAGATGTCCCTGTGGCTAACAGTATGGTGCACTTACACCAGGATACCAATAGATGTCCCTGTGGCATATAGCAAGGTGCAGTTACCCAAGATGACCATTAGATGTTGCTGCAGCACATAGCCTAGTGCGCTTACACCAAGTGACCAATAGATGGCCGTGTAGCACATAACATGGTGCAGTTACACCAGGTGACCAATAAATGTCCCTGTGGCACATAGCATGGTGCACTGAGGTGACCAATAAATGCGCATGTGGCACATAGCATGGTGACTTACACCAGTTGAACAATAGATGTCCCTGTGGCACATAGCATGTTGCACTTACACCAGGAGACCTGTAGATGTGCCTGCGGCACATAGCATGGTGATTTACACCATGTGACCAATAGATGTGCCTGTGGCACATAGCATCGTGCAGTTACAACAGGATAACAATAGATGTCTCTATGGCAGAAAGCATGGTGAAGATATACCAGGTGACCAATAAATGTCCCTATGGCTAACAGTATGGTGCACTTACACCAGGATACCAATAGATGTCCCTGTGGCACATAGCATGGTGCAGTTACAAACAGGTGACAAATAGATGACCCTGTAGCACATAACATGGTGCAGTTACACCAGGTGACCAATAGGTGTCCCTGTGGCACAAAGCATGGTGCAGTTACACCAGGTGACCAATTGGTTTCCCTGTGGCACAGAATGGTTCGCTTACACCAAGTGACCAATAGAAGTCCTTGTGGCACATATCATGGTGCGCTTACAAGTGACCAATATATGTCCCTGTGGCACATAGCATGCTGCAGTTACACCAGATGACCAATAAATGCACCTGTGGCACATAGCATGGTGTAGTTACAGCAGGTGACCAAAAGATGTCCCTATACCATACAGTATGGTGCAGTTACACCAGGTGACTAATAGATGTCCGTATGGCACATAGCACGGTGCAGTTACACAAGATGACACATAGATGTCCCTGCGGTACATAGCATGGTACAGCTACACCAGGTGACCACTAAATGTCCCTATGGCACATATCATGGTGCAGTTACACCAAGTGGCCAATAAATGTCCCTGTGGCATATACCATAGTGCACTTACACCAGGTGACAAATAGATGTCCCTATGGCACAAAACATGGTGCAGTTACACCAGGTGACCAATAGGTGTCCCTGTGGCACAGAATGGTTCACTTACACCAAGTGACCAATAGAGGTCCCTGTGGCACATATCATGGTGCACTTACAAGTGACCAATAAATGCCCCTGTGGCACATAGCATGGTGCACTTACACCCGGTGGCCAATAGATGTCCCTGTGATACATAGCATGGTTTAGTTGCACCAGGTGACCAAAAAGATCTCCCTATACCACACAGTATGGTGCAGTTACACCAGGTGACGAATAGATGGCCCTATGGCACATATCATGGTGCTGTTACTCCAGGTGACCAATAGATGTCTGTGTCGCTATCAGCATGGTGCAGTTGCAGCAGTTGACTAAAAGATGTCCGTATGGCACATAGCACGGTGCAGTTACACCAGATGACACATAGATGTCCCTGCGGCACATAGCATGGTGAAGCTACACCAAGTGACCAATAAATGTCCCTATTGCACATAGCAATGTGTAGTAACACCAAGTGACTAATAGATGTCCCTGTGGCCCATAACATGGTGTACTTACAACAAGTGACCAATAGATGTCCCTGTGGCACATATCGTGGTGCAGTTATACCAAGTGACTAATAGATTACCTGTGGCACATACCATAGTGCACTTACACCAGGTGACATATAGATGTACCAATGGCTCAAAGCTGGGTGCAATTACACCAAGTGATCAATAGATGTCCTTATACCACACAGTATGGTGCAGTTACACCAGGTGACCCATAGATCTCCCTGTGGCACATAGAATGGTGCAGTTATACCAGGTGACCAATAGAAGTCTCATTGGCACACCCATTGCACTTACACCAGGAGACCAATAGATCTCCCTGTGGCATATAGCATGGTGCAGTTACACAAGGTGACCAACAGATTTCCCTATGGCACATAGCTTGATGGAGTTTCATGTTGCCGTTACACTAGGCTACCAATAGATGTCCCATTGGCACATAGCATGGTGCAGTTACAACAGGATAACAATAGATGTCTCTATGGCACAAAGCACGGCGCAGTTGCACCAAGTGGCAAATAGATGTCCCTGTGGCACAAAGATGGTGCAGTGACACCAAGTGACCAATGGATGTTCCTATTGCAGAAAGCATGTTGCAGTTACACCAGGTGACCAATAGATGTCCGTATGGCACATAGCATGGTGCAGTTACACCAGGTGACCAATAGGGGTGTCTCTTGCTATCAGAATAGTTCACTTACACGAGGTGAGCAATAGGGGCCCCTATGGCACATTGCATGGTGCGTTACACCAGGTGATAAATAGATGACCCTGTAGCACATAACATGGTGCAGTTACACCAGGTAACCAATAGATGTCCCTGTGGCATATCGTATGGTGCACTTACAACAAGTGACCAATAGATGTGCCCGTGGACATAGCATATTGCAGTTACACCAAGTGACCAATAGAGGTCCCTGTGACACTTATCATGGTGCAGTTACACCAAGTGACCAACAGATGTCCATGCAACACATAGCATGGTGCAGATACACCAGGTAACTAATAGATGTCCCTATGGCACAAAGCATGGTGCACATACACCAGATGACCAATAGATGCCCCTGTGGTACATAGCATTGTGCAGTTATACCAGTTGAGCAATTGGTGTCCCTATGGCACATAGCATGGTGCAGTTACACAGTATTACCAACAGATGGCCCTGTGGCACATAGCATTGGACCAGATGATCAATAGATGTCCCTGTGGCACATAGCATGGTGCACTTACACCAGGTGACCAATAGATGTCCCTGTGGCACATAGCATGGTGCACTTACACAAGGTGACCAACAGATGTCACTATGGCAAATAGCTTGATGGAGTTGCATGGTGCCGTTACACTGGGCTACCAATAGATGTCCCATTGGCTCATAGCATGGTGCATTTACACCAGGTGACTAATCGATGTCCCTATGGCACATAGCATGGTGCACATATACCAGGTGACCAATAGATGTGCCTGTGGCACATAGCATGGTGCAGTTACACCAGGTGACCAATAGCTGTCTGTGTGGCACATAGCATGGTGCAGTTACACAAGGTGCCCAACAGAGGTTGGTCCCTATGGCACATAGCTTGATGGAGTTGCATGGTGCTGTTACACTAGGCTGCCAATAGATGTCCCATTGGTGCATTTACACCAGGTGACCAATAGATGGCCCTGTGGCACATAGCATATTGCAGTTACACCAGGAGACCAATAGATGTCCCTGTGGCACATAGTATGGTGCAGTTACACCAGGTGAACAATAGATGTCGCTGTAGCACATAGCCTAGTGCGCATACACCAAGTGACCAATAGATGGCCCTGTAGCATATAACATGGTGCAGTTACAATCCGGTGACCAATAGATGACCCTGTAGAACATAACATGGTGCAGTTACACCGTATGACCAATATTAGTCCCTGTTGCACATAGCAAGTGCAGTTATACCAAGTGACCAATAGATGTTCCTATTGCAGAAAGCATGGTGCAGTTACTCCAGGTGACCAATAGAGGTCCCTGTGGCACATATCATGGTGCACTTACAAGTGACCAATAGATGTCCCTGTGGCACATATCATGGCGCAGGTATACCAAGTGACTAATAAATGCCCCTGTGACCCATAGCATGGTGCATGTACACCCAGTGGCCAACAATTGTCCCTGTGGCACATAGCATGGTGTAGTTACACCAGGTGACCAAAAGATTTTCCTATACCACAAAGTATGGTGCAGTTACACCAGGTGACGAATAGATATCCCTATGGCTCATATCATAGTGCAGTTACTCCAGGTGACCAACAGATGTCCATGCCACACATAGCATGGTACAGGTACACCAGGTGACCAATAAATGTCCCTATGGCACATAGCATGGTGTAGTAACACCAAGTGACTAATAGATATCCCTGTGGCACATATCATGGTGCACTTACAACAAGTGACCAATAGATGCCCCTGTGGCACATAGCATGGTGTAGTTACACCATATGATCAATAGTCCCCGTGGCACAGAATGGTTCACTTACACCAAGTGACCAATAGAGGTCCCTGTGGCACATATCATGAGGCACTTACAACCAAGTCACCAATAGATGACCTTGTAGCACATAATATGGTGCAGTTACATGAGTTGACCACTAGATGTCTCTATGACACACAGCATGGTGCAGTTACACCAAGTGACCAATAGATGTCCCTGTGTCACATCATGGTGCATTTACATCAGGCGACCAATAGATGTACCAAGGGCTCAAAGCTTGGTGCAGTTACACCACGTGATCAATAGATGTCCCTGTGGCACAAAGCATGGTGCAGATACAGCAGGTAACTAATAGATGTCCCTATGGCACATAGCATGGTGCACATACACCAGGAGACCAATAGATGCCCCTGTGGTACATAGCTTGGTGCAGTTGCACCAGATGACCCATAGATGTCCCTGTGGCTAACAGTACGCTGCACTTACACCAGGATACCAATAGATGTCCCTGTGGCAGATAGCATGGTGCAGTTACACCATATGACCAATATTAGTCCCTGTGGCACATACCATGGTGCAGTTACACCAGGATAACAATAGATGTCTCTATGGCACAAAGCATAGTGCAATTATACCAGGTGACCAATAGGTGTCCCTATGGCACACAGCACAGTCAACTTACACCAGGTGACCAAATGATGTCCCTATACCCCACAGTATGGTGCAGTTACACCAGGTGACCAATAGATGTCCACGTGGCACATAACATGCTGCACTTACACTAGTTAACCAATATAGGTCCCTGTGGCACACCTGGTGCAGTTACACCAGGTGACGAATAGATGGCCCTGTATCACATAACGGTGCAGTTACACCAGGTAACCAATAGATGTCTGTGTGGCTATCAGCATGGTGCATTTGCACCAGTTGACTAATAGATGTCCGTATGGCACATAGCAAGGTGCAGTTACACCAGATGACCCATAGATGTCCCTGTGGCTAACAGTATGGTGCACTTACACCAGGATACCAATAAATGTCCCTGTGGCACATTGCATGGTGCACAAACACCAAGTGGCCAATAGATGTGTCTGAGGCACATAGCATGGTGCAGTTACACCAGGATAATAATAGATGCCTCTATGGCACAAAGCATAGTGCAGTTACACCAGGTGACCAATAGATGTCCCAGTGGCTAACAGTATGGTGCAGTTATCCAAGGTGACCAATAGATGTCCCTATGGCACAAAGCATGGTGCAGTTGCACAAGTGGCAAATAGATGTCCCTGTGGCACAAAGATGGTGCAGTTACACCAATTGACCAATGGATGTTCCTATTGAAGAAAGCATGTTGCAGTTACACCAGATAACCAATAGATGTCCGTATGGCACAAAGCATGGTGCAGTTACTCTAGGTGACCAATAGGTGTCCCTGTGGCTATCAGAATGGTTCACTTACACCAGGTGACAAATAGATGCCCCTGTGGCACATCGCGTGGTTCACTTACACCAGGTGACCAATAGATGTCCCTATGGCACATAGCACGGTGCAGTTATACCAGGTGACCAATAGATGTCTCATTGGCACATAGCATGTTGCACCTACACGAGGAGACCTACAGATGTGCCTGTGGCACATAGCGTGGTCTACGTACACCAGGTGACCAAATGATGTCCCTATACCCCACAGTATGGTGCAGTTACACCAGGTGACCAAAAGATGTCCAAGTGGCACATAGAACGGTGCACTTACACCAGGTGACCAATATAGGTCCTTGTGGCACATAGCATGGTGCAGTTACACCAGGTGACCAATAGATGGCCCTGTGGCACATATTATGATGCAGTTACACAAAGTGACCAACCGATTTCCCTGTGACACATAGCATGGTGCAGATACACCAGGTGAGTAATAGATATCCCTATGGCACATAGCATGGTGCACATACACCAGGTGGCTAATAGATGTGCCTGTGGCACATAGCATGGTGCACTTATACCAGTTGACCAATAAATGCGCCTGTGGCACATATCATGGTGACTTACACCAGGTGACCAATATAGGTCCTTGAGGCACATAGCATGGTGCAGTTCTTGTATACCTTTTGTTTAAAGTGTATTATGTTCTCACGTGTCCTTTTAATTTTTTGCTCTTCTGAAACTTTATAGGTCCCACTAGATTGGCTGACTACCATGGGACACCTTTATTATTTGTTTTCCACGGGGAAGCCCCCCTATGAGCTTGTTATTGTTAAGGCACCTCATTTGTTCCATTTTGTTGTACTCATGCTTTTTCCTCATTACACTTACGCTCCTTTGTACAGCGCTCTGATACCCGTATGGGTCATGTTTGCGCTTTTTAAAACTTTTCAAATAAATAATGGTCATTAACCCATTGGTTACTACCTTGAGCCCCTTAAAACGCTCCCTAAATACAGTATTTAAGCCAGGGCAGCCCTGAACCCAGACAGCAGATTCCTGCAACCTACGTAGAAGGATGGAAGACGTTGCACAGCAGAGGAGACTACAGACCCGTCTGCAGTTTCCGGAGATCCTGCACCAAAAGTCAACTTGTCCTGCAACCAGTGACCTCCAAAACCCCTGGGAAGACTGACTACCTTAAACAAAGACTGGATCTCCTGCGAACAGCAGCTCTGTTCCAATGAAACTCCAAAGACAGACTGAGCCTGCTGAGGATGAAGAAACTTGACTACTGGAACCACCAATGCACCCGTCGCCTACGGCCCAAGTCCAAGGGCCCACCGGTCCCAGCGAGGTGCTCCAGAGTCCGAATCCACTGACCGTCGGTCGACCCCCTGCAGGATTCCCGACGTGACCTGCAGCCTTTGCATGGAGACACCCTCAACTGCCAGTGGCCCAATAAGGTGAAATCCAACCTCAAAAGGCACCCCTGCATCCGGCTGCCCTGCCCCCTGGAGAAGAGGACCTAAGATCCACCTATGTCCCTGAGCACTCCAACTTTCCTGCCCTGCTGTTGGTTCCTCCCAGAAGGCTTCCTGGACTGAGCCTGCAGCCTAAATCCAAAACTTGCAATCTCCATAGGATTGCATTGGGCTCCCAACACTTCCTATGCACCCTGCACCAGGCTGCCCCTGCATTTCTGGTGGTGTGGACTTGGTGCTGACCTGGGACCCTATTGCCCTGATCTTAACCCTAGGAGCTTGGCTCCCGAGACAGTGGCCTGCCGGTGAGCAGCCCCCAACCCAGATGACCCCCCCTCCCCATTGGCTAACTTTGGCATCCTGCACTCTACACCCAGCTGCCTTAGTGCCGCTGGTGTTGCAATTTGAGTGCCTACCTGGACCTTGGGCAACCTTTGTCCTAACCCCAAAAGCTCCCACTTACCTGTGAAACTGATAACCATTTTTCTTCCATAGGAACACGTTAAGAGATTTTAGGCCTAATAATGTTCTAAGTGTTGAACTGTTGTTGTATGGAGAAAAGAGAACTGAATTGAAAAGTATAAAAAGTCGAACCTACCTTGTATTATGAGATCCTAAGGTGTAATGTAGGACACTGGCTTAGTATATGGTGCACACTTATTAAGTGAAGCACCCTGCACTAATCCAGACAACACTTAGTTAGTAGTCTTAGACAACCCTAGTAAGCTCTCTAAGTGGTAGCTGTGGAGAGCAGCTGTAAGGGTTAGTCTAGGAGTGTTAAGCAGCTTGTTTTACCAGTACTAATCATATAGTGTAGGTTATGTAGGAGAGTAGGATCTACTTCTCATGGGTACCCCCACTTTTTGCTGATGCTTCACTGTTTTTCGACTTTAGTCTGGCTGGGGCCCTGCTAATCAGGACCCCAGCCTAGCTGCTTCCTCTCTAAAATGGTTTCCATGTACCTTAGGTACATCTTTGATTGGAATCTGAAGTGCCCTTAGAAAGTCCCTATTATATGGTATACTATGTACCCAGGGCATAGGTACCTCAGAGGCCTGCCAGGGGCTGAAGCATGTATTATGCCACCCCTGGAAGGCCAGCCAAAATGACACCACAGGTCTGCTACTGCAGCCTGGGTAAGGTGGTGCATGCACCCCTTACTGTGATATAGGATACCTATATCACTACCATTACACACACATATAAACCTATAAGTCACTCCTATGGCAGGCATTTACAATCCTAAAGGCAGAGTGCTTGGTTTTTATGTGAGAGGGTGCCCCTGCATGAGCAGAGCCCCTCTGCAGCATTCGGAGTACCTCCTCTGATGCTGTTTGTGGTACAGCCTGACCATATACTCTTAAGTGCATTATATCCTTGCGGTACAATGCTAACTTTGGACTGGCTGCACCAAAACATGTCGTGTTTGGTGTCAAACATCTTGGAATACTACCCCCCCGCCAGTCCTGGCGGCGGGGGTAGCATTCCACCCTTCTAGAGGGAGAGACATGTACACACCGGGCTACCTGGTAACTTCTTTCCAGAGCCCTGGCATCACGAAATGGATGCCACTGCCACAGACATGGGTCTGGCCTCCTGCTGCTGACTGAAACTCCGGCAGGGGAGGCCTGGACAATAGGTTTCCTGTCTCAGGGAGGTGTAACCACCTCCCCAGACAGGATAGTGTGTATTGGGGCTGGGCGGGAGCACTCCCTGGTGCTTTGAAGTCCTGCACTGGGGGCACACTTGGTGTGCCTGTGCATATGCCAGTTCAAACCGGTTGCAGGGGGCTACCTGCCCCTGCTCTGGCGCGAAACTGGACAAAGGGAATGGGTGTAACCACCCCTCTTCCCTGACCCTCCCATAGGTTGGTCCCCAGAGTATGTCCAACCCCCTACCTTAGTATAAGTATGGGACCCCAGTCCTTAGGACTTTAGATATCCCTGGATGAAACTCTGCAACTGAATCCTGGAACTTCGACGCTCTACTCACGATTAGAGGACTGAAGAATCTCCCTTGGGGTCAAGGAGTGACTCCCCTGCTTGGCAGGCACCAAAGAAGCAATTGTCCGGTCTGCATCGCCGAAACTCCTGCCGGACGCCGAAGTCTTTGCATCACCAGAGGTGGATTTCTAGACTTTCCCAAGGCTGCCCTGAGTCCCCAGCAAAGCTGAGGCCCGTAGCTGTCATGGGTAACGTGGAACTGTGACCCCTGGGCACTGAGAACATTTGCAAGTGCATCCTCTTCTTGGGCTCCCACGAAGTTGTGCTTTGGGCTCCGAGTAGCCCCCGCCTCCAGCACTGACTGCACCGAAGATCACTGGCCTCCACTCCACGAGTGTCCCGTGAGCCAGCTTCAAGTGCGTCCACTCGAGGCTCCTTCGCGGTCGCTTGTCCGTTGGCTAGTGGGCCCTCTCGAAGGCAACTCTTCTTCTGCTTGGGCTTCGCTGGTTGCTCCAGACATGCCCTGACTTACCCTCACTGGGTGAGTCCCCCAGACCTTGCTGGTCTGCAACATCGTCCTTTCTTTGTTTCTTCGAGACTTGCCGTTGCCAAGGTTTGTTGGGTCCAATCTGGTCGCCGACACCGCAGCAATCGACAGACGTCGTGGGATAGCTCGAATCCAGCTCCTGTTTGTCGTCGACTCCTCCTGGACCTCGTGGCTGAAGAGTCAAGATGACTGTCAACCTACCTGAAGTACCTGACATCGGTGGGCATCTGCTCATCGCCTTCCTGGTCACTGGCTAGTGACCCAGACTCTGTCCCCTCTGCTTTCAGGTTCTTCAGATCTTCGATCCACCCTTGGATCCACCCGAACACTTTCGACTTGGTCGCCAGCAGCACTTTGCAGCAGATCGCCATTGAAAACGACGACGAAACCCGACCCCGAAAGACACCTATGCACCAGGCTTCCCTGGGTGAGGTAACTCGAGTACTCCGGTGCTCCCGTGGGTATTGACTCTAGAACAGCCTAGTTCTAAAGGGGTTTGCTCCAAGTCCTCCTCTAAGTGTCCTTTTTCTTTAAAACTCCAACCGCGACATTCCCCAAGTCAACGGCGGCTCGCAGCTGTGTTCTCACACTGCACTGTGTCACTACCTTGGGTGGTTCCTTGAGGGCCAAGCACTTCTACAGGCTCTAGGCCTTGCGTCTAGTTCAGTCGTGGTTCTTATACCACTTTATTGGTATATGGTTTGGTACGCCCCTAGGGCTCAAACGTGTATTTGTGCTATTACTGTTGATATTCGACTTGTAACTTAAGTACTTCGACTCTAGCCTCATAAAAGAGACTAGAGGGGTGTGTTTAAGACTAAATACATATATTTTAAATATATACCTGGTGTGGTCCTCTTTCATTTGGTCACTCAAGATATTATAGACTGGTAAAGCAAGCTGCTTTACATTCCTTCAAGACTTAGCCTGAAGGCTGCTCTCCATAGCTACCACTGGAATAGCTTTCAATAAAGGTTGCCTTTAACCTATCTCCAATAAGGGGTTGTTTGGACTGAGTGCAAGGTGCCCACTATAATTAGTGGACAGCATATACCAGGCCAACTTCTCACAGGTTAAACGAAAAAGAAACACACAGTTTAGTTATAACAATAGTATTATTTATTAAACACACTAACACATTGGTATACCTGGAGATATAAACACAATACACACCATATTTCAACAGGAGAACAGGTAAGTAGCACAGTAGTCTCCAGGGGGAGACCAAAACATATACTAATAAAGTGGAATGCGAACTGCGACTAAGTTAAGTCTGAACCCAGAAGACTTAGAAGAGCTGGGGACCCAAGGTAAGTACCCCGAAACCCCACGGAGACCGTGTGGAGAGTAAAAACACAGCCACGTACTCAATGCAAGTCAATGGGGAAGTCGTGTTGCAGTTTTGCAGAAGGAGGACCCATCTCAGAGGACCCTGAAGAAACCCCATGGAAGATGGAAGGTTGGAGAGTCACCCCACCGTGTATAACCCAGGAACCATGATACCTACACCAGGGAAGCGGGGTGCATAGGTGCCAACTGACGTTGGAAACTGCTGTCGACCACAATGGAGGGCTTCAGTGAAGATACCACTGGTGAAGAAGGTGAAAGAGTCTGGTGGAATCCAAGGGTGGATTCTTGAGGAGTACCTGCAAGCAGAGAGGAGAGAGCCTATGCCACTCAGGAGTGACCAGGAGGCACAGAAGACCAATGACCACTGATGACGGAAGATGCAGGAGGGTTGACGGTCACCTTGTTGCTGCAGCTGTGAAGACCAGGCGATGCTGTGGAAGACCAGGAGCCTTTCATTAGCTGTCCTATGTTGGAAGTCGAGAACCAGTGTGTCGGTGTCCGGCGGGAGCACCAACAAGCCTTGGCAGCAGCAACAGACGAGGAAAACAAAGAAGGTGCAGTGTCGGGACCAGCAAGGTTCAAGGGACTCACAAAGTGCAGGAGAGTCAGAACAGGCCCTGAGCAAGCAGGGGAGCCCACTGGAGCCAAAGAAGACCCTCAAGAGGACCCACAGGCCGCAGGCACAGGAGTCGCAAGAGGACCTCAGGCAGCTCACCAATTGATGCAGGCCCATGGTGCATAGGATGTGGTGAGGACGAAGATCTAGGAAGCAAGAGATGCTGGAGCTTCCTATTTCCCCGAATAACTCTGGAGAAGAGTCAACAAGCCTTGGCAATGGCAAGTCGACACAGTGCACAGGGGTGCTGTTCCAGCGGTTTCAACGAGGGATACTGGCCTCAAAGTCAGTGAGAAGACAGGCCTCGAGGGAGTTGCAGAACCACCAGCTGTGTTGCTGGGCCTTGCGAAGTCTGGATGACATCAGGCGCAGCAGACTGGTCAGCTTAGTTGCAGTGCCTGCAGATGCAGGGGAGTGACTCCTTCACTCCAAGGGAGATTTCTTCGGGTGTCTTTGATGCCCACAGGCCTGGAGAACCTGGATAGAGCACAGGCACAGACAACTCAGAAGACTGGCAGGACGACGAGACCAGGAGCAGCAGGAGTCTTCCATGTACAGTCTCTGTTCCCAAAGTGAACTCCGAACGAAGTCCTATGTGCCCAGACGGTTGAAGTAGAAGTGGTTTCGGATTTGAATCTTGTCCCACAACAAGTCTGAAGAGCCACCCACAGGTAAGCCCTTAAGTACCCAAAGGAAAAGGTTGGGACGATTCAGGGGTCCCTCTAAGAGGAGGGGCTGGACAGAGGGGAGGATACTCCCATGTCCTTTGTCCAGTTTTGCACCAGAGTGGGAGCCAACGGCTCTCTGAACTGGTTTCAACTGGAGTATGGAGGGAGGGGCACCAAATATGCCCTTCAAAGCAGTCTGGTGGTGCTGGTACACGCACCCCACCCCAGCCCAATACACTAAGTACTGTCTGGGAGGTGGTCAAACCTCCCTGTGATAGGAAACCTATTGTTCAACCTTTCCCTGCTCGAGCATGGCTCAGCAGCAGGAGGGTAGGATTGTGCCTGTGGTTGGCAGCAGCACTAGCTTGCTGTTAGACCCTGAAAGCCTGCTACCGGGAATACAGGGGGCACCCTAGGGGAGTCCCCCAGTACATGGGATCATACATCCAACACTGGAATCAGTGTTTGGGTAGGATTCCAACTTGTTTGATACCAAACATGACCGGTTTCGGTGCAGCCAATATATAGTTAGACATCTCGTAATTGACTTGATGTCCACTGTATGTGTAAAATGGCTGACCGTACTTACAAAGCTTGGAGAATTGACTCCTGGGTTTGTAAGGGGTGTCCTGCTCATGCAGGGCACCCGCACACTTATAACCAAGCACCGTGCCTTCAGGATTGAAAGGCCTATCTTAGGGGTGACTTATAGGTTTTAAGTGCAGTGACCTCAGATATAAGGAAAGTTATATCTGTTGAGATTAGTGCTTGCACCAGCTCACACAGGTTGCAATGGCAGGCCTGTAGTCACAGTTTGAGTGGTCTCCCATGGGTGGCATAATATATGCTGCAGCCCAGGGAGCCCCTGGAGTACTCCGCGCCCTGGGTACCTCAGTACCATATACTAGGGACTTAGAAGGGTACACCAGTAGCCAATTAGGAGGGTACTTCAATTCAATATAACTTTATTCGATCTAAAAGCAATAGACCATAAAAGTACATAGAAAGTATTACAGATAGCTGTAAGCACTCAAAAAGTTAAAATAATTTTACAATAAAGCTGGTTAAAAATAAGTGTATAAAAATTGCAAAACACATTGAGAAATATGCCAGATATCCATACTTTGGAAGAGCAGGAAGATAGAAATAAAAATCAGGTTTCAATGTGCGGTATGATATTGTTGGTGGGAACTGCATTTAAAGCACGTAAAGGGGAGATGGAAAGAGTACAAAAACCTCAAAACAGTGTCCGCCATTCACTCTCAATATCCCCCAGTGACAAGCAGAATCTTTACCTAGTCTTTATGGAAAACCACACTATTCATATAAATTCTGATAAACTAGCCCAGCATAGTGTGTCTCGCCCTAAGTGCTGCTTTAAAAAAAATGCAGACGGTCGTAATAATTTCGGGAGAGCACAGAGACTGTAAATGGAGGAAGGCTGGTCTACAGCAACGGAGGCCAAGCCTCCTTAGTAAGGGTCTCAAAAAGTGCTTTGTGCTACGCTGTGCAAATTACAGATAAACAAAGTGTAGTAATGATTGCGATGAATGATTGTCGCAAGCGCTAGAGGAAAATAAGTTCCCTTCAGAGTCAAAAAAATGTTTAAAGAAAAAAAGACATAAATCGTCCCTGCTCTAAAGCGGAAGAGAAGAGACCGCTCCCATCTTGACAATTTCATCGACCAGTACAGTGGGGAAACATCTGTGTATAAAAGGCTATAAAAATGCAACACCGAGGGTTTGGATAATTCGAGTTTCAGCCTGATGTTTCTACGGTGGTCCTTAAACAATTTTTTCACCTCCGTCCTAGCATTTTTTGGGATATGACTAGGATCGGTAAACCACCCAGCTATACTGAGGGCACCAAAAATATCCTGTATGTAGCTCAACCAGGGTATAGAACGGGCCCTATCCATTGTCATACAGTCAGATATAATATCCCTGCAGAGTTTAGCACTATGGTTCAACCATACCCTGACCCACAATAAGAGGGGCGCCAGTTGGATCTTGTCCTAAATAAAACCCTGATTTAATTTGAGATGGATAATAAGACTTGGGGTTAGGGGAGGAGTACTTAAAAGCCGTCATAAGAAACGATTTTCCTCTGTCTGGAGGGGACCGCAATTGCTGAAACCCCATACTCCAACGCCATAGGTAGCTGCACTAATGCATTGTGAATTATAGACTTTCAAAGGTGGAAACACTGACCCCCTAATTTGCGGGCAGATAAGATTACAGATTGCGCCTGCAGTTTTATTTAGTTTTAAACTGGCCTAAGCATGATGGGGATTCCATGCCCCTGTAGAATTAAAATGTAGTTCTAAATATCAAAAATCCTCTAGTGTCGTCAGAGCATGCCCATTGATACTGATTTTCTTTAATCTTAATTTACCCGGACCACATGACATGATATGCGATTTAGAGTAGTTGGTATTTAAATTCAAGTTCTGCATAAAGGAAGCAATGCAATCCACCTAATGTCTCAATGCTTTTGGGGTTTACCGCGTCGAAGGCAGGAATGGGAAAACCTGTGATTCTAGGTATGTCTGTGTGAGAAGAAGACAAACGTGATGTTAGTCCATTGATATATAAAATAAACAATAGGGGTGCCAGTATACATCCCTGTCTCACTCCAGTCTTTAGAGGGAAATTAGAAGAAAGCTCCCCAAGAGAATTTATACGGACCCGGGCTGTAAGCTCAGAATGCAGGCAATAAAGAAGGTCCACGCCTTGATCCAGCAGCATTAACCAGAGTTTGGTTCTGTTCACTGAATCAAAGGCGGTGCAAAGGTCCATAAAACCTAAATAAATAGGGGGAACGCTTGGCCTTAGTATATTTGGAAATGGTCAGAGCCAGGTTCAGACACTGTTCGGTGGTTCCTAATTTTGGCCGGAATCCAAATTGAAAAGGGGAAAGTAAATGGCCCTGCCAATGATTTTAATCTTGCTATCAATGAGGGAAATAGGTCGATAGCACTTGGGCGACATACGATCGCCCCTTTTAAATATAGGGACTATTATTGCGATGGACCATGAAGTAGGGATAATGGTAGATAGTGAGGAGTTAAATGTATTCGTAATAAGAGGACCCCAGATCTCGGGCGTGGATTTCAACAAGTCCATCGGTACCTCGTCTGGACCTGGAGCTTTCCCAACCTTGCTATATGCTAATGGCTGACTCAACTTCTTCCAAAGTTAACAAAAAAGGGGAGGAATTCCGCAGTCTACTAAGGAGAGTAGCGGACAGATAGGCTCATCTTCAGCGCGATGAATGGAAGCAAAGTGAGTAACCCAGTCCGTGCCCGAAATATTATTTTGCAATGGGGGATTAATAGGGGAATTCCTTGAACGGATTAATTTTGTGTCCCAAAAGGTTTTGCTATCCTTTCCTCGTGGCGCATGCTCCAAAAGTTCCAAGTCTTGTTTGTATACTTCCCTCCTCCTATTGGTAAGTGCAATTTTATATTCAGTGCGAGCTAGGGAAATATCGGCATTTATCCTGGGAAAGGAATTTATGGCTTTCCTCAGCTTCCTGTTTGCCAGGGAACAGACCCCATCGTACCATCTTGGGTCTAGATTTGAGCTGCGAATTTGTTTGAGCATGGAGTCACTAATTGTGAGGATTAGCCTATTATAGTGGGAGGACTTATGCCTCTACACTTTCTGATAGACAAAGAAATTTGTTTAAGTGTGACTTAAGCAGAATAACTAGTGACTCTTTCGGGTTTTTCATTCGCCAAACTAATTGAAGGCCATATGAGGAATGATGCCTGATAGTAGCCATGTTACTGCTACGGGCAAAATGGGGTAAAAACATTTGAGTGCTCAAAGCATTATGATCGCCCCAATCTGTGGGCAAAATCTCACATTTGGAAAACCACTGTAAAAAATCGGGGGTAACAAACATAATGAATGAGGGAGATTCTCCCCCCTCCTCTAAATTACGTCAGCTGTTACAGGCTCCACCTAAAAGTTGAAGTAAGTCAACCAGGCCGTTGGTCAAAAGGTGCTTAGAGAGTTCTGCGCCCCTTGTGTAAAACAAAGCCTATTTGTGTCAAAGTCTTGCGGCCTGTGACCCCCCTCTAATCTTGGCATTAAAATCACTGCTAAGAAAAAAGAAAACTGGTGCTGCTCGATTATTAGCCTTGGATTGGAGTATGGATATAAAATTAAATAGACTGTTATAATGTGTACAGCTAACATTAGTGAAATCATTATTATAAAGATGTATCTGATAAAAGGCCATATTAGTCCTTGGTATTTGAATTATTAATGCTAAAAAAGGAGAAGAACTTGATTTAATGTGAAGCTCAAGCTGATCCAAGTAGCTAAGCCTCGGGGCTGCATGGCCATGGGTGGAGGGAATAGCGGGACTTGAATAACAAGTGTAACCCTCAAAATGCGGTGCATCAGTGAGCCAAGTCTCCTGCAGTAGGATTAAATCAAACTTGGACACAAACGCTTTCCAGTCATGGTTATTAATCTTCCCTTTAACCCCTTCGCTGCTAGGCCTTTTCCCCCCCTTGTGCTAAGCCTTTTTTTGACTATTTGGGGTAGTTCGCGCTTGGGCCCCTGTAACTTTTTGACCACATAAGGTATCCACGCCAAATTAGCGCCCTTTTTTTCCAACATCATGGGGATTCAAAAGGTACCCAAGGTTTGTGGATTCCCCTGGAGGGGACCCAGAAATTAGCCAAAATACAGCAAAAAAAAATTGGGGGTGGGGGGGAAATGGGAAAAAAAGGCACCAGATGAAAGCGTCTGGATTTTTCCCTGCAAATGGTATCAAAAAAGTGGTTGTGGTGCTGAAATCACCATCTTCCCAGCTTTCAGGGACAAGCAGACTTTTGTCGGAAAACGAAAAATGTTTACACAGTTTTGACATTTTTCTGGGATATAGCCTATTTTTGCTATCTTTTGTGCTTTCAACCTCCTTCCAGTTAATGGTAGAAATGGGTATGAAAGCAATAATGGATCCTGGAGAGCTATACATTTTAAAAATGTAGAAAAAATTCTGAATTCAGCAAGGGGTCATTTGTGTAGATCCTTCAAGGTTTCTTCATAGAAACTAACAGTTAAATATAGGAAAAATTGAAAATTAGTTGAAAAAAACAGCCATTTGTGTCAACGTTTTCACCTGTAACTTCTTCTAATTATGACAGCTGTTTGAAAACAATATACCGTTACATTTGCTGGACCTTTCTGGTTGTGGGGATATATAAGACTTGTAGGTTCACCAAGAACCCGACGAGCCCAGAGCCAATAACTGAGCAGCGTCTTGCAATGGTTTTTTATTATGTACCAGGTATATAGCAATTATTTCGGGAAAATGTATACATGGAAAAATTGGTATGAAAGACACCTATGTATTTCTGAAATGGGAACAAAATATAGAGTTTAGAAACAGTAGTTCTCATCCAGGGGATACTCATCAATAGTCATAATCTATGAATAATCCCCGCCCACGTGCGGGATCCCGGAGTATATAGAAAATACATATATATATATAAATATATATACATATGTGAAACATATACATGCAGCCTAAACATGTTTCCAACATGGCAGAACTGCCAAAATTACATAGGTTTGCATTGTAAGACAAATACCCTCCTAACTCATAAGGAAAAGAGGACATGCACAGAACAATTGACATATACCAATGCTTTATTGTCACAAGGAAAACTTTAATTGCAGGCATTCGCCTGTAGGCTGCATTGCAGAGCAATAATGAAACCAAGACAAAAAAACTGGCACCTTGCCTTTAAGGCTTCCAAGGGTTAGGATACCGTGCCTTTAAGGCCTGCAGGAGACCCTCTGCTCCCATCATGCACCACAGGTGACAGGTCAGTTCTTTTTTCCGGCTCCTTCTATGAGGATCCTGGAGTTTGAGCACTTCAGTTTTTTGACTGAAAGATAGATATTTGATATTTCATTTGAAATTTCGACAGTTTCTGATACCTAGAGGTATATTCTACTGGTTTTTGGTAAAATTTCCAGTCAGAATGCCTGCTCTATTTCGAAAATGTCCTTCCTGTGGCAAGAAGATGGCACTGTCTGACCCACACTCGGTGTGTATTGTGTGCCTTCCATCTTCACACAATCCTGACCAGTGTTATCATTGCCAGAAGTTTACTAAAAGGACTTTGCGTTGCCCTGCTGGAGAGGGATGGAGGCCATCATGGAGGTGGCCATGGTTTCAGAGCTCCCTCTTCAAGCCAACAACACCGAAAACGGCGTCGTTCCACCTCTCCTGAGTCCAGGAAGAAGCAGGTGCCTGAATGTTCGCCGTCGAAGTCAAATTCAAATTCAGCTTTATTCGATTGTAAGATATTGCAATCATAAAAGCAATTCGTACACATTATAATCATATTAAAAGACTTAAAATTGAATATCGATTTTTCAAATTAATTCATAAAAAAAATAAAAAAAATTGGGGGCAGCAGCTATGATCATTATATCGCGCTTAATAACATCAATTAAAAATTAATAACGTTTCATTAATTCTAAAAACAATATTCTTAAAAAACAATTCCTCATGATATTATGCTCTTCCTATAGCTGACCACTTTTTTAAAAACATCGCAATTTTCCAAATCATATTAGCATTGTCCATAGTTTGTAATGCGATGTAAGCTGGACGACATTTTCTTATCCCCATAGTTCTCAACATTGGCAGAATCCAGACTTTCCTAATGAAAGTATAAAATCCACAAAAGAAAATAACATGGATAGTGGACTGACTTGAGCAATTATCACAGGGACAGGGTATCATAGTTCGGCTCCAGTCATTCATATCGGGAAAACTAATAAGTCTGTGTACCATTCCAAGCCTGAATCTTGTTAGTAGGAATCTGTCGTATCCTTCTGATACTATCGCCAAATATGGCTGAATTTTAAAAACACTTAAAATCATTTGATTTTCCAGTACCGTGGGCTTTAATATTTCAGTCGTCAACCGTGACATTTCCAACATCACAAGACCCTCTTTTTTAAGTCTTTCCTACGTACCGCTTGCATAGAATCAGGATCAGTGAAATACTCCAAATGTCCCAGATTCTGCAGGAATTTTCGTACATAACTGACCCAGGGTATCCTTAAGACTTTTTCCATTTTTAAAATATCCTTTAAAATATCCCTGTTTAGCTTGGTTTCTTCTTTTGTCCATACTCGGTGCCATAAAAGAACCGGCTCCAGTTTAATGAGATCAGACAAATAAGTTAAGCCCAGTTCAGCGTGGCACACATAGGAAGAGGTTGATCTAGGTACTGACAATATATATCTTAGAAAATTATTTTCCACAAACTGTAATGACTGGGTATTTGCAATACCCCACACCCCTGAGCCATAGGTTACAGTTGAGATACTTTTTGCCTGGTAGATCTGTAAAAGCTCTACCGGGGGTCTTCTCCCTAACTTTTTTGAAAATTGGGCGAGTGCTGAGATAGTTCTAATAAAACTTAATTTTTTAGCTCTAACTGCCTGAACCCATGAGTCATCTTGGTGAAACGGTATTCCAAGATATGAAAAAAGTTTGAGCACTTCAGTTTTTTGACTGAAAGATAGATATTTGATATTTCATTTGAAATTTCGACAGTTTCTGATACCTAGAGGTATATTCTACTGGTTTTTGGTAAAATTTCCAGTCAGAATGCCTGCTTTATTTCGAAAATGTCCTTCCTGTGGCAAGAAGATGGCACTGTCTGACCCACACTCGGTGTGTATTGTGTGCCTTCCATCTTCACACAATCCTGACCAGTGTTATCATTGCCAGAAGTTTACTAAAAGGACTTTGCGTTGCCCTGCTGGAGAGGGATGGAGGCCATCATGGAGGTGGCCATGGTTTCAGAGCTCCCTCTTCAAGCCAACAACACCGAAAACGGCGTCGTTCCACCTCTCCTGAGTCCAGGAAGAAGCAGGTGCCTGAATGTTCGCCGTCGAAGTCAAGATCGCCGTCGAAGAGGCCGAGGCATTCTTCAGCGTCGAGGGACAAACCAGTGTCTAGACGTCGAGACTCTCCGCCGCATGTCAGTAAGTCGGCGTCGAGGCACAGCTCTTCGGGCTCGAAGGCTGTGGGTCCAAAGAGACCTTCTAAAGCTCTGTCGACGTTGAGGCTTCCGTCGACGTCGAGGCATTCTCTGCCACCCTCGAGGGGGTCGGCATCGAGAGACTCGCGGCGAAGACTATGCCACGAAGGTACATACCGACGTCGAGAGCAACGTCAAGGTCCCATCATTCGACGTCAAGGAGGTCGACGTCAGCGAGAAGGACGACGTTAAGATGGGGGGCATCGACGTGGGCGGTCGACGTCGAGACCTCATCATTCGCAGTGGAGAAGATCGACGGCAGCGGCAAGGGCGCCATCTAGGTCCCCCCATCGATACTGACAGTCGACGTCAAGGTCCCCCCATCGACGTGGGCGATCGACGTCGAGATCAAGATCGCTGCACAGATCGAAGGTGTGGGCGCAGACCTTATCGAAGTCGAGGGACAGGAATGCAACGTCGAGATCCCGTTCGATGTCAAGGGCCCAGTCGTCTCCAGGGCTGAATATTGTGCAGATTTCTCCAGAGAGGTCTCGTACAGCTGGCGAATTGAAGGTTTGCGCCCTGTCGCCTCGCTGGCTGCAGGGTGTTGGAACAGGTGCCCGAAGAAGTCCGGGCTCGGACTACTCGCGGTCATACACTGCAAGACCTTCTAAGTAGCCTCAAGCAAGGCCTTCCAAGTCACCTTCCAGAAGACCAAGGTCGCCTTCTACACGCCGATCTCGGTCAGGGGGTCGTCGCAGCTCGCACCACGATCTTCCACATAAGAGGAGGTGCAGAACATCATCCACCTGTTCTTCGTCCTCTATTCGGGACTACTCACCAACTTTTTCATCTACGCGACCTTCAAGGGTGTCTCCAATTGATGACATTGGGACTTTCTCTGACGTACTTGGCAGAGGAGCTAAAAAACTTAATATCAGTTTATGCACTCCTGTGGTCCCGACATCGATTATATTTGAGACATTGCACCATCGTGCAACTCCCAGACCTTTGCTACCTCTGGTGCCAGGTTTTTTAGAACCAGCCATGGCCATGTTCCTCACTCCTGCCACAGTGGGATCAGTCCCGTCGAGGATCGCAAAGAAATATAAAGCTCCAGACCAGGATCCCTTGTTCCTTAGGTCTGATCCTCCGGCGGATTCAATCATTGTGGCAGCCGCCAGGAAAACGCACTCCGCAGCCTCATCAGCTTCTGTTCCTCCAGAAAAGGACAGCAAACAAATGGACTCTTATGGCAGGAAGATGTGCAATACTTCGGCATCATTTATGAAGATTGCAAGTGCTTCAGCCCTTCTTGGGCGCTATGACAGGTCTCTTTGGGACTCCCTGGCTAGGTTTACTGACAAGCTTCCCAAAGAAGATCGACAAGACTTCCACGAAATCTTGCAAGAGGGTGGTTTAGTATCCAATCAAATCATCAGCGCGGCGGCTGACGCCTCAGATCTCGCCGCGCACGGCTATTCACAGGGCATCTGTTCGCGGCACTCAGCGTGGCTGCGCCTCACAGGTCTAAAACCGGCCGCCCAGAAGAAGATCCTCAACCTTCCTTTTAACGGCTCCTCCTTATTCGGTTCTCATGCTGATGAGGAAATGACAAAGATGAAGACCGAGCTGGACATGGTCAAAGCAGTAGGACTTGAAAAGCGGAAGGAGTTTCGCAAACGCTTCCATCAGAACGACAAGCGACCCTTCCAACAGAGGGTTGAAACCCCTCAATGGTCCTCCCAAAACCAACAAAGGTTCCAATTCCAGCACAAGCGTCCTGGCAGGGGAAGAGGGAACAATAAGCAACAGCAGTCCTCCACCAAGCAGCCTCCAAAACAGTGAGGCATTGCTTCCTCCGCACCCGTTTGCCACTCCGGTAGGAGGGAGTATCGTTCGTCACCTGGAAGAGTGGGAATCCATAACAAGAGACAGATGGGTGCTGAATATTGTACAGCATGGTTACTTGCTGAGGTTCAAGACCCCTCCTCCGCAAGTTGCCCCTCAATTGACGTGCCGTCCTCAACGACACAATTTATTGTTACAGGGCGAAGTGGGTACCCTCCTCTCCAAAAAGGCCATAGAAGAGGTCCCACCTCACCAGCGAAATCAAGGGGTGTACTCATGGTACTTTCTGATCCAGAAGCGAGGAGTAACCAAAGAGTACAGACCTATCCTCGACCTGCGCCTGCTGAACAGGTTTATAAGAAAAGAGAGATTTCGGATGCTAGCCCTGCACCAGATTTTCCCGCATCTTCATCTGGGAGACTGGATGTGTGCCATCGACCTGCAGGACGCCTACGTTCACATTACTGTTTCAGTGAAACATCGCAAGTTCCTCAGGTTCCAGGTGGCTCGACAGCACTATCAGTACCGAGTACTTCCGTTCGGGCTCAAATCTGCCCCCCCGAACGTTCTCCAAGTGCATGGCGGTGGTGGTTGCTTTCCTCCGCAAGCGCAAAATCTTAGTCTATCCCTACCTAGACGACTGGCTCCTGAAGAGTTCCACGCCTTCACTACTCCAGAGCCATCTCACTTACTGTCTCAACCTGCTTCACTCCCTGGGGTTGCAAGTCAACTACAAGAAGTCCGTTATCAACCCCACGCAGGAGATACATTTTCTAGGCGCATCCCTAGACACCGCAACGGCAAGCGTGTGTCCTTTGGAGGAGAGGTTGTCCTCAATGTTGATCAAGTGCTGTGCTCTTCTCAGCACTATACATCCCACAGCAAGGCAGGTGTCATCACTGCTGGGATCGATGGCCTCATGCATCTTCATTGTGCCCAATGCCAGACTTTACATGCGGCCTCTACAGCAATCCCTCGAAGATCAATGGACACAGCGCTCAGGCCGTTGGGAAGATTGTGTCTCTCTTCCTCAGGTGGCCAGGGACTCCATCAAATGGTGGATGAAACGTTCACACCTTCTGCAAGGGGTTCCTTTTCACCAGGTCCCTCCGACACACTGTAGTCACAGACGCCTCACTGCAAGGTTGGGGAGCTCACATGGGCCAGCTTCAGGTACAAGGTCTCTGGTCCGAGACAGAGAGAAGTTATCACATCAACTTCTTGGAACTAAGGGCAGTCCATCTGGCTCTCAAGTCTCTGTACCTGTCCCTTCAGTCCAACTCCATTCAGATTCAGACAGACAACACAACAACAATGTACTATCTGAACAAGCAGGGAGGCACCAGGTCACGGGTCCTGTCTCTGGAGTCACAGACAATATGGAAGTGGCTTCTGGCGAGGAGTCTCACGATCGTAGTCGTTCACCTTCCAGGAACCTTGAACGTGCAGGCAGATGTTCTCAGCAGAGACTTCGTAGAAGCACACGACTGGGTGTTAAATGAAGAAGTCGCTCAGGACATTTTTCAGCAATGGGGAGTGCCAGACATCGACCTGTTCACAGACGCGGCAAATACGAAATGCCCCGTCTTCGAGTCCAGATTCCCTTAGCAAGGATCACGGGGGAATGCACTTTTGATAGGATGGTTGCAGACATTGCTGTACGCTTTTCCACCACTCCCTCTGATCCCTGCGGTCATTCAGAAGTTTTACAGGACCAATGCCAGAATGATCCTGATAGCACCAGAGTGGCCGCGCCAGTGGTGGTATACGGACCTCCTGCAGCTATCCGAAGCTCTTAAAAAGGATTGCCGATGTTTTACTGAACCACCAGTCCCAGGAAGCATTGCTTCAGGTGGTCCACCTGAGCATAATTATTATGGGGATTTACTGGTGACTGCCACACGCCGGCACGTCACATGGTCTGTCACTGAAGAGGGCGTTGGCCCGAAACGCGTCTGGCAGGAAACAAGAAAAGGACTTTGTTCATGGCGTGTGCCCTTGCTTTGGCGTAATTTCTACTTGGGAGTGCATCCCACCTAGAGGCAACTCTTCTTTTTTCATGTATAGCGGCCTGCCTGGTCGCGGGATGCACCACCGCGAAACACTTGCGGGTCCGCGGTTGCTGTATTGGGGCAGCTAACTGTGGAACAGGAGGTGCCTGTTATATGCAGGGGTGCCGGCGCGAACATCGGCAATCCTTTTAAAGACATTTTTGAATGTGAGTGCTGGCTGCGACCCACTTGGGTTTTACTGAACCACCAGTCCCAGGAAGCATTGCTTCAGGTGGTCCACCTGAGCATAATTATTATGGGGATTTACTGGTGGCTGCCGCACGCCGGCACGTCACATGGTCTGTCACTGAATAGGGCATTGGCCCGAAACGCGTCTGGCAGGTAACAAGAAAAGGACTTTGTTCATGGCATGTGCCCTTGCTTTGGCGTAATTTCCACCTCGGAGTGCATCCCACCTAGAGGCAACATTTCTTTTTTCATGTATAGCGGCCTGCCTGGTCTCGGGATGCACCACCGCGAAACACTTGCGGGTCCGCGGCTGCTGTATTGGGGCAGCTAACTGTGGAACAGGAGGTGCCTGTTATATGCAGGGGTGCCGGCGCGAACATCGGCAATCCTTTTAAAGACATTTTTGAATGTGAGTGCCGGCTGCGACCCACTTGGGTTTTACTGAACCACCAGTCCCAGGAAGCATTGCTTCAGGTGGTCCACCTGAGCATAATTATTATGGGGATTTACTGGTGGCTGCCGCACGCCGGCACGTCACATGGTCTGTCACTGAAGAGGGCGTTGGCCCGAAACGTGTCTGGCAGGAAACAAGAAAAGGACTTTGTTCATGGCGTGTGTCCTTGCTTTGGCGTAATTTCCACCTGGGAGTGCATCCCACCTAGAGGCAACTCCTTTTTTCATATATATATATATATATATATATATATATATATATATATATATATATATTCATATTCAACTGGCGGTCGCCAGTAGATAGTTATAGTTACAACCTATTATCCATAGGAAATCCGCGACATTCTATTTGAAATAACTCTCTTGCCGGTTGACGTATCTTCGCGAAATTTTCAAACTTTGTGGCCCGCTCCGGTCCGCTCCTACCCTGAAAGTCTCGGGGGGATTCGTCAAGCGGGGGCCGAGAAAAAGGGGGTCCCAAAACGTGTTTTCCCCATGCACTTTTCCATAGGAAACTTTAGACACGGCTACAGCCCGAACTGCTGAACGGAATTACACCAAATTTGGCAAAGAGGTAGTTCTTGGTTCAGAAAGAACCCTTTTTGTTAAATGGTGTAAATCCGTTCAGTAGTTGCTGAGAAAATGAAAAGTAAAAAGTTAGTGATATCTATGGCCGAGTAGGGTCCGCGTACCCTCAGCGCACCCTGCGCGCACCGTCCCGATCACGAGCTGCATGTTAATTGGCTGTCAGCTGGCTGTCAACATTCCGATTCAGGAAATGTTGGCAGCCATTTTGTCCCTCGGTAGAACCGAGGGACAGAAACAAGTGCGCAAAGCGCACAAAGGGGGCAGGGTAGAAACACCCTGACCCCCTAGGTTTGCTCAGGGGTCCCACAAGGACCCCCTGGGCAAAAAAATAAAAAAATTTTTTTAAAAATCGGCAGGATGCGCTCAGGGTGCGCGAATCCTGCCGGAAAAATCGAAGCGCGGTCTCCCGCGCTTCGATTGTAATTTGCCCCCGGGTGGCCCAAGTCCCGGGGGCATGGTGGGAGGTTTAATTTTATGTGTGGGGGGCCTCAAGGGCCCCCCAAGCCCCGGGGACCGCCACCCCCGGGGCTTTCTTTTAAAAATGGTGCGGGAGGGCTCTGAGCCCTCCCGCAGCCCCGAGGACCACCACCTCCCCGGGGCTTTTTAAAAAAATTAAACAACCTGTGTGGGGGGCTCCAGCCCCCACACGCCCCGAGGACCGCCACCTCCCGGGGCACTAACAAATTAAAATGGGGGTCCGTTTTGGACCCCGAAGCCCCGGGGACCACCACCTCCCCGGGGCTGTGCTGATGTAGGGAGGGGGCCGCGCGGCCCCCCTCCTGGAGCCCTTGATGGCCCTGGGGACCGCCACCCCCAGGGCCGGCTCCTGCAGTGTCCCGGGGTGCCTACCCCCGGGACACTGTAGTTTGCTATGGCAGGACGGGAGCCTCGCGGCTCCCGTCCTGCCATAGCAAACTGCTTTGGATATTGGAAGAGAGAGCAGGGAAACCTGCTCTCTCTTCCAATATCCAAAGCCGATTGCTTTTCCACATGGGGAGCAGCATGTCAGCTGCTCCCCATGTGGAACAGCAATGCCGGCTCCCAAGGGACGTGGGGAGCCGGCGGGACTGTGGGGGGATTGGGGACCCCCCCACAGTCCCCAACGGAGAGGGCCAGCCCCGGGGGATGGGGTCCCCGGGGCAAGTAGTGGCCCAGGAGGGGGGCCACGCGGCCCCCCTCCCCCAAAAAAAAAAAAAAAAAAAAAAATGGAAAGGCCGGCCCCGGGGGATGGGGTCCCCGGGGCCTTAAATGGCCTGAGGAGGGGGGCCACGCAGCCCCCCTCCCAAGAAAATAAAAAAAAGGCCATGCCCCGGGGGATGGGGTCCCCGGGGCCAATACAGGCCCAGGGAAGGGGGGCCACGCGGCCCCCTTCCCGTTTTTTTAAAAAAAAATTAAATTAAAAAAAAGGGGTAAGGCCCTGGGGGATGGGGTCCCCAGGGCCCAAAAACAGGAAAAAGGAAGGGGGGCCACACAGCCCCCCTTCAGGGGACAAAAAAAAATATTTTAAAAAAACGATCGGGCCCGCAGGCCCCGCCCCCTTCCTTCACCACTCTGCAAACGCGCCCCCTGGCGCGTTTGCAGAGGGGGAACGAATTCCCCTTGAATACTGGGGGTCCCTGGGGGCCAACTAGCCCACCAGGAACCTCCAATATGCGCCAGGGGGCTGCGTTGCAGAGACGTGTAGAGAGGCCACACCCCTTTTACACCTCTCTGCAACGCAGCTCTGTGGCGCTTTTTGGAGGTATATGGTGGGCTAGTTGGACTCCGGGGACCCTCAGGATTCAAGGGGACTTAATCCCCAGCTTAAAACGCGCCACGGGGCGCGTTTGCACAGTGGTGAAGGGAGGGGCGGGGCTTCAGGTGACATGTGTGCAAACAGGCCCCGTGGCGCGTTTTAAGATGGGGAATTAAATCCCCTTCAATCCTGAGGGTCCCTGGGGGCCAACTAGCCCAACAGGTACATCCAGAAAGCGCCACAGAGCTGCGTTGCAGAGAGGTGTAAAAGGGGTGTGGCCTCTCTACACGTCTCTGCAACGCAGCCCCTGGCGCATATTGGAGGTTCCTGGTGGGCTAGTTGGCCCCTAGGGACCCTCAGGATTCAAGGGGACTTAATCCCCCAACTTAAAACGCGCCACGGGGCGCGTTTGCACAGATGTCACCTCAGGCCCCGCCCCTCCCTTCACCATTGTGGAAATATTCTTCTAAAATCATCCGAAATACGAATTCCGATTTACTCACCTGTTATCAGGAGAGACCTCAGTGCTGTATCTTTCAGCCCATTACTGGTCCTGAAAAGTAATTTTAACCGTACTTACCAGTAACTTGAATTTCCTTCCATAGGCTAACATTGACTGGTTTCACTTGGAAATTCTTCTAAGTGTGGAGTTTTGGAACTTTAAAATATTCCTCTAAAATCAGCCGAAATACGAATTCCGATTTACTCACCTGTTATCAGGAGAGACCTCAGTGCTGTATCTTTCAGCCAGTACTGGTCCTGAAAAGTAATTTTAACCGTACTTACCAGTAACTTGAATTTCCTTCCATAGGCTAACATTGACTGGTTTCACTTGGAAATTCTTCTAAGTGTGGAGTTTTGGAACTTTAAAATATTCCTCTAAAATCAGCCGAAATACGAATTCCGATTTACTCACCTGTTATCAGGAGAGACCTCAGTGCTGCATCTTTCAGCCCAGTACTGATCCTCAAAAGTAATTTTAACCGTACTTACCAGTAACTTGAATTTCCTTCCATAGGATATCATTGCCTGCTTTTTGCTGAAAAAGTTTCTAAGTGTTGATTTTTGAAACATACAAATATTCCTCTAAAATCAGCCGAAATACGAATTCCGATTTACTCACCTGTTATAAGGAGAGACCTCAGTGCTGTATCTTTCAGCCCAGTACTGGTTCTGAAAAGTAATTTTAACCGTACTTACCAGTAACTTGAATTTCCTTCCATAGGCTAACATTGACTGGTTTCACTTGGAAATTCTTCTAAGTGTGGAGTTTTGGAACTTTAAAATATTCCTCTAAAATCAGCCGAAATACGAATTCCGATTTACTCACCTGTTATCAGGAGAGACCTCAGTGCTGCATCTTTCAGCCCAGTACTAATCCTGAAAAGTAATTTTAACCGTACTTACCAGTAACTTATATTTTCTTCCATAGGAATCCATTGTCTGGTTTTCAGCAAAAAAGTTTCAAAGTGTTGATTTTTACAAACTACAAATATTCCTTAAAAATCACCTGTATGACTTAAACGCATTCTTTCAACTGTTTACAGGAGATGCACCAGTGCTGGATCCAGGATCCAACACTGAGTAAGAAAAAGTAACGATAACAGTTTTTACCTGCTAAGTGAATTTCCTTCCATAGGATAACATTGGTGATTCTATGAGAAAAAGTTTCTAAGTGTCAACTTTTAAAATACAATAATATTCCTTAAAAATCACGACTGTAACCAAAACGCTTTTACTCAACTGTTTACAGGAGATGTACCAGGACTGAATCTAGGATCCAGTCCTGTGGTTAGAAAAGTAATCCATAAAGTAACTAATTGCATTTAACTAGAAATTCACATTGAGCTGAATGTTGCATTGTGTTTGAAAATGTGTTGCCCATTGCAACAACTGTAACTACTGTACTTAAAAGTCTATTGCCTATGTGCAAAGTATTTAAACTAAAGTAATTCATTCTGAGAAAGTATTTTTTGTAATGTAATGTATAATGTAATTACAATGTAATTTAAAAAATAAAATCTGTAAAAAAAATTGTTTCTAAAAATGTAGTAAATCAGTATGAAAAAAATTAGTATAACAATTAATACATTTAAAAATTGTCATTTACAAAACCTTTGAAATTCACTGAAAAAACCGTAGGTTTCAGGCACGTTATAGTTAGAAATTAGCATTTAAAAAACCTTTGAAATTCACTGAAAAAACCATAGGTTTCAGACACGTTATAGTTACAAATTAGCTTTAAAAATCCTTTGAAATTCACTGAAAAAACCATAGGTTTCAGACACGTTATAGTTACAAATTAGCATTTAAAAAACCTTTGAAATTCACTGAAAAAACCATAGGTTTTAATGGCCAGTTATAGTTACTTGGACATTGCACTCGTACAAAACCCGTGAAATTCCCCCGTTATAGTTAGTTCAGCTAACTATAACTCGCGCCCCCGCAATGCACTGCTGATGACGTCACATATTACATCACTCATGACATGGTCAGTGACATCACTGATGACATCACTGATGACATCTCAAATGACATCACTGATGACATCACTGATGACATCATCCACGTGATAATCTGATGCACCTCCTCACACCCTAATATAATCTTTGATACACCCACTCTAAATTACAGACTGCCATTCGCAAAACCATAGACACTCCAACACCAATAACTACATACCCACTCACTGATTCTTAGGTCTACACACACACATCCACTCACTCACCCGTACAGTCACTCATACTTACGGTCACTCAGTACAGGACTATCATATGCACTCTTACTCCTATATAGACACTCAAACAACGCCACTCATCCATAGAGATACTCAGACACCTAGTCAGTCATGCAAATAATTAAACACACTGCCATTTACTCACCTATACAGTTATACACACACCAGCTCACTTACTCATACAAATAGTAGCACATTGTTACGCTCTTATACAATCACTGATACAAGCACACACTCATCCATACAGCCACTATCACAATCACTCACTCTTGCTTATAGCTATTTATATACTCCAACACACATATATACTGCCTTTCACATATGTAGTTACTCACACATGTACCACTGGGACATACATTCACTCACTAACACACTCTTACACACACTTACCCACCCATACAGTCTATCACAGATGCACTCTTGAAACCATCCACCCAGTGAATCACCCACTCACACATCTATGCACAGAGTTGCACACACCCTCCCACACAAACACTCAGGCACCCATACAGATACTCAGACAAGCATTCAATAACTCATATAGACACTCATTTAGCTATTCACAAACACATGCAGCCACTTACACAGCAACAGACAGACGGATACAGACATTCACCCAGTTTAGTCACTAACCCATGCATTCAGTAAGATACGTTAAATCACTCACTTATAGAGTCAGTCACGCACCTACTAAATCATCCATACAGACATACACACCCACTCATTCTTCAATACGTCTTTTCCTATATATATTAAAAATATTTAAACTTTACAGAAACACACAGTCACTGGATGATGTCATCAGTGATGTCATTTGAGATGTCATCAGTGATGTCATCAGTGATGTCACTGACCATGTCATGAGTGATGTAATATGTGACGTCATCAGCAGTGCATTGCGGGGCGCGAGTTATAGTTAGCTGAACTAACTATAACGGGGGAATTTCACGGGTTTTGTACGAGTGCAATGTCCAAGTAACTATAACTGTCCCTAAAACCTATGGTTTTTTCAGTGAATATATATATATATATATATATATGTAAATATGTATTTTCTATATACTCCGGGATCCCGCACGTGGGCGGGGATTATTCATAGATTATGACTATGATGAGTATACCCCTGGATGAGAACTAGGATTACAGGTAAGTAACTAATCCATATTTGCACATTTCCGAAATCGGGAGTACCCATACTAGCATGAGAATTATAGGTCATTTTTCAAAATGACTTTTTTTACACATTCTTTCATTTGGAAGGCAGAAATGAATCGAAAGTCCATAGGTAATAACAGTTGCTCTACAATTCTGAGTTACCCTAAGTCTCCCGATAAAAATGGTACCTCACTTGTGTGGGTAGGCCTAGTGCCCTCGACAGGAAATGGCCCAAAACGCAACGTGGACACACCACATTTTCAGAGTGAAAAATGACCCTTTTTTTGCAAAGTGCCTAGCTGTAGTTGTTTAACCCTAGCTCTGCCGGCACCTAGGGAAACCTAGCAAACCTATACATTTTTTAAAACTAGACACCCAGGGGAATCCAGGATGGGGTGACTTGACTGGCTCTCACCAGGTTCTGTTACCCAGAATCCCTTGCAAACCTAAAACATTGTAAAAAAAAACACATTTTCCTCACATTTCTGTGGTGCAAAGTTCTGGAATCTGCGTGGATCCACAAAATTCTACCCACCCTGCGTTCCCCAAAGTCTTCCGAGAAAAATCGTACCTCACTTGTGTGGGTAGGCCTAGTGCCCGCGACAGGAAACGGCCCAAAACGCAAGGTGGACGCACCACATTTTCACAGTGAAAAATGACCCTTTTTTTGCAAAGTGCCTAGCTGTAGTTTTTGAACCCTAGCTCTGCCGGCACCTAAGGAAACCTAGCAAACTTATACAGTTTTGAAAACTAGACACCCGGGGGATTCTAGGGAGGTATGGCTTGCGTGGATCCCCTAACATTTTCTTACCCAGAATCCCCTGCAAAACTCAAATTTAGCTGGAAAAAAACACTTTTTCCACAGATTTTTATGTGGGAAAGTTATGGCATCACCGGGCTGACACAAATTCTCTACCACCCAGCGTTCCCCCGGGTCTCCCAATAAAAGTGGTGCCTCACTCGTGTGGGAGGCCCAAGTACCAGCAACAGGTAAGGGCCCAAAACGTATTGAGGCGACATCAAAATTGCCTATCACAAAACGACCTGGTTTTGCAAGGGGGTCACCTGGGTTTTTGGCCCGGTGCTCGCAGGCCATCTAGGGAAACCTACCAAATCCACACATTTCTGAAAACTAGACACCCGGGGGATTCCAGGGAGGTATGGCTTGCGTGGATCCCCCAACGTTTTCGTACCCAGAATCCCCTGCAAACCTCAAATTTAGCTGAAAAGATCACTTTTTCCACACATTTTTGTGTGGGAAAGTTATGGCATCACCGGGCTGACACAAATTCTCTACCACCCAGCGTTCCCCCGGGTCTCCCGATAAAAATGGTGCCTCTTGTGTAGGAGGCCCAAGTACCCGCGACAGGCATGGGCCCAAAACGTATTGAGGCAACATCACAATTGCCTATCACAAAACGACCTGGGATTGCAAGGGGGGTCACCTGGGTTCTTGGCCCCGTGCTCAGCAGCCATCTAGGGAAACCTACCAAACCCACACTTTTCTGAAAACTAGACACCCGGGGGATTTCAGGGAGGTATGGTTTGCGTGGATCCCCCAACGTTTTCTTACCCAGAATCCCCTGCAAACCTCAAATTTAGCTGAAAAAATCACTTTCTTCACACATTTTTGTGTGGGAAAGTTGTGGCATCACCGGGCTGACACAAATTTCCTACCACCCAACGTTCCCCCGGGTCTCCCGATAAAAATGGTGCCTCACTCGTGTAGGAGGCCCAAGTACCCGCGACAGGCAAGGGCCAAAAACGTATTGAGGCAACATCACAATTGCCTATCACAAAACGACCTGGTTTTGCAAGGGGGGGGGTCACCTGGGTTTTTGGCCCCGTGCTTGGCGGCCATCTAGGAAAACCTACCAAACCCACACGTTTCTGAAAACTAGACACCCGGGGCATTCCAGGGAGGTGTGGCTTGCGTGGATCCCCCAATGTTTTCTTACCCAGAATCCCCCGCAAACCTCAAATTTAGCTGGAAAAAATCACTTTTTTCACTCAATTTTGTGTGGAAAAGTTGTGGCATCACCGGCCTGACACAAATTTCCTACCACCCAGCACTCCCCCGGGTCTTCCGATAAAAATGGTGCCTCTCTCGTGTAGGAGGCCCAAGTACCCGCGACAGGCGCTTAGTGGGCTTTCTGCCCCCCCGGGGCAGATCAGGGGCTATTACCCCCATCTTCCTCCTGGAGGGGCAGCAAGTCTTTAGTTTTCTTTGTGGGGGTAGGGTGGGGGCATTTGCATGCCCATTCTGAGCAGCCCCCACCCAGGCCTATAAAAAAATCCCTGGTGTCTAGGGTGCTTTCTGCCCCCACGGGGGGCAGAAATACTGGAATTTTGTGGGGGGGGAGGGGTGGGGGCATTGGCATGCCCATCTTTGGCAGCCCCCACCCCTAAATTAATCGTAAAAAAATCCCCTGGCATCTAGTGGGCTATCTGCCTCCCAGGGGGGGCAGAAAGGCTGTAATGGTGGCGGTGGTGGGGGCATTGGCGTGCCCGTTTTGGGCAGCCCCCACCCTAATTATATATGCTAAAAAAAATCCCTGGTGTCAAGTGGGCTTTCTGCCCCTGGGCAGAAAGACTGAATATGCACAATTTTTTGGGGGGGGAGCAAAGGCCCTTGCCAAAAGGGGCCGCTCCCCCCTCCCTGGTGTCTAATGGGTGGCTCTCTGCTTGGGGATCACCCTCCTGGGGCAATCCCCAAGCAGGGATCCACTAGGGAGGTGGTACCATTGGAAAGGTGAGATTCTCCCCTTTCCAACGATATCTCTCCTGACTTTCTATGTGCTCAGGGGGCTAAGATAGCCCCCTGAGCACGTAGAAAGTGAAACTGAAATGAGCCTCTTGGCTCATTTCAGTTTCATTTTCATTGCAATGACGTCAACGCGCCATGCGCGCGATCGGCATTGCAAAGAAAATGTAAATTGGCCTCGGGAGGTTGGGGAAGCTCTTCCCGAGCCTCCCGAGGCCAATTAAAAAAAAGGGAAATCCCTCTGCTGTTTACAGCAGAGGGATTTCCTGCCCCTGTCCTCATGGCGGAATGGTTCCGTCATGACCACAGGAGCACCGATGCTCATGACGGAACCATTCCGTCATGAGCATCGAAGGGGTTAAGGCCTGCCACATTCCAACTGAGAATAGAAAGTGATCTGTAGTGCAAAAGTGGGTTATGAGTGTGAGTTGTAATTGCCGTTGACCTTAAGAGCAAGGGGGCAGTTGTTGTTAATGTTGGGCTGCTATTCAGAGATGTGATACGTGGAGAGGCACGAGTAGAAGCTACTTTTGAACCTGTAAGTCAATCAAGGTCATAAAGTACTTACCATAGTCCAATTTAGGGAGAGCGCACAGTGACTGGGGTCTTGACTAGTCAGAAAACAGAATGACACCAGCAAAAATTGGGGGTAACCATGAAAACAGTTCCTACTTTCCTACACCCCCCCCTCCCCCTAAAAGAAAAGAGATGAGACCTACCTAGCCCAGGTGAGGCTTCATTTTCTAAGTGAAAATATCTGGAGAGTCCATCTGTGTTGGCATGGTTACTCCCAGACATATGTTCCACTGAAAAGTCCATCCCCTGTAGGGAAATGGACCACCGCAAAGGTTTGGGATTTTCACCCTTCATTTGTTTAAGCCATGGGTTCTCGCAACCATTTCCCAGGGGGCCGCAAAGTGCTGTCTGTGGCATGCCCAAGGGTCACACCGATGCCAGCAGGGCATGGGACGGGGTGATGAAAGGTAGACATAGGGGGGGGACTCAATAACAGATGCATGGTGTGAACAAAAAACCGAGCCTTCACGTGATGTCTGGCTGCCACCAACGCTCATTTGGCATGCACTAAGAATTAAAGTTAAAGCAACGCTCATGAATGTTAATAAAAGAATTTTTTTTGAAGTTTGCAGAGTTTATCATGTTTTTACATGTTTAGTGCAAGATGTCTTTAAAACGAAATGTGTTCCTAAAGATAAGTTGTCCTGGGCATTCTTCATTCTTTTCCGTTACTTTAGTTAACGTGTAAATAAAGGAAGCCCATTTCTTTCACAGTTTTCTGAATGTTCCTGCTCTGTCAAAGTAAAGGTCAGTAGGGCCGCATGCAGGCCCGGGCCGTACTTTGAGTATCCCTGGTTTAAGCCATAAGAGGAGCTTATGGTTTGTCTGAACAATGAAGTGAGTACCAAACGGGTGTGGCCTCAATGTCTTCAAGGCTCAGACCACAGAAAAAGCCTCCTTCTCAATAGCTGATCAACGTTTCCCCCTGGGAATCAACCTTCTGCTTATAAAAGCTACTGGTTGGTCCTGGCTCTCTGCATTAAGTTGTGACAAAACAGCTCCTACCCCCATCTCAGAAGCATCTGTCTGGACAATGAAGGTTTTGGAGTAATCATGACTTTGCAGAATGGAAGCAGTGCACATGCCCTGTTTCAGGTCATCAAATGCCGTTTGACCGCTAACTGTCCTCTGAACTTTTTTTGCTATTCTTTTGGAGGTGATATCATTAAGGGGAGTCGAAATGGACCCATACTCCGTAAATAACCTCCTGTAGTACCCAGTCAGGCCCAAGAAACCTCTGACCTGATTCTGGGTGGTTGGAGCAATCCAGTCCTTGATGGTCTGGATTCTGCTCTCCAATGGTTGAACTTGGCCTCCACCTGCCAGGTGACCGAAGTATACAACCTTACTTTGACCTATCTGGCACTTGATAGGGAGGCCTGCCTTTTGATGGGCCTCCAAGACATTACTGAGGTGGGCCAGGTAATCCTCCCAGGTGGAACTAAAGTCAGCAATATCATCTGCACTATAGGTTCTAGACCTGTTAGGACTTTGTTCACCAGCCTCTGAAATGTGGCATGTACATTTGTCAGACCAAAAAGGCATTACAATAAATGGATAATGCCCACTAGGGGTTGAAAATGTTGTTTTAGGCTTGGCATCCTCAGTCTGAATTACCAGTAGCCAGCAGTTAGGTCAAATGTACTCAAATACTTGGCTGAGGCCAGAGTATCAATAAGCTCATCTGGCCTTGGAATTGGTTGGGCATTAGTCCTAGTGACTGCATTGAGGCCCCTGTAATCCACACACAACCTCATCTCTCTTACCATCTTGGGTGTGAGGTTTTGGTACCAGGACTACCGGACTAGCCCAAGGGCTATCCGAAGGCTCAATGACCCCCAACACCAGCATCTTTTGGACCTCAGTCCTGATGCAGTTTCTGACATGGTCAGGCTGTCTGTACATGTTGTTCTTGACAGGCAGACTGCCACCTGTGTCCACTTCATGGGTACACCAGGTGGTTTGACGGAGTCAGAAAACATGTGGGCAAACTGCCAAGGCTACTTCATCAGCTGACCTTTCAACAGGGTCCTGAGACAAGAGATCAGGGAGAGGGTCACTCTCAACCTCCTGTCCCTCATCAGTGGCCATGAACAAGCTATTTCAGCCCTGTCAACAAAGGTTTTAGGTGGTTCACATGAAGTACCCTGTGGGGACTTCTAGGAGTACCTAGGTCAACCAAATAGGTAACCTCCCCTTTTTTCTCAAGAATGGTGTGGGGCTACTCCACTTGTCTTGGGGAGCTGCTGGGGCCACAGGCACCAACACCCACACTTTCTGTCTTGGCTGATAAAAAGTCAGCACAGTCTTTTGAAAGCACAAGCTTTCTGAAGCTCCTGGCTGGCCTCAAGGTTTTTGCTTGCCTTCTTCATATACTCAGCCATACTTGAACGAAGGCCAAGGATATAGTCCACGATATCCTGTTTAGGAGGTTTGAGAGGCTGCTCCCAGCCCTCCTTAACCAGACACAATAGACCCCTAACCGGATGCCCAAACAGAAGTTCAAATGGGCTTAACCAACTCCCTTCTGTGGAAAATCTCTGTAGGCAAAGAGAAGGCAGGGTAGTAAGACATCCCATTTTCGCCTAAGCTTTTCTGGGAGCCCCATGATCATACCCTTGAGGGTCTTTTGAACCTTTCAACAAGCCCCTTCGGCTATGGATAGTAGGGTGTGGTGAACTTGTAGTTCACTCCACACTCTTTCCACATTGCAGTGATATAACTAGACATTGTTTGTACCTCTGTCTGTTAAAACCTCCTTTGGGAAACTCACTCTGGAAAAGACTCCCCGGAAGGCCCTAGCGACCACAGGAGCTGTATCCCTACCCTCTCACAGGGAACCCAACCACTGGGAAGTGGAATTAAGGGGGCCTTTGTAGTGCCACCTGACTTACCACTGGCCTGGCAAGTGACACAGGAGCAACACAACTCCTTGACATTCAGACATATGGGGCCAGTGAACATGAGGGACAAGCCTGTCCCAAGTCTTGCTTTGCCCAAGATCTCCTACAAGGGGAATTAGATGTGCCAAGGACAGACGAGACCCCCTGAACTTCTGAGGTATTATCAACCTCCTGGGTGGCACCAGGCTTGGGGTCTCTACACTCAGAGAACATGAGTCCATCTCCCAATAGATCCTATGGGACCCACTGACATTCCCTGCTTCCTCCGCTGCAGCTTGCTGTCTGTGCTGTTTGAGAGGGGCAGGATTTCTACTCTAAACTTAAGTCTGCCCTGGAAGGCCCCCCTGCCTCCAAGAACTCTGCCTGGTCAGGCCCAAGTTCCTCTGGGACAGTTCCTTTACAGGGACTGGGATCATCTCCCTCAGGAGACTGAACTTTACTGGGAGTTTGGGAGGAGGATACATCCTTACCTTCTCCTAGGAGCCAACTGGTCCATTTTTTTCAGACTCCAGTGCTCCCTCAGTGCTTAGCTGTTTGGCCTGAGCCCTGGTAACAGCAAAGACACTGACAGAGATTCCTATCATCTCTGCAATGTGTCCTGAACTCCACTTCAGACCAGGCTGAAGTTTCTAAATCATTGCCCAACAGACCATCTACAGGGTAGGTCTGGAGATACTACAACTCTTTTAGGGCCAGTTATCCCTCCCCAACTGGGATTAACAACTGCCAAGGAGTGATTAGTCCTGATATTGCTGGCATTGGTCACTTGGTATTGGTCACTTGGTACAGTTGTCCAAGTGTGAGTTTCTCTGTCACCATTATGACTCTGGCCCCTGTGTCCCTGTAAGCCATAGCTTATTTTCCATTAATCATAGGCTGTTGCCTGTACTTGCCCAAGTTAGTGTGACTTACTAGTTTGGTGGCTAGATCTATGCCACCATCACAGACGAGGACAGCCTGAGTGGGAGTTCTGACTAGGCCAGAACCCACTTCAGAACCCAGGGTTACCCCAACTAATCCCTTGGCAGCTGTACTACCACTTGTACTGGTTCTAGGGGATACAGGTACCTTAGGGGCAGTGGTAGCTTATTTGATGTTAGCCTTAGGAACGTTAGCATACCAGGTCTTGTGGCTTTTTTCCTTACACAGGTAACACCAAAGTTTCTTTTTTCCATTGTTGGTGTTTTGGTACTCACCCCCAGAGGCATGTTTTTTCGGACCTTATGTAGGCTCCTTTTTGTCATTACCCTTCTCTTGGGTTTTTGAAGAATCTTGCTGCTTCTGGTCACCTCCAATACCATGTTTTTTCTGCTTAACCCTGGTGCTGACTTATTAGTCTGCCCTCTTTCCCAATTCTTGGGGAGATGTCAGACCAGAGTCTACCAGGTACTGGTACAGTTGTTGATTCTGGCAATTAAGGATGTGCCCCCTCATCAACAAATTGTACAATCCCTCATAGTCCGGTACCTTGCTTCCATGAAGCCAGCCTTCCAGAGCCTTAATACCATTGCCTGTGAAATCATCCCAGTCTGGAGTGTGTGCCTTCTGGGTATCTCTGAACTTAATTCTGAACTCTGTTCAGTGGTTAAGCCAAACCCATCTATGAGGGCACTCTTTAAGACTGAGTCATTGTCCGCATCCTCTTCTCTAACAGTGAGGAGCTTGTCTCCACCTTTGTTAGCAAAGGAGAGCCACAGGATAGCTGCCCACTGCCCTTGAGTGACCTTTTGAACTTTACAGACCCTCTCTAAAGCAGTGATCCATGTATGGATATTATCCCCCTCCTGGTAAGGAGGGGCTATCCTGCTCAGTATCATTTGAGGATTCCCTGACTTTAGATACACTAGTGCTGCCACCATGGGACTCTAGTCCCAAATGTTTCCTAGCCCTCTGGACTTCCAGGGTCTCTTTATCAAGGTCCAACCGATCTTGCATGAGCTCGAGTCTAACTCTCTCTAGTTTGAGCAGATGGTATTCCCTTTCTAAAGAGTCTTCTCTCTTGCTAGAGACGGAGGTCCCTAGGGAACTAACAGAAGTATTCGAATGTAGAGAGAAGGATCTAGACCTCCCCTGCATTCTCTGCACCCTCCCAGGAGGAACAAAAGTGGACCTACCTCTAGGGGCACCCTCTATACCATCTGTACTGTTCCTGGGGGATCAGAGTTCTCCAAGGTGGAATCATCAGACTCTTCCTGGTCATGCTCAGAATTAGGGTCACTAGGGGCATCCCCTCCTGACCCATCTTTTGGAGCATCCCACCCACTTTGTTCTGTTCCTCTGACCTATCAGGATTCTGGAGTTCATCTAGGATAAGCAGCTCTAACAGGTGCTTAGTGGTGGGGTTACTACCTGTCTTCAATTTTCTAGCGGTACACAGGGTCCTCAGTTCCTGGAACTTAAAACCTCTGTATCTAGAGCGTTGGGACCCACATGGTGTCTAGGTGTATTGTGGTGTTGCACCTACCTACCCTAGTGAAAACTAAACTACCTAAGATTGGAGAAAGGGTTGTGCTAGACCCTTAACCAATCTAAAAGTTCAGTAGAACTTACTTGTCTACAAAAATATTGTATATGTGCCTAATGCTGTTATATTCCATATAGGTACCCTATATAGGCGCAGGTAACACTGCAACCTTTCACCTATATCCTTCCCTACATTACATAAGGGACTGACCTTTTACCTAGATATGACACTGCATTCAGAACGCTGGTTTTTCCCTGGTTCGATACTCATCACTCATCAAGCATGAGGCTTCTTGGAAGCACAGCAGGATGAACATCTCCTGTATAATATCTATGTTAAAGTTCAAGCCCGACGTGATCCTTTAGGCTAACACAGCAAGGTAGGACCCCTGGGAAGACCTGTGGGTATATATACATCATGTCTTGCTTAGACAGACCGAGGAGACCGTGACTTCCCGGCTGACACACTGACCAGAGATGCTGAGGTTCCTGCATGCAGACGCTCCAGCTAGCAGTGGTCTAACATCCCTCACGGGGTGTCCAACTCGAGACCAGGACGGGTTCCCACATTCTCCAATTCTCAGGTAATGGGGTGGACTAGACCTTAGAGGGATTCTTGGCATAACACCTACACAGATGCTAGGTACATCTAGTTAGGGAGACATCGTAGGAGTACGCACTTATTATCATGTATTTTATGTACTTGTATATATTCGTGATTACTGCAAGATGGTAGAACTATACCATCCCTTTACTTTCGTAGTACTGCTGATCATATATCTCTGCTACTAATGGTTGTTACTGCAAATCTATTCTACACTAGAATAACAACTGTTCAATAAATCCTTATTGAAACGCCCAGACTGTTTATTCTGTGTATCTCTGAGACAAACTAAGTGAGCACGAGTGACTGAGCGAAAAGTAGTATATTGTTTCCACGATCCTGGGGGATCAGGGTTGTCATGTTCTGAGGTTGCCAGAAACTATTCTCTCCCTGATAGGAGGAGATTCTAGTGGCACTGTGAGCTAGCTAATGCAAACAGGCTAACGTATCCAGTGGGGGTGCTCGGAACCAGTCTGCCAACAAACCCACAGTTTGTTATCCGAACGTGCAGATCCTGTATAGGATATATAGGAACTACACGACAATGCTAGTAATGGTTTTTCATTTAATCCACACCTAGATTTGCTATTTTCCCGAGGTAGGCCCATGTAGACAAGCAACTCATTTCTTACATTGTCCTAGAAAATAACATTTCAGCGGTGAACTTTTGCACACATTTGCATGCATGACAATGTTGAATTAGTTTCTCTGAAACTACTTTGTTTACACATTCAGCTTTGCACAACATTATCACGATGCCTTGAACATGCCTTGCGCCCCTTTCCAAAGCACTCCTTCTCGCCTTGTTGGGGAGGGATCCAGCATTTATGTCCTGGAGTCTCAGAGACCCCTCTGAGAGAGTCCACAGCGACAAGGGAGTCTCACACAGCGGAAGCCTGGGTTTTTACCCCATTACCGCTGGGAGCACAGCACCGTACACCGTGACCGGAGCGCTCGATGGAACTTTTTGGACTTTGACCCCCTAGGCGGAAACTATAACTTTTCTGTATGTACTGCGGTGCCCGAGCAACCTCTGGCCGATGACCGGTGGAGCTGCCCCATGCAGCTATAGAGGAGTTTGGCTCTGGTTCACCCCTCGGCCGTCACCTACCCAGCCGGACGTCGGACACTGTTTTTCCTCGTCTCCCCGTTGTGCCTCCTATACCCTCCCCCTCCCTCCATTATTCTCCTCTACCTCCCCTATTCCTTCCCTCTCTACCCTATTCTTCTCTCCCCTTGCCTATTTTTTTCCTCATGTTTATGCTATGCTTTTGTACTCGTGTAATTCCTGTAACTACGCTCCAGTAACTGATGTAACTTTGTAACCATGTTCTGAAACTGTTTCTTCCTCATGTAAAGCGCTCTGATACCTCCGTGTCTAGCCAGCGCTATATAAAACTCAATAAATAAAAAATAAAATAAATAAACATCATGTACTAGGGCTCTCTACGCACTAGGTATAAAAGTCGTACTGTCTTCATCCACGGGGCGATAGCGCTTTCTACATATCCATAGCATCCCTAATCTAGCGTGCACATCATGAAGGCTGCTTTTTCTTATAAATAGGTGTAGGAAGCTGGCTCTGTATATACTATACCAAAGTGAGGTATAGTGTGCACAGAGTCCAGTGGATCCCCAAAGGTAGGCAGAGGTAACCTCTCTATTTGTGGTAGTGTGGTCGAGTAGTAAGGCGCAGTATCAGAGGACAGTGTTGAGCATTTGTTGTACCCACTCAGTCAGCAAATGAATTCACACACTCAGACTGAACTTCAGACCAATTGTTTTTGTATGAAAATATTCTTTTAGTTATTTTATTTTCTAGAACCAAGCAAGCCTGGCACAGGTAAGCAATAAATACTTTACAGTAGTAATGCAATTGAAATACAGTTTGAATGATAATTGTATATGCACTTTGGTTTGATTTACAGTATGGGTGCAGAGAAATGCAATACGTAGTAAATGCAGTACATGGACTTGAATAGGCTTTTTAGTAAAATAGCAGGTAAGTAACTTTTGAGATTACTAGGCTTACACACAGTAGTATACCTAGATACTACTCTGGGACATTTCCTGAAAACAGTTAAGTAAAATCGTTTTTGTTAGATTATGCAATTTTAAAGAATTTCTTTAGTTTCTCAAACTCCACACTTAGAAACTTTTCACAGAAAAACAGTCAATGTTATCCTACGGAGGAAAATAGTGTTATCGGTTTTGAGGTAAGTATTTGGTAGTGGGAGTTGAGGTTCTGGGGGTAGACTCCGGGGTCCCCCAGGGTCAAGGATGCACTCTAGTTACACCCTCCGCAGCACTAGGGCGGCCGGGTGCAGAGTGCTGAGGCCCAATGTTATCCAATGGGGGATAGGGGGCCTCCGGTTGGTGGCTGCTGGCAAGCAGGCCACTTGGTTGTGGGAGTAAAGCTCCTGGACTTTACCTCAGGGCAAATGGGGAAACAAAGTAGCACCAAAGGTGTGCACCCTCGCGGCACTATGGCGGCCGGGTGCAGGGTGCTGTTTTGACGTCGGGCGCCCTGTTTCAATGAGGAACCTCCGGTTTGCAATGGCACTGCAGGCTTGGGGACTAAGATCTCCTGGGTGCGGCCACCACTTCGAGAGGTAAGTTGGGAAGTTAGGGGTTGGTTAGGTACTGTCAGTTTGGGCTCACAAGGCCGTGGGGCGTCTGGTGCAGGGGCGCCTTTTGGGGTCGGATCTTCTTACAAGCTCCTGGTTGCGGTTGGGGGTACCTTCTGGATTTAGGCTGCAGGCGTCGGCTGGAGGCTTGAGGCAGGTCAGGAGTCGCCGGATCTCGGGTCAGGATCGTCGGGGTGACCTCCTCGTGGTGTTTGCACACTCGAGCTCGGGCCGTGGATGGCGGGTGCAGAGTGGGGCGGATTTGCAGTCTCCGGCCGGAGCCAGAGGTTGCAGATGAACAAATCCGGTGTTCACGGGAGACAAAGTCTTTGTGCTTGAAGGCAGGCAAGTCCTCCAGGGTATTTCGAGGTTGCTGGCTGCAGGACACACCGGGATTTCGCAGGAGCAGGTTCGAGGGGGGAGACAGGCCGGTAGGGCTGGGGCCAAGTCAGTGGGCGTCATCCTCTTGTTAGCTGCTGCATGGCTGTTCGGTCCTCCTTCTTCTTGTAGTTTCTTCGTCTGAGGAAGCAAGGTTCAGGGGTGCCCCTAAATACTAGATTTAGGGGCTTTACAGGTAGGTAAAAGGCAGGGACCAATGGGTCCCTTCCCTGGGGTGGGTAAACCCCCTATTATACCACCCTCGAGTGGGAGGGGGGCATGAGCCTGTCCCTGGTTGGCTGAGTCCCCCCATCTTCAAGATGGCGTGGACTGAGAGTTGTGCTTCACCTCGCCTTGCCCCCTGAGGGGTGGAGTTGGCAGAGGTTGGCACACCTCTCTTCCTCACTTGTTTTTCCCACTGGTTCTCCCGCCCAAAGTGGGGGTCAGAACCAGTGGGGACTAACTGCTGAGAGCAGCAAGTGGCCTGGGAAAGCTCACAAAGGCGGCAAGCCTTTGAAGCTTCCCCTTCGTGAACCCTGCCCATCCTGGGGGAGGAGGCTCATCCCAGGGTGTGCATTGTTTCAGGCCCCAGAGAGCAGCAGACTCTCGACCCTGGGGTCCAGAAACATGTCTGGTGGTGGCAGCTGAAAGCAGCCACTCAGCCTGGACACTAATGGTAGGTTAGTTTTCAGGGGGCATCTCTAAGATGCCCTCTGTGTGCATTTTTCATTAAATCCCACACTGGCATCAGTGTGGGTTTAATGTGCTGAGAAGTTTGATACCAAACTTCTCAGTTTTCAGTGTAGCCATTATGGTGCTGTGGAGTTCGTAATGACAAACTCCCAGCATCATATACTCTTAATGGCAGCACTGCACTTATAATGTCTAAGAATGGACTTAGACACTGTAGGGGTACAGGGCTCCTGCACCCTCACCACTGGTATAGTACACCCAGCTAGAGGGGTGACTGATCTATGCCAGGGCAGTGGGTTGTAGGCATGGCACACAGGGTTCTCTTCCAGGGGATACTCATCAAAGTCGTAAGTACTGAATAATCCCTGCCCACGTGTGGGATCCCGGAGCATATAGAAATATATGTGTGCGTGTGTGTATATATATATATATATATATGTATATGTATATATATGTATATGTATATATATGTATATGTATAATATATATATATATATATGTATATGTATATATATGTATATGTTATAATATATATATATATATATGTATATGTATATATATGTATATGTATATAATATATATATATATGTATATAGTATATATATACTGTATATGTATATATATATATATATGTATATGTATATGTATATATATATGTATATGTATATATATATATATATGTATATATATATATATATAGTATATATATATGTATATATATATATATATATATATATATATATATATAATATATCCAGGAGCCCCTCTGCTCCCATCATGCACCACAGGTGACAGGTCAGTTCTTTTTTCCGGCTCCTTCTGTGAGGATCCTAGAGCTTGAGCTCGACAATTTTTTGACTTTCTTAGTCAGGAATTGATTTTCTTCATAATATTCGACATTTGTGTCTGCTGGTAGCTGTTTCCTACTGTTTTTCTGACAATTTATCATCCTTTTTTATGTCAGAATGCCACCTTTATTTTATAAATGCCCGTCTTGTGGTAGAAAGATGGCTAAGTCTGACCCACACTCAGTGTGCATTGTGTGTGATATTTGTTACTACTGCCAGCAGTTTTCTAAAAGGACCCTTCATGACAGGGAAAGGATTAAGCTTCATGCCATGTTGGAGAGCGGAAAAAGTCATCCCAAAAGTGCCCTTGGGAGTCAAGAGCCCTCCTCTCACCAAGAACAACATCGATCTGCCTCTCTAGGGTCAAGAAAGAGGAAGATTCCTGATTGTTTGCCATCGGCATCGAGATCGCCGTTGAAGAAGCAGGCAAGTCATTCTTCAGCGTCGAGACGGCGAGAGCCTTCGTCGCCGAGAAAGGGATCGACGTCGAGGCAGACTACTTCGGGCGCGAAGTACGTTGGCCCCGAGAGGCCTAAGACAAAGCACCCGTCGACGTCTAAACATCCGTCGACGGCGAGGCACACTCCGCCACCTCCTTGAGGGTCGGCGTCAAGGGGTTCGCCGGCTAAGACTGCCAAGAGCCTACAGACTGACAACGTCGAGATCACCGTCGCCGTTGAGGCGTTCGCAGTCGAAGAAGTAGACGTCAGAGAAGCCCCATAGGAGATCGACGTCGAATTCCCCAGTTTGATCTCATGGGCGGTCGACGTCGAGAGCATCGCAGAGACAGGAGTCTTCCAGCATCTCTCCGCAGAGGCGGTCGACGTCGAAGACGGCACCGTCTGTGTTGACGTCGAGAGACAAAAATCCCACCGTCGTAGGAGGAGGTGACAGAGAGGCCAAAGTCGACGTCGAGGTCAAGACGTTCGACGTCGAGAGACAAAAATCCTGCCGTCATCTCGGAGGAGGTGACAGAGAGGCCAAAGTCGACATCGAGGTCAAGACGTTCGACGTCGAGGGAACATTCATCATCCCCCTGGCATCCACATTGTCCAAATTTCCCCGGAGGGCTCTCCGGTGGCATCCTAAAAGGATGACTGGAAAGTGTCAGACGCAAGGAAGCAGGTCATAGAAGTCCGGGCTCGGATTTCTCTCAAACCTATTCTCCTTCAAGAGTCTCAAGAGATCCTCCTCCACCAGCTTCGAGAGGGTCGCCGAGAAGAGCCCTGAGAAGATCTAGATCCCCATCCTCCCACTACACATGGTCACGGGAGAGATCACGTTCCCAACATCCTTCCTCTCCAAAACGGAGGTGACGAAGATCACCTACTTGGTCCACGTCCACCAAGTCTTCGATAAGGGACTATTCCCCAACTCTGTCGGCAACACCTCCATCCAGAGTGTCACCGATTGACGACATTGGTACTTTCACTGATGTTCTCTGCAGGGGGCCAACAAACTAAACATAAGTTTGTCGGCTCCAACGGTCTCCACTTCTGTTATTTTTGAGACCTTACATCATCGGTCGTCAGCTAGGTCTCTGCTGCCGCTAGTCCCAGGCCTCTTGGAACCTGCCATGCAGACTTGCCTAACTCCTGCATCAGTAGGGGCAGTACCTTCACGCATTGGAAAAAAATACAAAGCCCCTGATCAAGATCTGTTGTTCCTACGTTCTGATCCTCCCCCGGATTCTGTAATAGTGGCGGCGGCCAGGAAGACGCACTCTGCTACATCCTCTTCTTCAGTCCCTCCTGAGAAGGACAGCAAGATTATGGACTCTTTGGGAAAGAGGATGTGTAAGACTTCGGCCTCGGTCATGAAAGTTGCCAGCGCCTCAGCTCTCTTGGGAGATATGACAGTTCACTTTGGGACTCTCTGTAACATTTTACTGAGAAACTCCCGAAAGAAGACCAACAGGACTTTCAGGAGATACTACTGGAAGGGGGCCTGGTGGCAAACCAGGTAATGAGTGCTGCTGCGGACTCATCTGATCTGGCCACGCACGGCTATTCGCACGGCATCTGTGCTAGACGCTCGCCCTGGCTGCGTCTTACAGGTCTTAAGCCTGATGCACAATGGAAGATCGTTAACCTACCGTTCAATGGTTCTTCGTTGTTTGGGTCTCATGCGGATGATGAGATGTCCAAAATGAAGACTGAATTGGACACTGTGAAGGCCGTTGGACTGGAGAAGTGGAAGGAATTCCGCTAACGGTTTCGTCCCTACGACAGGCGTTCCTTCCAACAGAGGGTTCAAACCCCTCAGTGGTCCTCTCAAAATCAACAACAGCAGAGGTCGCACTTCCACCAGAGAAGACCTGGTAGAGGAAGAGGAAACAACAGACAGCAGGCTTCAACTGCTAAACAACCAGCTAAACAATGAGAAATGCTTCCTCCGTGCCCGTTAGCCACTCCGGTAGGGGGAAGTATCGCTTTTCACCTGGAAGAGTGGAAATCAATCACAAACGACAAATGGGTGCTGAATATTGTGCAAAATGGATACTTGCTGAGGTTCAAAGCCCCACCTCCACCAGTTCCACCACTCAGAACATTCCGTCAATGCCACCACATGTTGCAGGAAGAGGTGAACAGTCTTCTACGAAAAAAAGCCATAGCATATGTTCCGACTCAACAACTAAAACAGGGAATATATTCTCGCTATTTCCTGGTCCAAAAAAGAGGCCCGACCACAGACTACAGACCAATTCTCGATCTGCGCTTCTTGAACAAATTCATCTGCAAGGAGAAGTTTCGGATGCTGGCCCTGCACCAGATCTTCCCTCATCTACATCAGGGGGACTGGATGTGTGCTGTAGATCTGCAGGACGCTTATTTCCACGTCCCGGTGTCCGAAAAACATAGAATGTTTCTCCGTTTTCAAGTAGCTCATCGGCACTTCCAATTCCGAGTCCTTCCGTTCAGGTTCAAATTGGCCCCCAGAACATTTTCAAAGTGTATGGCAGTGGTGGCAGCTTTTCTTCGCAAGCGCAAGATCTTCATTTATCCCTATCTGGACAATTGGTTCCTGCTTCGGAGTCATCTCTCCTTCTGTCTTCATCTACTGAACACGCTGGGCCTGCGGGTCAACTACAAGAAATCGGTCTTCAACCCGACCCAAAAAATCCATTACCTGGGCGCTTCACTGGATACCGTAAAAGCAAGTGTGCGTCCTTCGGAGGAGAGGTTATCATCAATCAGTGAGAAATGTCGCGAACTCCTCAGGTCTCATCTTCCCACAGTCAGGCAGGTGTCTTCTCTTCTGGGGTCAATGGCTTCTTGTGTCTTCATCGTCCCCAATGCCAGATTGAACATACAACAGTCTCTAGAGGATCAGTGGATGCAGACGTCAGGCCGCTGGGAAGACCGTGTAACTCTACCTCAGTCAGCCAGATACTCCATCACATGGTGGATGAAGCGTTCACATCTACTGAAGGGAGTTCAATTCTACCAAGATTCTCCCACTCAGACTATAGTCACGGATGCTTCCCTGCAAGGTTGGGGAGCTCACATGGGACATCTTCAAGTACAAGGTCTCTGGTCGGAGACAGAGCAGGGATATCACATCAACCTTCTAGAGTTGAGAGCCGTACACCTAGCCCTCAAGTCGCTGTACCCTTCTCTCCAGTTCATCGCTCTCTTGATTCAGACAGACACCACCACGATGATGTATTATCTGAACAAGCAGGGAGGCACCAGGTCGAGACCTCTCTCTCAGGAGTCGCGGACCATCTGGAAGTGGCTTCTCGCAAGAAATCTCAACATTGTGGCCATTCACCTGCCAGGGTCTCTGAATGTCCAGGCAGACGCCCTAAGCAGGGACTTCGTAGAAGCTCACAACTGGGTGCTAAACAGCGAAGTCACGCAAGACATCTTCCGGCAATGGGGAGTGCCAGACATCGATCTCTTCGCAGACGCGGCAAACATCAAATGCCCCTTCTTCGCATCCAGGTTTCACCAGCCAGGGTCACGGGGGAATGCCCTTTTGATAAAATGGTCTCAGACATTACTGTACGCCTTTCCGCCACTGCCTCTCATCCCAGCAATGATCAACAAATTCTACAGGACCAACTCCAGAATGATCCTGATAGCTCCGGAATGGCCGCGTCAGTGGTGGTACCTGGACCTTCTGCAACTATCCGAGATGCCACACCAGAGGTTACCTTGCCGTCCAGACTTGTTATCCAAGAGCGAAGGGAGAGTGTTTCATCCCAATCTCTCATCCCTCAGATTGACAGCATGGCTCCTGAGGTCCTGCAATATGGACACTTAGACTTACCAGCGGACTGTATGTCCATCCTCAAGGAAGCCAAGAGCCCTTCCACCGGGGCATCCTATGCTTTCAAATGAAAGCGATTCTACTTCTGGTACATGACCAATACTCATGATCCGGTGAGGGGTCAAGAGCAGGTGATCTTGCCATACCTACTACATTTGGCCAAATCTGGCCTGCAGTTCTCCTCGATTAAAGTTCACCTAGCAGCAATCACTGCATACAGAAAGTCCCCTAAACATGTGCCATGTCGACTCTTCACTTTGTTCTGCACCAAGACACGCAGCATGCAAAGGCAGTGTGTGAGTGTCAGGGTACAGGACCTCTAAGGGTGGCACAATAAGTGCTGCAGCCCTTGGAGGCCTTCTCTGGGCACAGTGCCCTGGGTACCTGTGGTACCATTTACCAGGGGCTGACCTGTGGCCAGAGATGCCGATTGGGTTTAGGCTTCAATGCAGTTTTAGGGAAAGAACATAGGCTCTGGGTACCTGATTAGCAGGAGCCCAGGGCACACTCAGTCAAAGTATATCAGCAATTCAGCAAAACGTGGGGACAACCATGCAGAAAGTGGGCACTTTATCACGACATCCCAATAGATTGATATAGGACGGACTTCTGCTGACACAGAAGATCCTTGCTTGCTGAGAAATCACCACGCACCGGTCTGACATTCCGTGAGGGGTTTCCAACTCGAGACCAAGACGGGGTCCTTCACTCTCTATCAGGTAATGGGGTTGGATCGTCCCTTGGGGGGATTCTTGGTTCTACACCCATACACACTCTAGTTACACTCAGAGTAGGGTCCACATCGTAGGATTATGCTACATTACCTTTTTGCATATATGCCTGCATAATATTCATTGCTTCAACACCATGGTAGAAATGTATCTACTCTTCACTCTCTTGGTGTTTGTTATCTTCTTTATTTGCTTCTGTCTCCTAATCATTGCAGCACATGTATTTTGTACAAGAATAACGTTGGTTCAATAAATATACTGAAAACATCCCACTGTGTATTCTGTATACTTCTCTGGTGACCGAGCGAAAGAGTCTGTACTGTTTCCGTGATCCCTGAGTGATCAGGATTGTCATGGTCCGTGGTTGCCAGAGTTCATTCGCTCCCTAGTAAGTTTAGGGGGCTTATGGTGGCACTGTGAGCTAGCTGGTCTACAGGCCAACATATCCTGCGTGGTTGTCCGGAATCAGTCTGGGCACCAAGCCCTTAGTTTATGTTGTCCAAAGAATGCGCAGATCCTACTGATTAGTAGGAACTACACAACAGATTAGCTGGTAAAACAGTGCAGGCCTAAATCCCAACCCCAAAAGAGAGACCGATGATGGACGGAATGCAGAGCAAGTTAAACATTCACCACCAGTCAAGAGATCTGGGTTAAATCCATCGTTATTTTGCTCACCATGTGTAGGAGAGTAGGATCTGCCTCTTACGTTGCCCCCACTTTTTTTCTGATGTTTACACTGGTTTCTGGCTCTAGTCTGGCTGGGACCCTGCCAATCAGGGCCCCAGCCTCTCTGTTCTCTCTAAACGACTTGGAGTGCACTCTAGGTGCAATAGTGATTGGATACTGTGGTACCTTATGAGTCCCTAGTATATGGTACCTTAGGTACCAAGGGCATAGGTACTTCACAGGCCTACCAGGGGCTGAAGCATGTATTATGCCACCCCTGGGAAGCAGACTAAATCTGACACCACAGGCCTGCTACTGCAGCCTGGGTGAGGAGGTGCTAGCACCCCTCACTGAGATTATAGGTTCCCTGCACACACATTTAAACCTATCAGTCACCCCTAAGGCAGGCCCTATCAATCCTGAGGGCAGGGTGCTTAGTTTCTATGTGAGAGGGTGCCTCTGCCTGAGCAGGGCCCCTCTGCAGCTCTCAGAGTCCATTCTCTGGGGCTGTTTGTGAATGCGGTCAAACCATATACTCTTAAGTGCATTATAACCTCGCGGTTAATGCTAACTTTGGAATGGCTGCATCAAAACATGTTGTGTTTGGTGTCAAACGCCTTGGAATCATACCTCCACACCACAGTAACTGGTGTGGGAGTATGATCCCACCCTTCTAGAGGGATAGACATGTGCCTACTGTGGAAACGCGGTAGAATCCTGAAGAGCCCTGGCATCACAAAATGGATGCCACCAGTCACAGACACTGGGCTGCCCTCCTGCTGATGACCGAAACTCGCAGTGGAGGAGGCCCAACAATAGGTATCCTGTCACAGGGAGGTGTGACCACCTCCCAGACAGGGTTTAGTGTATTGGGGCTGGGTGGGTGCTTTGAAGTCCTGCACTGGGGGAGCAGTAGGCTCCTCTGTGCATACACCAGTTCAAACCGGCTCCGGGGCTACCTGCCCCTGCTCTGGTGCGAAACTGGACAAAGGGAAGTGGGTGTAGCCACCCACTCCCCTGACCCTCCCATAGGTGGGGTCATAGAGCTAGTCCCTCCCTTCTTTTCAGTATAAGATAGGGAACCCTTGACCTTGCAAACTAGATATCCCTGGACGACGCTCTGAAGAAGAATCCCAGACCTTTGATGTTCCACTACCTCTGGAAGACTGAAGAATCTCCCTTGGAGTCAAGGAGTGACTCCCCTGCTTGGCAGGCACCAAAAACTGCAATGACGGTCGCAAACTATGCCGCTCCCGCCGGAGCCCCAAGTCCCTGCAGCCCAGGAAGAGGATTTCCTGACTTTTCCAAGGCCATCGTGAGTCCCCAGTGAAGCTGAGGCAAGTGGACCCCACGAGTGATGAGAAACCGCAATCCCTGGGTACCGTGCACTATTTTCGAGGGCAACCCCTTCACGACATTCTACGAACCTGTGCTTTGGACCACATGTGGTCCCAGCCTCTAGCAGAGATCCCTCCCAAGATCAGAGGCCTACTGCATCCCGAGTGACCGTGGGCCCCTATTGAGTGAATCCTCCTGAGGCATCTTTGCGATCTCTTGCCAGCTGGCTTGTGGGTCCCCTGAAGACTTTTCTATGAATCCAAAGGGCTCCCCTGGTTGCTCCAGGCCTGCCCTGACTTACCCTCATGGGGTGAGTCCCACAGACCTTGCTGGTCTGCACCACTGACTTTTTGTCCTTTCCACGAGACTTGCTGTTACCAAGACTTGTTGGCTCCAATCGGGTCGCTGACACCACAGTAAGCTGCAAACTTTGTGGAACACGCTGAATCCAGCTCCTGGTTGTCATCGACACCTCCTGGACCTCGTGGCTGAAGAGTCAAAACACCCATGAATCTGTCGACGACGGTGGGCATTCATCTTCCTTGCCCCGAGTCACTGCCAAGTGACTTTGAACACTGTCCCCTCTGCTTTCAGGTCTTCCTTCTTCCGAATCCAAGCTTGGATTCCACCGGACACTTCTCCTCTCTTCACAAGCAGCAAATCTTCATTGGCTCCCATTGAAAACGACGCAGCGACCCGACACCAAATGACACCTATGTACCCGGCTTCCTTGGGCGAGGTCACTCCAGCACTACGGTGCTCCTGTGGGTGTTGGCCCTAGAACTACTTACCCTGTCAGTGGCTTGCTTGTAGGTTCTCCCGAAGTGCCCTTAATCTCCTAATTTCCACCTGCGACTTGCCCCATTGAAGTCTACGGCGATCCGTGCCTGTGCGCACACACTGCACGCGTCCCCCGTGAGTCCTTTACTTACCTGCCTTGGGTGGTTTCGTGAGGCCCCAGCACTTCTAAAGACCCTAGGCCTTGTCCCTTTGCAAGTCGTTGTTCTTAAGTCTCTTTTTTAGTATATGGTCTGGTACGCCCCTAGGGCCCCAGCCATATTTGTGCTCAATTTGTTGTGAAACGTTGATTTGTGCATATGTTCCTGACTTCTAATCTCATAAAGAGATTAGTAGAAAGTTGTTTAGTAATGGATACATATATATTTTATATATATATACTGTATGGTGTCTTTTCATTTGGTGATTCAAGAGATTGTGTGGTACAACAAGCTGCTTTACATTCCTCCAAGACTTAGCCTGAAGGCTGCTCTCCACAGCTACCACTAGGATAGCTTTCTTTAAAGGTTGTCTGAAACCTATCTACCATAAGAGTCGAATTGTACTGGTGCAAGGTGTCCACTTTAACTAGTGAACAGCATATACCAGGCCAACTTCTCACACCATGCCACCCCAGTTTAGGCCCAAATCATTCTTGACCCTGTGCCTTCCCTGGACCGGAAACAAGCATCATGGGACCAGTTTCGGGGCATCACCCCTTATCAGCCAGGCTAACTTGAATCCAGTAGCACAGTGAGCCCGGGACCCACGTCTGGGCATACCCGGCACACTGAGGGCAAAAAAGCAAAAGACACACAGATGATAGATGGAATGCAGAGCAAATCAAACATTCACCCCCAGTCAAGGGATCTGGGTTAAATCCATCGTTCTTTTGCTCACTATGGGATGCCCCAAACCGGTCCCAGGATGCTTGTTCAGGGAGGACCTGGCCTGGCAGTTCGGGCAAGACTGATTTGCATATGGCTGGGTCTGAACTGACATGGGGAGCAAAAAACGATGGATTTAGGCCCAGATCTCTGCACTGGGGTGAATGTTTGACATTGTGTAGCATTCTGTCCATCAATTGTTCTTTTTGCTTAAATCCCAACCGCTGCAAACCAATGTAGGAGGCTGGCTTAGTTTATGGTACACACTTATTTAAGTGAAGCCCCCTGCGGGTATTACTTGTTGGAAATGTGCCACTGATACTTATTGCTATGCTGACTGTAAATATGAACATACATGGGTCCATACATACATGGGTCCATGGGGGAAGGAGGGTTAGGGAAATAGCTAGATCATGTTGTAAAGGCAAGGACAAGCGGTGTGTACATCTGCATCGCTTATACTATGTTGTATATATGTAATATGAGGCATGCTGGTAGATGCTACAACACTCTGGAATGGATACGCACAACTGCATATTACTACCTACGATGTCTCAATACTCTAAACATGATTGTGCATACTTTAATGTGAACTACTATGTAACATATTAATAGCGATTTATAATTGTAAACCACTGTTTAGAGATGTTGTATCATCCAGAGAAAATTAATAAAATATGTGTAAAAAAAAAAGTGAAGCCCACTGCACTAATCCAGATAACCCTTGTGATGATTTTAGGAGTCTTACACAACCTTCGAAAGCTCTCTAAGTGGTAGCTGTGGAGGGCAGCCTTCAGGCTTAGTCCAGAAGGAGTGTTAAGCAGCTTGTTTACCAGTACTAATCATGCAGTGTAGGTTAAACGAAAAAGAACCACACAGTATAGTTATAAAATTAGTAATATTTATCATACACACTCACTAACACATTTGTATATCTCCTACCTGGAGATATCAACACAATACAACCAATATTTTAATAGGAGAACGGGTAAGTAGCACAAATACATAGTGGTCTCCAGTTGGAGACCAAACCATATACTAATAAAGTGGAATGCGCACTGCGACCAAAGTCGAGACTGGACCCAGAAGACCTCAGGACTCGAGGTAAGTACCTCGGAACTCCATGGAGGCCGTGTGCAGAGATGAAACACAGCTGCGTACTCAATGCAAGTCAATGGGGAAGTCGCGGTTGCAGTTTTGCAGAAGGACCTTTCCCAGAGGACCCTGAAGAAACCCAGTGGAAGATAGAAGGTTGGAGAGTCACCCCACCCGTGGATACCCCAGGAACCAGGATACCTACACCAGAGAAGCCGGGTGCATAGGTGCGATTTGCCGTTGGAAACCGCCGTAGACCACAATAGAAGACTTCAGTAAAGATGCCGCTGGCGAACAACGTAAGAGTCTGGTGGAATCCAAGGGTGGATTCTTGAAGAAGAGTACCGCAAGCAGAGTTCTATGCCAATTGGAAGTGACCAGGAGGCACGGAAGACCAATGACCACCAATGACGTAAGATGCAGGAGGGTTGATGGTGGCCTTGTCGCTGAAGCGGAGAGGACCAGGCTACGCTGTGCAAGACCAGGAGAGCTGTCCCACTTCGGAAGTCGAGAACCAGGGGGTCGGTGTCCGGCTGGAGCACCAACAAGCCTTGGCCGCAGCAACAGATGATGAAAACAAAAAAGGCGGAGTGTCGGGACCAGCAAGGTCCAAGGGACTCACCAAGTGCAGGAGAGTCAGAGCAGGCCCCCAGCACGAAGGGGAGTCAACTGGAGCCAGAGAAGACCCTCAAGAGGACCCAGAGGCTGAAGTCACAGGAGTCGCAGGAGGACCTCTGGCTCCTCACCAAAGATGCAGGCCCATGGTGTAGAGGATGCGGTGAGGTAGCCAGAGACGCTGGAGATCTTGGTAGCAAGAGAGGCTGGAGGTTGAAGCTTCTTGTGCCCTCCTTGCATACTCTAGTTGGAACCTGTTCAGGAATCCATTGGCTCCCACTCTGGCACGAAACTGGACAAAAGACATGGGTGTATCCTCCCCACTTTCCAGCCTCTCCTGTGGGAGGGACCCCTGAATTGTCCCAACCCTAGAGTTCTTAACCCCTTGCATGTGTGGGACGGCTGGGAGCCATCCCACGCCACAGTGCTCCCGGCCGTCCTTACACATGGCACAGGAGATCCCTCTGGTGCGGGCACCAGAGGGATTTCCTTTCAGTCAAAACACCCTCGGGAGCTGGGAAAGAGCTTCCCCAGCTCGCGACGGTGTTCTGATAATTTCTCCGAAATGATGATCGGCACGCACGTCGTGCTCAACTCGTTTCGGAGAAACTGAATCTGTTTTAGTTTCATTGCCTCAGTGGTCAGGGGGCTATCTCAGCCCCCTGAGCACCGAGGCAGATGGTAGCGGTATCATTGGAAAGGGGAGAATCTCCCTAGTAGATCCCTGCTTGGGGATCACCTCAGGAGGGTGATCACCAAGCAGGGATCCACCACCTGACACCGGGGGGGGGAGCGACCCCTTGGGCAAGGGCCTTTGCTCCCCCCAAAATTGTTTGGGCAAATTCAGTCTTTCTGCCCCCCCCCCCCAGGGGGCAGAATGCACGTTAGACACCAGGGATTTTTTTTATTTTTATTGTGTTTAGGGGTGAAGGCTACCCTAAATGGGCATGCCTATGCCCCCCCCAAACAACCTCCAGAGATGTTCTGCCCCCACCCCCACTCGGGGGCAAATGAAGGGTATTATCCCTAATCTGTCCCCCGGGGGCAGAAAGCCCACAGGGGGTACAAAGTTTGTGTCAGCCCAGTGATGCCACAACTTTCCTACACAGAAACGTGAGAACATTTGTATTTTTTTTTCCCAGCTAAATTTGAGGTTTGCAGGGGATTCTGGGTAGGAAGAAGTTGGGGATCCATGCAAGCCATGCCTCCCTAGACTCCCCTGGGTGTCTAGTTTTCAGAAATTTGTGGGTTTAGTAGGTCTCCCTAGATGGCTGCCGAGCCCAGGGCCAAAAACGCAGGTGCACCCCTTGCAAAACCAGGCCGTTTTGTGATTGGTAATGTAAATGTCTCCACAATAAGTTTTGGGCCCTTCCCTGCTGTGAGTCTTGGCCCACCCGGACAAGTCTGGATGGGCATCAGCTACGAGTTCGCCCTCATAAAGTTGTGCACAACCCAGTTATATCCCCATTTCTTGTTATGATCACCCCACCACTAGAAACCCTAACAGGCAACCTGGTCACCAACTGTATCCTCAACCTCCCCCGCTTAGGGAGTCACAAGCAGCATACATGGCACAGACCAATATCCTGACATGGAACGTGATGGGCATGCACACGCCCACCCGCAGATATTCAGTATATGCACATCTCCAATGCAGACACGCAAAAATAGTTCTTTTACAAGAAACGCACCTCACCCAAATTGAGGCAGACTGCCTCCGCAAACGCTGGAGGGGACAAGTATACAGTACAAATTACTCCTCTCAGGCAAGAGGGGCGCTGATATGGTTAAAGGCAGGCGTCCTACACACAGTAGAGGAAGTGGTCACAGACCCGGAATGCAAGATATGTATTCGTGAAGGGCACACTGAACGGGCAAGCGCTACTAATTGGCTTTATATATGCCTCAAATGTTGAACAAACCTCATTCCTTTTGGAAACTCACGGGTGTACTAGCTAAATGGAGCATGCTCCCCAGGCTCATTGGAGGGGAATTTAACTCCGTCCTAGATGTAGAACTAGACCGGTCATACCCTCCCCTAACACGCACCACAGCAACATCCAACGCGCTGGCCCTGACGGAATGGCTAGCAAACTGGTCGCTAGTAGACATATGGCGGGCTCTCAACCCCACGACACGAGTTTACTAATTCTATTCCTCAGTACATGACCTTCACGTCCGACTCGACCGCATAGTTGGATCACCCACCCTCCTTCCACTCATTAAACACACCAAATACTTGGGGCGCACACACTCTGACCACAACCCCCAGCTTCTGCAGCTCACATGGGATATAGGGCATCCCCCGATCCCTCCCCATGGCACCTACAACCAGCAGCGTTGGACGTTCTAAACCAAGCTGGAGTTGCTGGTTTGAACTTCCGGAAATTCACGTCATGGAGTTTAGGAGAGCCGGCATGCTGGTGGGACGAGCGGGCCGATAATAAACACGTCATTGAACGTATCGACCGGGATCCCCTGACCCAGCATGATTGCTGACCCATAATGCAAGGACATTCGATGCCTGCACTTTGATAGTCCTTGTTTGGTTTTCATCTCTTATATTCTAAGAGTGTGATTATACTTCTTGCGGATTTCTGTGATATTCAAGCAGATTAGGTATCTACCGTCATGTATTGAGGTTATGAATGCAAGTTTGTTCCCATACATCCTCTGTGTTGATCCCTTCTTCATGTGGACCGAGATTTTTATTGAACTACAGTGGACGCTCTTCTAATTGATGTTTGTCCTGATGATGACCCTCGAATTACTTAAAGGGTTGAAACGTCCTTGACGCCAATAATGTGGCTTCAATGAATGAGGATAATATTGTTTTGTGGTGTATTTCTGTCTTGTTTAGAAACCTGTTTTTGTGATTTCCCCTCAGCCACTATTTGTTTACACCTGTCAATGTTCACAATTGCAACACCGTCTGTGTAACTGTATGAGCGCCCCATTTATCGTATTTAAATATGTTCTTCTTTTTATAATATTAAAATTTATTTGTAATAAATAATTTTGAAAAGATTATCTGTACATGGGTATTGTGTGTATTAGAAGCCCAATAATTGGGTAGCATATATTTTTTCTTCTATCTCTTTCTTGATCTTTATTTTAGATTGTGAGGTTTCTCCTTTCTCCTCTTTGAAAAAAACTTTTTTCTTTTTTTCAAGTGGTGTACCTGAACCATTGTTTGGACTATATTATCACATGGGATATAGGGCATCCCCCGATTCCCCCATGGCGCCTACAACCAGCAGCGTTGGAAGATCAGGCGTTCCGTTCCTCCCTAGGGACTTCCATACTAGAATATTTCGAGGTAAACGATCACAGGGAAACCCCTCCTTGAATGGGACGCCTTCAAGGTGACCCTGAGAGGCCACTGTCTGGGAGCCACCTGGGGTATACGAGAACAACTGAATGAAGCGCTCAGTCGAGTAGAACGACAGCTGTTGGGCAGGGCCGGACTGGGAACCAAAACCGGCCCTGGCAAAGTGCTCGGCTGCCCCCCCTCTCTCACCCCCAGGGGTTGGGGGTGCGGCCGAGCACTTTGCCAGGGCCGGTTTCGGACGATTTTGTTACAGGGGCCGATATTGCAGCCAGAATCGCCACTTACTCAAATCTCCTGCTATATATAAAAGATGTCCACCAAATTCCCCAACAATTATCACTCACGCTGGATAGATTTGCCACCATATCTGGGATGAAGGTCTCCAAATCCTGTCTGTATTCCTTTAGTGAACATTGCGTAGACCCAGGCCACACACTTAAACGGAGTACAGGTCCGATGGTGTGTGGACACGTTTCACTATCTCAGATAGAGCCCTAACCGCGGTCTGATCCCTGATGACATTCTGGAAAACACTCACGCAGTCAGGGAAGGGTGGTCCTCACAAAGATGGTAATTCTGCCTCAATTCCTATACTACTTCACGAATCTCCCGCTACATGTTTCCCCCTCTTTCTTCCACCCACTAGAAAAACTGATCAAAGACTTTATATGGGGACACTCAAGACACCGCGTAGCAATAAACTCTACCAACCTGTGTACCAGGGAGGCCTAGCACCCCGAACCTAGAGCAATACTACCTGGCTGGTCAACTGCAGTGGGTGGCCAGGTGGATAGCAGACTGACACAGAGGAGACACAGTGACCACACAACCCCCCCTTACAGCTCTCAGACCTGATGGAACTCTTCCACCCTTGTTAAAAAAACAAACCACTAGACTCACTACTGCTCAGCGTAGTGCATAGATGCACTAGAGCACTATATATAACCCGCACAATCATTCCATACGCTCCGGCCTTGCCACTGGAGGAGACTCCCAGAGGTACCACAACCACCACCGCAGCAGCTGAACTGCAGCAGTGGCAAGACACAGGGGTCCAGGATATAGGAGAGCTATATCGTGAGGGAGCTCTACTCCCATACACTACACTGGTAGAGGAAGACAAATTACCACCTGGGCAGTTTCTACTACACCGCCAAATGGGGCGACTTATCCACTGAATCAGCAATACACCTTAGTGTGCAATACATACACGTTATGGGCCGGGGGGGACGGACACCTGACCAAATAGTTCACTGCCTTGCTAAGACACCAAACTGCGACTGACTTGTCTTCACTCAGACAGCACTGGAAGAATGAAATGGGCCGAACATGTACAAACCCAGAATGGTCCTTGGTACTGTTAAGCCATATACAAATTTCCAGGAATGCACGTCTACGTCGGATTCAATTCTACATTACACACAGCATATCTCGCACCCGCAAAAATGAACCAATATTTCAAACGCCAAGATGCCTCATGTCCTAGATGCTCACTTGCTGACGCAGATTTATTGCACATGATCTGGGGATGCCCTACCCCAACTGACTACTGGAAAGCAGTAGCAGACCCTCTGACACAATGCACAGATAAAGACCTTCCGCTCGAATGGCACCTGTACCGGAGAAATCACAATAACAAAGTCACTTCCCGGTTTCTAAACCTGGGGATGGCAGTAGCGAAGAGGCTGATCACCAAATGGTGGAAAGCCCCTGACCCCCCTCACATCATAATGTGGAAATGCTCATTATCACTATTGGGGTATCTTTCATAGATTCACATGCCTGAATCATTCCCCGTCGTCGAGATGGGAGTCCCATGGTAAAATATTCAAGCAGTGCCTTAAATACTTCATAGGCTATAATGGCCAAGGCCATCTAAACAGTAGCCTATCTCTGTCCTTTTAAAAAAAAAAAAAAAAAAAAGGACCAAATGTTGGCATCCAGCCAATTAGCTGTTAGCACCATCTAGAACACTCCCAGCAGAGGCAAGTTCTCCTTAGATTTTCACTGCACGTCGTGTGGAAGGGAGTCTCCCTGAGTGCTACTCAGTTTCTTCTCTTCAGCAAATCTTGACATCATGTCAGACAAAAAAGGCCTTTTATACCCTTGTGAAACCTGTGAGAAGAAAAGGGTCCATGTGGATGATCCACACTAGGAATGTATTTATTGCCTTTATCCAAGGCATGAGGTGAGAGATTGTAAGATCTGTCGCACCTTCTCAAACAAGACCCTCAAGGACAGAGAGGGAAGGTTGTTATTGTGGCTCCAAAGCAACAGTCCCATTCTTCTGATGAAGAAGAGGACAGAGCTTCTGTAGTGTAGTTCCTATTTCCCTAATAGGCTCTGCGCATTGGAATAATATAACCTATAGGTTTGACATAGGACTAAGGTCAGTATGTCCCTATCGATTATATTAAACTTATTTACCTGTGCCAGCTAGCTCAGAGGCCACTAGAAACTTCTTGAAGACAAGAAGGGAATAGTTTCTAGCAACCACATAACATAAAACCCTGATCCCTCAGGACCGTGGAAACAATATACTACTTTTCATTCAGTCACTCATCTCAGAGAAGTACATAGAAGAAACAGTCGGGTGTGTTTACAATAAAATGTATTGCACAGTTGTTGTTCTAGTACTGGTTATATGTGCTGCGACAACTGTTGGACAGTAGCAGAGAAATATGGCCAGCAGTGCAGTTAAATAAAAATGCATGGTACAGTTTTACCATTGTGCAATAGTAATGAACACATACATGAAATGCAGAATGCATTAAGATAAAGCCTATACCCCTAAGATGCCTAACTAGATGTACCTAAGTGTACCTAGCATGTGTGTAGGTCTTTAGAGAGCCAAGAATCCCCCTAGGATTTAGTCTAACCCCATTACCTTAGTGGGACTTCATCCTGGTGTTGAGCTGGACACCCCAGGATGGGTGGATGGACCTCTGCCAGCTGGAGCTGTGGCATGATGCAGGTTGCAGCGTCTCAGGTCAGAGTGTCGGCATGGAAAGTCTCGGTCCTCTCTAGTTTGCTTGGGCAAAGGGAGGTGTATTTATACTTAATAGATGCCTTGGAATGTTAGCATTGATGTACAGTCGGTCAGAGGAAGACGTCAGGAATGAACCCTTAGGAAATAGTGGTTCATGCATATTTAATGAGACCTTGGAGAAATCAATAATCCTGTGCTAGGGAAAATCCCAAGACCGAAGGGTCTTTTGTAGGTTAGTCACTTTTTGGACATGGATATGACGTATGTAGAATGGGCCGCATTCTACACCTAGAGCACACGTCAGATAAGGGACAGACTCTGTTGCTCGTTAGTTGTAAAGGGAGGGCCAATGTAGGGGAAAGGTCCTGCCTGTCTCTGTGGCACGAAGGATTTGAGCCTCTGAAACAGCGCACCTATGTTAGGGCCTCAATCCAGCACATAACACTTCTACATCCCATAAATGGGCTAGATCCAAGGACAGTTCCTCAGGTGAGGGAAGAAAACATCATAAGCCTTCCTAGGACTCAAAGGCTTCAAGTAAGGAAAAGGGGACCAAGCACATAAAGCAATAGGAGGTGCGTCAGGTGATGAAGTCAAGGTAGACGTAGTAATTTTTCAAAAACCTTTATTCATGTTCTTTATTTTCATGTGTAATTCCTTATTACAACAAAACAGCTCAGCCAACGCGTTTCATTCTCAAGCGTGGGACCTTCATCAGGGCTTCCGAAATAGTATAAACAATCGTAGTCCGAATAGGAACAAATAATGGTATTCTAGATCTAGAGCATAAAACGAGGAATAATGCCTCAAAGAATCATCATCCAAAGCATCAAACGAGAAATAGTGCCTCACAGTATCATTGCGCCCAAGGTGTACCTTGATAAGTCTTGAGCTTGTCGTCCACGGTCGGTCATCATACGACATAGTTCACGCCTCTGAACCGGCATTATCTGTGCCCTCTACACCTGTCGGGATGGAAAGAGATTGCCCTAGAGCCTCCTTTTCTGATCCTGTAAGTAAAAAAAACCTTGAAAAAGTTATCGCCGACGACAATCTCTCTCGTCGACAATCTGTGTGACATCGTGGATACCATCGTCGACGGCAACGGTGACGACTATGGCTATCGTGTCTCCTATCCTCTCTACCGGAGTCTCCATATCAACGACAAGAACCCCATCCTCGCTGAGGATAGTTGACGCCCATCCGTCGATTGCAATACCGCCAATGAACATCCCGATGACGACTGACTCGTCCACTGGTGGTCTGTTGACGAAGACACCGTAGACGGCAGAGACTTCTTCGAAGACACCGTCGACGACACTGTCAATGAAGATACCGTCATCGACGATGGAAGTGCCCTTTCTCGTAGTTTCTGCACTGTGGGTGTCTCCGTCGACGAGGATTACTCACGTCACCAGAGCAACCAAAACATTCTTAAAGGCCGTCCATGAAGGATAATGCAAAGTATCACCTTTGCTTCCATCACATGTGTTGGAAGGTTATGTACAGGAAGAGGATGATGCTGATGATGATGATGGCCTCTACGGGGTAGCTCACAGCCCATCTGAGCTCCATGTGAAGTGTCAAGAGAATGACTAGGAGGATGAGGACTATGAGGAAGAGGCACAGTATTACCAGCTCCACGTCATAGTTATCAATGTAACTTTCTACCAGAACCAAGCCCCAGGAACATGGCCCATCTGCTGCCATCGTTAATTGAGGATCTACAAGCCATGTTGGCGGATTATAGAAAAAGGTTCCCTCTGCAGCAACATCAACCAGAGAATCCGGAACCTCAAGTGGAAGAGCCTGCAGTTACACCAGGTCCTCAACCGCCTAGCACACCTGTGAATATGCCAGGCCCGGGGGCAGTCGACCCTGGAGCACAGAACACTTCCTCCTCAGAAGAAGATATAGAGTTAGGTGAATTACCAGATCCAGTATCTGCTCCTGACCCTTTGGATGACTACGTTATTCCAACACCACCCCCTCCTCCACACCTTCCGTCAGACTCTCCTCCGGACGATATCGGGGAGTTTCATAACTTAATGCAGAGGGCAGCCAACAGGTTTCATTTGCCTATTGGAGTAAAGCAAACCGAATGTTTCCTATACGACTTCAAGGAAGACACAAGGAAAGTGGTACGCTCTATACACCTATTATTGACCATATATGGCAGGAGGGCATCAGGATAATGAAGACACCAGCGTCCATAACACCGGTTCTGCCTCATGTGGAGAAGAAGTATAGGACTCCGGATGACTCTCCATCTTGCCTTAATGGACACCATAAGCCAGATTCGGTTATCTCCCAGGCTGCACAAAGGCGATCTAAGAACCCTGCTACCCTGATTACTACCCTCCCCCCCCCCCCAGATACGGAAGGGCGTAGAATGGACATTCTAGGAAAAAGATTTTCTTCAATGGCAACTGTGACAATCTGGGCAGTGAATGCTCTAGCCATTATCTGCCGCTATGACCGCCAGATGTGGTCTGACATGGCAGGGCTAATAGACCTCATCCCTGAAGAAAACAGTCAAGATGCATGCAAGATACTGCTGGAAGGTGAGCGTGCAGCTTCAGAGACAATTGACTGTACCCTGACGTGGCCAATACTGGTTTTAGACGGCTAGCGGGAGCTGCTGTGCTTCAACGTCAAGGACGGCTAAAAGCAACCACCTTTTAGACCTGAGGTACAAGCAAAGGTTTTAGATATGGCTTTTAAGAGTGAATCACTCTTTGGAAAACACATTGATGAAGCACTATTGGCAATTAAAAATGATACGGACACTGCAAAGTCATTGGGCGCTCTGCAGTACAGAAGGGTACCATTCATAGGTTCAAGAGGGCGAGGATTCACCACTTACAAAGGAGGATACCAGAGGGCTCAGCAATATCAGCCATATCAATCTCAATATCTGCAATCGTATAACTCTCCATCTTGTTGTCAACCATCTACAGCTGGTTTCTCTCACCAGGGAGGCTGCATCGAGCACCCCAACAAGGCCATGATTCAGGCAGAAAACAATGATCACGTCAGGGTACCAGCCCCTCTACCCTCCCTGCCCGTGGGTGCGAAAATTTCCAGTTATGTACAACTGTGGCACGAAATAACATCACATCGCTGGGTGTTGAACCTGGTCACCAATGGTCACACTCTAGAGTTCCTTCAGCGGCCGCCAACCAATCCACCCAGGGGTCCCCCTCCCTCTCGTCTTTACTTAAGAAAAGGTTTTTATTCTCGTTTTTTCCTAATAAAAAAGAAATCGGGGGAATGGAGACTGATTCTGGACCTAAGGAATCTCAACAAGTTTCTCAAAAAACAGACGTTCAGGATGGTAAACACTCTCCGATATCATGGGTTGCTTAAACAAAGTAGATTTTGACTTTGTTTGACATGGAAGACTCATATTTTCATATCCCAATCCAATCCGAAACATCAGAAATTCTTAAGATTCACTGTGGCTGGTACCCACTATCAATTCAAAGTGCTCCAGTTTGGCTTCAAATCAGCGCCACGGTTTTTCACCAAATGCCTGGCGCCATTTGCAGCGACCCTGCGGTCTCAGGGGTTTCGAGTGTTTCCATACCTCGACGATTGGCAGCTCAAAGCAGCAACAGCGCAGGAGGCCAATCGAGCAACGATAACATGCCTTCACATGTTCAATATGTTGGGACTCACCCTAAACAAGGAAAAATCGGTGTTACATCCAACTCTAGTAATATCTTTTCTGGGAGCGTCCATAGACACCATCCAATGCAAAGCGTTCTTATCTCAGGAAAGACTGATATGTCTGCAAATGCTTGCAAAAACCTGTTAGAAATGGGGGTCTCTAGTTGGCGGTGGCGAGTCAGAGTGAGAGGGTTCCCCCCTTCGATAACCCCTGCTCAACCCTGTGGTAACGTAGCACAGTGTGTGAAGCATTTATGATCATACACAGTAACACAGTAAGTAACACTACAAAGGGACACCACATGAATAATTATATCAAAAATAGGTATCTTTATAAAGGCTTATCACAAGACCCAAAACGATCAAAGAGCCACAATACGATCAAAAACGGAATTACGCTTGGGATGTAGCAAAAATAGTTCAAAGTGTGCACGAAGGACTTAGTTCAAGGCAGCGGTCTGTGCGACCTTTCTACCACAATAGTACCTGGATTTGGCAAGGCAAAGAAGCAAAACGTTGTCCTGGAGCTGTAGTGCTGGTGCTCTCCCCACAGGCTGACGGGGCGCTGACTCCTTGCCGCGAGGGAGGAGGTGTGGCGCCGGTCGGCAGATGCGAGGGAAAGTGAAGCAGTGCTCGTCGGTCCAAGAGGTTGTTAGTGCTGTGTCTCGGTGCGCCAATCGCGGGGATGCGACGCAGTGGGGACGCTGCGAATGCCAAGGACGGTGCTCCGCTCGGGAGTAACGAACCGGGTGCGATGCGAAGTAGCTGGCAGGCGCGATGCATCCGCGCTGGGAGGTCGTGGTGCGCCGATCGCGGGGATGCGATGCTCTTGGTATGATATTCTGATGCGCCGATCGCGGGGATGCGACACGGTTGGGGACGCTGCGATGATCCTGACCTGTTGCGAGCACTCAGCGGCAGCAGCGCAACGGTTCTTGACAGCGCTCTCAGCTGCGGCGGCTCACAAGCATGCGATTCTTCATGGTTTCAATCCGCGTTCTCTGCAGTAGTACTAGAGGCCCTGAGTTCCTTGACAGGAGCCTCACCTGCAAATAGAAGTCCTCGCTGGGAGGATTCAGAGATCGAAGGTGAAGTCTAATGTGCCTGAGACTTCGACAGGAGGCTAGCTCTCTTCTAGCCCTTGGGTGATTGCTTTAGCAAGATGAATTTAAAAGTGTTTCTCCAAAAGTCCTTTTTCCTCTCTTTCAAAGTCCAATGATAACAACTGCAGGCCAATCCTAGAAAACAGCATACAAGCACAAGGATAGTCCCCTCCTGCAGATTCCTTCAGTTACACGGACAGAGGTTCGTCTTGATGTCCAGGAGCAATACACCGTGCAGGGGTTTCAGCACAGATATTTATACCCCAAAAGTCTTTGTTCTTAAAAGTTACAAGTCACTGAGCTAGCCAGAACCAGTTCTGTTCGGTCCTGGAGCACTTTGTTTACCAGGCTACATCCTTCCTTTCAGGAAGAGGGGGTCTGCTATCAGACGCACAGTGGGAGGTGGAGACATCCTTCACCTTTGCCAGGCACAGCCCTATTCAGGTCAAGGAGCTACCCCTCCCCATACTCCAATCCAGATCTCTCTATTCAACTCAGGTCTGGCTCAGCCTGCCCTGTCCCTCCAAAACCAGACAGCCAATACACATACCAGCAGAGCAGGAAGGCTAAGGCAAGAAAATACCTACTTTCTAAAAGTAGTATTTTCAAACACAGGATAAAAAAATAGACTAAAAGATGTATTTTAATATTCTGAGCTCAGGCATACTAAGTTCGTTTTTCTACCATGTTCCTGGGGTCACTTAGGACTATAGACTGTAATAGTCACAATTGCTCATTCTGGCCTATGAGGAACAGGTAGCCTTACAGTAGTGAAAACGAAATGGGGTGTCATTCACTACCAGGACATGCTGCACACACCAAGGCATGTCCTACCTTACACATACAACGCACCCTACCATAGGGGTGTCTTATATGATGCAAAGGGAAGGTTCAGGGGCTGGGAAGTGGGTGCACTTCACAGCCAAAATGGTAGTTCAGGACTGCACGCAGACTCTGCAGTGGCAGGTCTGAGATACACTTTTGGAAGCTGCTTCTGTGGGTGGTGCAAACCTGCGCTGCAGGCCCACTGGCAGCATTCGGATTACCAGCCCTGGGCACTCACAGGCCACACTACTAGGGACTAACAGGTAACCCAAATAAGCCAATCAGGGATATACCACTTCACATGTCATATTTACACAGGGAGCATTCTCGCTGTGGCACCGAATGGCAGTGTCACAGCGCCCAGAGCATCTAACACCAGCAAAAACAAGGGGGACAACAGCGAAAAGAGGAAGGGAGACCCACGCCAATGGTGCCAGGTCTAACAAGACCATATCAAAAAAACGGTGAGTTTCTGTGCAGATGTACATGTCGCTCCTGGGGATGTGCTCTTCAGTGATAAATCTGGTGCCTCTAGCCAGGCTGAAGATGAGGCCTCTTCCAGAGGAACTGCAAAAACAGTGGCAACAAGCTTCGGGATCCTTCGAAGATGTAATTTGAATGGATGGTAGCACTACAGTGGTGGTTTCAGGCAACAAATCTCATACAGGGCCTTACTTTCCTACAGAGCACCCCAGATTTTATTCTAACAGACGCCTCCATGGACGGCTGGGGAGGTCATCTACAGGACTTGCAAATTCAGGGCAAATGGTCTTTGGTGCAGAAAAAGCAGCACATCAACATCTTAGAACTCAAAGCCATATTCCTATTTCGCTTTACTGCCAAGAATAGCAGGCTCCTCCGTGTTGGTTCGTATGGACAGTACGACCAGCATGTACTATGTCAACAAACAAGGAGGAACAAGATCCATTACGCTATCTCCGGAAGCGCAGGAATTATGGGAATGGAGAACAGGGTACTAACCAAGATGAAATCGGAAGGCTGTTGTCTGATCCTGATAGCTCCATGAGGGCCAGGCAGTACTGGTTCCCAGAACTACTCTACTGTCGGAGTCGAAGCCCATTCGCCTGCGGCCATCCTCAACGGTGTTATCGAGGGTCAAGGGCCAAGTGAATTATCCAGAACCACACTCTTCATTTGCACGCATGGCTCCTGAATTCTTAGAATTTAGAGACCTAGATATCATGCAAGAGTGTAGGGAAATCATTGCTAAATCCCGAGATGAGAGCACTATCAAAACATATCGTTTGAAATGGAAACGATTCGTTTCTGGTGCGAACAAAATAACGTTCACCCACTCCAAGCTCCCGCTGAGCAGATTCTGCCGTATCTCCTCTGTGGCTAAATCAGGTCACACTTTCTCTTCAGTGAAGGTTCACCTGGCTGCAATTTCCCATTATAGGAAATCTCCTCAAGCTCCTTCTCTCTGTTCATCTAGTCCTATAAAGCAGCTCATGAGCGGTCTTATCCGTGCATTTCCTCCGAAATGGAAGCTTAATTTGGTCCTGGCGCAGTTGATGAGACAACCGTTTGAACCAATTCACAAGGCAGAGCTTATACTTCTCACATGGAAGGTATCCCTCTCGCTAGCTCTTACATCTGCGAAATACAAGGAACCTTTTCTACATTTCACAGAAAACTACGTATCTCTACGGACAAATTTGACTTTTATTCCAAAGGTACCAACACAGTTTCACCTCAACGAGCCATGATATTACAATCTTTCTTTCTGAACTCATCTAGTCCAGCAGAACAGGTGTTGCATACTTTGGATATCAAGAAATGCTTGAAATTCTACCTCCACAAGACAAAGAAGATAAGGAAAACGGATCAGCTCCTGGTAGCTTACGGACAAGGAAAACAAGGACCAGCAGTAACGAAAGCCACGGTCACCAGGTGGGTCTCATCCGCAATCCAGTTCTGTCACGAAAAGGCTAACAGCCTCTGACAACAAGGACTAAAGCACACTCCACAAGAACAGTTTCTACATCAGCAGCTTTGTTTGCTGGAGTGGACAAGATATGCCGTGCTGCGACATGGAAGAATTTCCACACTTTTACAAAACATTACTGTCTGAAATATACGCAGTGAGAGGATGCAGCTGTAGGCCAAGTGGTACTAAGTCATCTCTTCAATTAAGGTCAGCCTCTTTGTTTGTTTGATAAGAGGACCTCTTTCTTTATTTTAATTAAGGTACATGTATATCTGGAGATGTATAGACATGATTAGATAACTGTATTTGACTATTTTTTTAATGTAATGTGAATGGTTGTGTATCTTTGAAGATTTACCTCAACCTTACTGGTTTTAACATTTTACTCTGCTAGAACGTTTTAGTGTATGCATTTTATACAGGATAGTGAATAATTATTGGAAACGTCACTGGTATATGTCTATAGCATTGGGAATTTAAAGGTACGTGTCTCCCACCTTCCGCTAACGACAGTACAGTTTTATGGTACTGCTTGCTATTCTGATTCAGGCATGTGAATCTATGAAAGATACCCCAATACTGGATAAGAAAATAAGTTACTTAGCTGTAACTACGGTTATAAAGTATTGGTATCTTTCATAGATTCACATGCAACCCACCCTCCTCCCCGTGGAGTCCGTTCTCATTATTTTGGGATCCTTCCTTCCCACTTGTGCTTAGAAAATCTGAGGAGAACTTGCCTCTGCTGGGAGTGTTCTAGAGGGTGCTGATTGGCTGGATGCCAACATTTGGTCCTTTTTTAAAAGGACATGGATAGGCTACTGTTTAGATGGCCTTGGGCCCTTATAGCATATGAAGTATTTAAGGCACTGCTTGAATATCCGTGGGACTCGCATCTCGACGACGGGGAATTATTCAGGCATGTGAATCTATGAAAGATACCCCAATACTGGATAACCGTAGTTACAGGTAAGTAACTTATTTTCATGCTCACCTCGCCGAAAGCAGAGAGCGTTGCGCTCCACCGAGAAGATATGCTGGGCTTCCGCAAGATCCCTATAGCCAACAACTGGGACACGATCCTGTCCGCCCTGACCCTCATTCATAACAATGATGCGCCACCCCCAGCCTCAGCAACATATAACACATACATATAACACGAACAGATAAAGGATGCTGAACACGAAATATTGCTGAGTAAACACACAGTAAACGGGTGCATACCCACCTCACAGTTGTTCGAATGTCAAGACCAAAATGTCAGCTGCACAGGCTAACCCACAGAACTTACAGACCAGGGTGCCCATGTGACAGCTTCACAGCTCAGACTTTAACCCTATTATGTTTTACTTTGTCACTGTTCCATTATAACCCCCTTCCCACAGTTTAAGCTGTTTTGTACACCATTCCTCTAAAAGCACGGAAGAAGAGCACACGTTCCAACAACTCCAAAAGGGTTGTGATACTTAAGTTACGGAATAGTTAATCGTCAGTAAATGTTATTGTGCGGTGCAAACCGAGACCACACACTAATTGGCAAACTGATGACATACCCGACCTCTGTATGTACAATGTTGTAATACTAACTAGAAGATTTATGTAACAAGCGACTATGAACCGCACCAGTTTGATGAATATGTACGGCTAAAATTTGCTAAATATTTGTAAAATTTGCCAGAATAAGAAAACTAATAGATTTAAAAAACAAAATGACAGGGACATCTATTGGGTCACATGGTGTAACTGCAGCATAATATGTGGCATAGGGACATCTATTAGTCACCTGCTGTAACTTCACCATGTTTTGTACCTTAGTGACATCTTTTGGTCACCATGCTATGTGGCAGTGTAACTGCACCGTGCTATGTCGAAGCGCTTTTTGGTGAGTAGCAATGCCAATAGATGTCCCAGTGGTGCAGTTACACCAGGTGACCAATGGATGTCCCTGTGGCACATAGCGTTGGTGCACTTACACCAGGTGACTAATAAATGTACATGTGGCTCAGTGCATGGTACAGTTCACCAAATGACTAATAGATGTCCCAGTGGCACATAACATGAGGCACTTTCAACAGGTGACCAATAGATGTCCCCATGGCACATAGCATGGTCCTGTTACACCAGGTGCCCTATAGAAGTCCCTGTAGCACAGTGGTCTTCAAAAAATTTTATGCTGTGCCCCCCTCAGAAATTTTCTAAAAATTCTTTTATTAAATTGGCAAGTTTAAATATGTCTGTACATATTTAAACATTGCAGTTATGTTCCTGTTACCGTTTTGAAAATGCAATCAAATACATGATTGCCAAACATACTAATCTGCCCAGGCAGGCAGGCCAAGTATCCACAGTGTGACTATTAGAAGTGGGGGGGGTGAGGAGTTTGAAGAATATTTGGAGTCCCTTCCCTTCTGACACATTCTCCCAGCTAGGATATAAATGACAAACATGTTAGTGATGGACCATCACAGAGCGGCTTCGTGCCGCTCATTTTTGTCAGCTTAAAGCAAAGCACTATTAGCACAATGCTTCTTTTGGTCAGAGCGTGGCGCCCCCCCCCTGGGATCACTTAAAGACCCCCTAGGGGGGCCCAACCCCAGTTTGAAGACCACAATGCTATGTGCCGTAGGGACATCTGTTGGTCACCTGGTGTATTGCTCTACTGGTATAACTGCGCCATGATATGTGCCACAGGGACCTCTAGTGGTCACTTGGTGGAAGTGAAACCTTCTGTGCCACAGGGACACCTATTGGTCACCTGGTGTAACTGCAACATGCTTTCTGCAATACGAACTTCTATTAGTCACTTGGTGAAACTGCACCATTAAATGTGCCATAGGGCCATCTATTCGTCACTTGGTGTAATTGCAATATGCTCTGTGCCACAAGGACCTATATTGGTCACCTGCTGTAAGTGCACCATGCTATGTGCCACGTGGACATGTATTGGTCACCTGGTGTAACTGCACCATACTGTGGGGTATACGGACATCATTTGGTCAACTGGTGTAAGTAGACCATGCTATGTGCCATAGGGACATCTATTGGTCACCTGGAGCAACTGTACCTTGCTATGTGCCATAGGGACATCCATTTGTTACCTGGTGTAAATGCACCATGCTATGTGCCAATGGGACATCTATTGGTAGCCTAGTGTAACGGCACCATGCAACTCCATCAAGCTATGTGCCATAGGGACATGTGTTAGCATGGTGCAGTTACACCAGTTGACCATGTGCCACAGGGACATCTATTGATCATCTGGTGTAATTGCCGAATCCTATGTGCCACAGGGACATCTTTTGGTAATACGGTGTAACTGCACCATGCTATGTGCCATAGGGATATCTATTGATCACTTGGTGTAACTGCACCAAGCTTTGAGCCATTGGTACATCTATTGGTCGCCTGATGTAAATGCACCATGATATGTGCCACAGGGACATCTATTGGTCACTTGGTATAACTGCACCATATTATGTGCCATATGGACATCTATTGGTTACCTAGTGTAAGGGCACCATGCAATGTGCCATAGGGGCCCCTATGGCTCACCTCGTATTGTTGTATTCCTCTTAGGGTGTCCATACACAGGCTTTCTTGTATCATTTCCTTATATAGGCACAATTCGCCCTGCCCTTATATAGGCATAAAATCCCAGTCCTTATTTAGGCATTAAACCATGCACTCCAAATACAGGCATGGTCTCCGACATCCGTCCACCCTAACGTCACAACGAGTTCTTGAAGAACAGACCCTTAGGCTGCGGGAGTTTCCCTAGCACAGGACTATTGATTTCAAGGACTCATATATTATGCATGAACCGTTATACCTTAGGGGTTCATTCATGACGTCTTCCTCTGTCCGACTCACGTCAATGCAAACATTCTGAGGTACCTCTCAGCTATAAATATACTTTATTTTATATTTTAAAAGTTTTATATAGCGCTAGCTAGACCCGTAGGTATCAGAGCGCTTTACATACACACTGTAAAAAAACAAAAGAAATTGCATTACTTAGAGGAAGGGAAGCAAAAACAGTGATAAAAAATACAACATGAAAAATAGATAAACAGTGCAGCGGAGGGAGAGAAAACAAACGAAGGTGGTTAAACACAGGCCGGTCACCACTATCCTTGAATGTCAAGAGAGAGAGGAGTTAACTCGGATATTGAAGTCTAGGTTGATGTTGGTCAGGAAAGTATTTGTTAAGGAGATGGAGTTTCAGGTCCCTTTTGAAACAGGAGAAGAAGGGGTTGCATCTGAGGACTCTAGGGAGAGCGTTCCATATCCTGGGAGCGTTGCCTGAAAACGATCGGTATTGGGTGGTTTTCTTTTTCAGTTTTGGAGGGATAAGAAGGAGTGAGTTAGAACTTCTCAGCGTTCTGGATTGACCTGCTCTTACCAGTTTGTTGTTCAGGTAGTTGGGGGCCGGAGAGTGAAGGGTTTTGTGTGTGATGCAGGCCAGCTTGTAAATACACCTCCCTTCCATGGGAAGCCAGTTGAGGGAGTTGAGAGCTGGAGTGATGTGTTCAAATTTTTTCACGCCAGATATGAGTCGAGCGGCCATGTTCAGCACTGCCCTTAGTGGGGCTAGGTGAGCTTTTGGAGTCCCTGTTAGGATGTTGCTCCCGTAGTCGATTTTAGAGAGAACTAGGGATTGAACTACTGTTGAGGTCATCCTGGGGAAGAAAAGGTTTCAATTTCTTGAGGTGTTTTAGTGAGAAAAGAGCACCTTTTGCAGAGTTTTTGATGTGGGCCTCCATTGATAAGTTCTTGTCAAGGGTGATGCCTAGCTGCTGAGTCGGATAGGACGAGGGGGCAGTTTAGGGCAACCAGATTCTTGAGCCACACTTGGATTGTTCGATGGTTGCTTTTTGGAGAGAATAGGATTAGTTCCGTTTTATCTAGGTTGAGCTTTAATTGGTTAGCGTTGAACCAAGTTTGGATCTCGGTTAGAGTGACATTGAGGTGTCGGATGTCGTTGGGAGACTTGATTTTGAAATAGATTTGGGTGTCATCAGCGTAGAGGTGGTAGTTCACTCCCGCTTTTTTCAAGATGATTGTGAGGGTCTCCATGAAGAGGGACGGGGAGAGGATCGAGCCTTGCGGGACCCCAAGTGTGACTTTTGTTGGCTTCGAGAGACAGAGGTTGATTTTAATTTGTTGTGAGCGGTGTTGAAGGAAGGAGGTGAACCATTTTAGTACTGTGCCGAAGCGTTTTGACAAGGTCTCCAGAAGAGCTGGATGATTTACAGTGTTGAATGCCGCAGATTTATTTAATGTGATTTTATATAGCGCGAACATTACCCGAAGGTGTCAGAGCGCTTTACAAAAGAACCAGTTGCGTTACATAAGGACTTTGGTTTACATGAGTTACATAAGAGATACAAACAGAATTTTTTTTGCAAATATACAAGTGGAGTGAAAGGAGGAAAAAATTGCAAATTTACAAGTTGTAAAGTCACTCAATGAAGAGATACAAACAGAAACTCTAAAATCACATAGGAATGGTAGTAAGTACAAAAGGTCTACTACATATACTAGTGGTTAGAGCAAATTCACTCAGGATTACATTTTAACAGCGATTAGGCTTAGACAGTTATATATTACATATTTACAGAGCAGGAAATTCTTTCCATCGTTCAGCCAGGTGTTCAGCAGCTCCACCGGGAATCGGCCATGTGGTTCGGGTCATAGATCTAGAGAGCTAGTGACAGAGCAGTGTTCAGTAGTTTGGTCCCTTGAGAGTTAGGATGGGAGTGCCTCTGCTAGGTAACAAAGGAGATTCTGACTCTCTCTCCAGAAGCATGGATAATTTTTAATGGCTATTTCAGTGCAGCCCCGGCTCGGGCGCCATCTTAGGTCAGGCTCCGCCTCGAGTCCTCAGCCCAGTTTAGGGTCAAAACCATCTCAAAGTCCCAAGGTAAACACATTTTGGGGGGATCTTCAGGGAAGCCAAGCAAGTGATTTGGTCCACGCCACCATACACCCTTTGGACAGTTGCTCCTTCCTTGCCCGCTCCACCTATGCGCGCAGTGTCTCCAGCTCGACCACCCCTCACCGGGCCACCATCTTAGGGTCAGGCGCCCGCTTCAACAAGCTCCCTGGGATCCTCCCCAGTTCCAAGGGGGCGACAGGGGGTGGGGGTCCCCCACTTAAATTCCTCCGGTACTCCTGCTATTAAGGGGCCTGATCCCCGCTCGGGGTGGCAGCGCTTAGGATGTGAGTGAAGTGATAGCGTGCCACGTCTCACCAGCGCAGGCGGAGCTCTCACCTTTGCTCCCTCTGGCCGTTCACTATCGGCGCCCCGTCTGTCCAGATGACTGTCACCGCAGTGAGTGGCCCTCAAATTGAGATGCGGGCCGAGGGTTGGGGGTGTGTTGTTAACTGGGTAAAAACGGAGGTCGGCGGCCTCACGGTGCACTTCTTACGGCACCAGGCACGTCCTCTCATCTCACCAGGCATCATCTTCGCGTAGTCATAGGCGGGGACGTAACGGCTCATTTCTCCGTGATGTTTAATTGGACAAGGGCGATAATGATCTTCGAGTGATCAGCCTGCATTCCGGTTTCAGAATCGTTGTTCAGGATGGGAAAACAAAGCGGAGGGATGCCGCTCAGGAACTTGGAGAGAGGGTTCAACACGGAGCATCAGCTCCGAGCGGCCATGATGGGCTGGCTCCTCCTCCTCCTCCTCAGATAGGTAAATAAGGATGAGAAGGCAGGCATCACCTTCACCTTCGCCTTGTGAATATCGTCAGAGATGTTGAGCATAGCTGTTTCAGTGCTACAGCCTTTCCTGAATCCTGATTGAAAGGTGTCGAGGAGGTTGAACTCATCAATGTGTTTGTTGAGTTGGTGGAGAACGCATTTCTCCAATGTTTTCGCAAGGAACGGGAGGTTGGAGATAGGTCTGAGGTTGTTAAGATCATTAGGGTCGGCCCCTGGTTTCTTGAGAATGGGTGTGATTTGTCCTAGTTGAAGGGAGTCAGGGACACAGCCTGAGATGAGAGGCATTGATGATTTTTGTCCAGAAAGGGGAAATGGTGTGGTTGAGTTCTTTTATAATTGTGGATGGGAGGGGGTCCATAGTGTGGGAGGAAGGTTTTAGGTTAGAGATTATACTGAAGACCTCGTTTTCCGACATTAGCTCAAAGTCGGACCAATTTTTTAGCTGGAGGCAGACCTGATTGTCCTTGGTAAGAACTCTTTCTGATTGGTCAAGGGTGGTTAAAGGGGGTTAGGTTTGCGGTTTGGAGGAAGGATTGATCAATTTTTGAGACTTTATTAGAGAAGAAGGTGGCAATTTCTTCACATCGCTCTTTGGTGGCTATGATTTCGTTAGAGGGAGTGCGGTTTGTTTGGCTTTTGACAATGTTGAAGAGTTCTCTCGATCTGTTTTTCACCAGATCTAGTTGGTTGCGGAAGAAAGACGCCTTTTCACTGAAAATGTGTTTTTGTATGCCTGCCGAGCAGATCTAAGTTGCGATAAGTGCAAGGTCGAGGGTTTAGTCTCCAACACCTTTCCATTTGTCTGAGTTGACGCCTTTCGTTATTCAGATCCATATTGAACCAGGGTTTAGATTTAGTTCGCCTCATTTGTTTGAGTTTGAGTGGAGCTACTTGGTCTAAAACCTCTGTCATTTTAGAGTTAAAGTCATCGGCCGTCCATGATGAGGGTTGGAGTTGTAGATGGGCATGAATCCTGGATTCAAGTTCAGGTAAAGGGACTTCTTTGATGTTTCTGGTCCAGTGCTTAGGTTTGTCATCACGAAATAGGTTGGTGTCTGACAAGTGCATCAATCTTCAACAGAATGAGGTGGTGGTCTGACCAATCAATGGGATAAATCGCTCTCAGAGAGACCAGTTCATTGTTGGTAATGATCGCATCCAGTGTTGCACCTTTGATGTGAGTTGGTTCATTGCAGAGTTGTTTGAGATTGTATATTTCAAGTAGGTTGGATAGGTTCTGGACAGTGGAGTCTTCTGGGTCATTCCAGTGGATGTTGAGGTCACCCAGGAACACGTCTTTTGTGTCTGTCATGGAGAAACGTGTTATTAGGTCTGTTAGTTCTTCGGGGAAAAGGGTACACTCTCCAGGAGGATGGTAGATGGTGTGGAATTTGATGGGAGAAGTGCCCTTGACAGTGAGTTCGACACCCAGGTAGTCAAACAATAGATATTCTGCAGGTTTAAGTTTGGTGATCTGTATTCCTGCTTTGAGAATGATGGCTATCCCCCCCAGTTTTGATTGGCCTGTCTTGTCTGATGATGATGTACCCTGGAGGGGTGAGAATGTCAAGAATGGGAGTGGAGTGGACATTGAGCCAGGATTCTGTGAGGAAAGCGATGTCAATTTCTTCAGCGAGTAGAGCTTCAGCAATGTCTGTGGCATGTTGTACTGCTGATCTGCAGTTTAGGAGCATGCAAGAGAGAGGGCGGGGAGCCTTGATGGTGGGGGGAGCTAGGTGGATAGAGGAGTATTGAGCAGGAGGTCTAGGCGAGTGGACAGTTTTAGGGATTCTGTTAGTGCCAACAATAACAGGGATGGGGAAAGGGGCTGATTTGTGGCTCAGGTTTCAGTACCGAAAGGGGGAGGCGATCCCGGTTGGGTCGAAGTGCCTGACTCGTTGACGGACTGGAGGATCGGGGGGTGCTCTGTGGGGCCATGGGAGAGCTATTGAGGGGGTTATGAGCAAATCTACCCGGCGAGAGGGAGTACGGTGGCTTGGTCCTGTTGAGAAGGTCTTGTAAGTGTAGGAGATCGGCAGCAAGGAAGTTAATTTTCTGCTCCATTCTGTTCAGTTGCTGTATTATTGAGCTGAAAAAGTTTAAGGTTTCTGGCAGGGGTCGAGAATGACTTGGGTCTATAGAGGGAGAGTGAACAGGGGTTCAGGGATTGGATGGAATCAGTGGGATTAGGAGAGGGGAGAGGTTGGACGCGGGGAGCCGGATTAGTAATGCTCCCATTCAAGGAGTTCAGAGGAGGAGTAGAGGGTCTACTGTCCAAGTGAGGAGGGAGAGAAATTCTAGGTAGGAAGTCAGAGTTCCGGGGAATGTCAATGAGATTAGCGGTGGAGGCAGGTTGTGTATGTGGGTGTGCGACGGCGAATGGCGAGTGGGCGGTGATAGGGGGAAAGTGTCTTCTGGATTGGTGAAGACGGACATGGGGAAGTCACGGGGGTTGTCAGTGAGGTAAGCGGTGGAGACGGGTTGTGCCTGTGGATGTGGGACATCGGAAGGGGAGTGTGCAGTGGTGGTAGGGGGGAGAGTGACTGCTGGATTGGAGATGACGTTGGACAAGGGGGAACTAAGGGTCGAGGGAAGAGGGTCTGTGTTGGAGGAAGGGGTAGTTTGAGAGGGAGGGTTCAGATTATCAGAGGTCGAGAGGGGAGTGTTTGTGGGGATTTCAGTCGTGGGAGGGCTGAGGGTGAAGTCCAAGCTGACGAGATCGGCCTTGTGGCGTTTAATTGTGATTTTGTTGTTCCTGGTGTGATCAGTTGATGTAATAATGATGGGCGTTTGGCGGCGGAGAGTAATGATGGGGGTAGTGTGATTGTAGTGAGTGATGGTGGATGTCCATGAGTTGAAGAGAGGTTCTTCAGGGCAGGGAGATTGGATCAGTTCCACGTTATTAGTGAGGGTGGTGGGGGATAGGGGAGATAGGGTTTGGTGGCTCAGTTGAGTTAACGAGGAAAGAAGTGTGGGGAAGTGGCAGTTAAAAGTGGTGAGATGCGGGTCGGTGGCCTGTATGAGAATGGTTCCAGTTCTGTAGATGGAAATGGTGAGTTCCCCTTTGAAGGTCGGAGAGATAGTGGTGGAGATTTTTTCACCATAGGGAAATACTGACTTGGCGACTTTAAGGTGTTTTTCCATTTAGTCGGGCGATTAGTGTAAAAAATGAAGTTAGTTTTCGTGTTGCCGTTGGTCGCTGTGTGGTAGTTAAGGGTTATAGAACAGATGGCAGTGGTGAAAAAGACCTCGCCAGCACCTCCGTTATGTCTTCCCCCAGTGTTTAATAAAAGACTGATAGTATTCTAAGCGTGCTCAATGTCAGACACTGTGCCACCAATCAGTGTTAAACTATATGGAAAAAAATAATACAATCCTTTCCCATACACAATACAATTACCAAAAATTAACAGAGCACAGCCACTGTATAGTATTCAAACTGACCTTATAGTCAGTTTATTTTTTAATAAACCCAAATTATTATAAAGTTCGTAATATACAGAAAAAAATATATTCATAGAAGTTAGTACAAAAAGGCAGGTAGTTTTTGAAGAGTCTTGGTTTCGTTGACACGAAGTGCGTATCGCAGATGAAAACAGCCGACACGTGTTTCGTCGTTTATACGACTTTTTCAAGGCTGTAAAACAATATTTGATTTGATATACAATATAATATGTATAATATTGTCAATTTGATGCCTTTTAAATACATTTCACTAGTTTAACAATGAAAGGGAAGTCCATATATTCTACAAAGACCAGCTACAGAATGTGATTAAAGTTGCACAAAACACATTTGTATCAACCGTGATAAGTAACACAAGACAAGATACTAGGAAAGATAAATAAAAGAAAAAGAATATAAAATGAACTCCAAATAGAGGAATTTGAGGAGAGAGGGAAACAAGAGAAGCAAACAAAAAGAAAGATAGAAATAGAAAAAGTGAAGAGAAAAATAATAGTATTCCATTGTGCTTGACAGACATAGTGCTCCCAAGCAAGCACCAAAATAAAACCAACCGAATAAGAATGTGCAAATAACTTATACTCCAAGTGCAATAGTGTGTGTTCCTTATATAAGGTAACACATACCTTATAAAAATTTTCCGTGGCTCAAAATTGAAGAAACTTCTTTGAATTCTCAATTTGTCGGAAAGAGCAGTGTCACGTACTACAGACACAAGTATTAAGTCTTGTAGAACACTCAATGTGACTACAAATGAGAAAAAGAAGAATAAAGGACAAAAAGTAAGTATTCACTAAATCAAAAAACAAGAAATTTTAATTGGAACAATTCCATATATACTACCACGTTTCTTAACTATTAAAAAACCATGCACTTATTTTTAAAAGAATGTACACACGCGAAAACTTCCTAGTATAGGAATTATTATTTAGTTTTAAACGCCTTACAAGTCCAGTAAACATACTAATAGGTTCTAGAGAGAAAGGACTACGTTCTAATACTAATTCTAATTGTAAGGAAAGAGCCATATACGAAATGTCACTAAGAAACGTCGTACCTTAGAATTGCTTGTTCAGCATTTTCTATTTCTATTTTGGACGGGCGTCAAAATTATCTTTTTGTATTTGACATGAATTTGTAGATGTGAGTCACTATTAGTGGTACTCTGTAGGCGAAAAAATGTATATATATTAATAAATAGAAATCTGAGATCGCGAGTAAACTTGAAAAGTTAAAAAACAACTGGGGTCCAATAACCAATTAAGGAAAGTTGCTGATAGTGATGCACCTACAAAGGTACTATCAGTGTAAGAATCTAGGAGATAGAACGAGTTAAATTAACAGGAGGAAGTGGTGCACACAGGTTAATGACCCCTATGAAGCAATACAAATAAGCACACTAGTGCCTACCCTATGTAGGAGAGAAGTTAAACACACTACCACACAATATAAACATCGATTCTGCACTCATATGACATTGTCAATTAAGTATCAAACAATGTACTCTATCCCAACGTCTATATAGATACATAAAGCTCTTAAATGTATTCGTGCTAATGTGTCGAGGCTTTGAACATTTCGCTGCCTATATTCACAGTCATTGAAATAATGATGTCAAAATCCATAATGTTACCGCCTAGATGTCCCGGTTAAATTGCAATAATAACCTAATACGCCTTGAAGTAAAAACACCACATCTCCTCTATTTAAGATATTTCATTTAAACTCGTTCTTATGCACTTATGCCGTCCATTGCACCGTAAATACTGTTCCAACCAGGAGTGCATCTCAACAGCATCAACTAAATCCCACATCCCCAGTTTAGCAGCTGTTAAAATGAAACCAATAGTTAGCTCTACAATTTGCTAACATATAACGCTAGACTCCAATGCTCACCTCGTACGAAGAGAGCGCGTCCCGCTACAATGGAGAAATCCGCGAGTGTGCTGACTGCTCGGTTCATATTAAATAGCCGGCAAAACACCTGATCAGTATTAATCAAAGCAAACATCAAAGACGGACGGTTTTACGGCAGAGAGAAAAGTCATAGCCGAAACCAGCGCCATCTTCGAATAGTCAAAAAGGCTATATTTCCCTCGGTCTGTCGATGCTAATGTCGTCTGGAATAAAAAAGCACAATATTCCATGTGTCTAAGATAAGTAAGAATTTAGTTGAAGAATAAGAATATATGAAGAATAGAAGGAAGCGGTGAACCCAAATGTACCTTTACTATTTAGATAGTGAAATAAACAGTACGAGTTGGTAAGTGATAGTGCATAATGGCAAAGGAGAGGGAGCAAGATCACTAGCATACCTCATAATTGTTATGATCATTGTAAATGACATGACGTTATACTAGACACCTTAATTAAAAATGTATATTTTTCATCCAAGTCTCGCCTTCTTCAAATATCAAATGTTACAGAGAAGGAAGATGCATTAATATGATGATAACGAAGTGGGGGAATCCTACATCAGTAAATGCACGAAATTTGTAAACGCTTGAATGTAAAAAGTATTTAGTAGATTGAACTATTCATTACAAAGCAAACAAGATTAAGGAAGTTAACTGGCATTAGAAAACCAACACATTTGTCTCATAGGGATCAGTCTTTCAAGAATACTGACATCTCCCTGTCAGTGTTGAGCCCACGGTCAACAGCCCTCAGTTTGTTTATCCAGGTTGTTTCTAGTTTACGTAGGCTGTGTATCCTATCACCTCCTCTCGGATTATCATAAGCAATCTCAACCCCATGAAATCTCACTCTTGGCAATTCTGCAGAACCATGGTTGGTATTGAAATGAACAGCCATAGGGTAATCAGTGTTGTTATTCCTGATTGCCCGTATGTGTTCTTGTAGTCTCTCTTTGATTGTTCTGATAGTGCTACCGATATAAATTTGTTTACATGGGCATATTATACAATAGACCAAAAACTTGGTGTTACAGTTCATAAATGATTTAACAATGTGTGTTGTTTCAGTATTATATTTAAAACACTTTGTTTTGTCTAGAGCATATTGACAAACATTGCAGTGACCACACTTGTAAAATCCAGATAGTGGTGCACCCATCCAATGTGTCCCCTTTTTGTTCTTTTTAGGATTGTAAAACTGGAACACAAAGCATTTCCTAGTGTTTGTCCGCGTCTAAAGATAATATTTGGTCTTCTCGGTAATGCTTCACTCACAATCGGATCTATTTGTAGAACATGCCAGTGTTTGTTTAGGATTTTATACAGTACATGACTGGCTGAGTTGTATGGAGTAATTAAGGAAATTTTATCCTTAAATTTGGTACCCTTTTGTCTTGGATTTATTTCTCAGAAGTTTTGAACGGTTAAGGCCCAAAGCTTTTGTCTTGGCCATATCCAATATTTTCTGATCATAACCTCTGGATTTGAATCTCATCAGGGCATGACCCATTTCCTTTTGGAATTCTTCATCTTCACTACAATTACGTCTAATCCGAGTTAGTTCACCCAGTGGTATAGATGTCACTTGTGACCTAGGATGAGCCGTGTCCGCATGTAATACAGCGTTACATGCTGTTGGTTTCCTAAACAGAGTAGACAAAATAGAGCCATCTTTGGCATACAGTTTTAGATCCAAAAGGAAATTTCTTTTCGATTGTATTGGTAGGTGAATTTAATGTTACAATTGTTGGAATTTAAAAACACACACAACTCCTGCAACAACTCGCTGCTGGCTGTCCAAATTAAGAGAATATCATCAATGTACCGCCCCCAATAAATCACATGTTCCATTAGGGGAGCAGGACATTTGGACCAGATATATGTCTTCTCGAGCCAGCCCATGAACAGATTCGCTATGGAGGGTGAAAATTTGGATCCCATCGCCACTCCTTGATGTTGTCTATACCAGCTACCATTATGTAAAAATACATTATTGTCAAGTACCAAAGCAATCATCTCGAGTAGCATCTCTGTGTGCTCCCAAAGCGAAGCATTCCTGCTTGCCAAAAATATTTGACCGCCTCAATCCCAAATCTGTGGGTATTGAGGTGTACAGGGAAGTAACATCAAGTGTGACAAAACAACAGTCCTCTGTCCATGTAAAGTCATTTAGTTGGTTCAACAAATCTTTTGTGTCTAAAACAAACGATGGTAAGTTCTTCACCAAAGGTTGTAAAAATAGTCTATATATTCGGAAATGTGCTCCGTGGAGGAGCCAATTCCCGAAATAATAGGTCTTCCCGGGAAATATCCCGGGTTTATGGATCTTTGGTAATATATATAAGCAAGCCGCCACTGGATATGGAACGAACAAATATTTGAACTCAAGATCATTAATGAGCCCATGTTCCCTCCATTTTTTGAGATGTTCCTCAATTAGGTTTGTAATATCCCTCGTTGGATTACATGTGAGTTTAGCATATGCATTTGTATCAGAGAGTTGTCTGTCAATTTCCATAAGATAATCTGTTGTGTCCATCAGGACCAGATTACCCCCCTTATCTGCTTCCTTCAAGATTATATTAGGAAGTCTCTTCAAATCCTGTAATGCTTTTCTCTCCCCCCTCGTCAGATTATCACCATTGACTAGATTCCTACCAGTATAGGAATCTTCCCATTGGAATAGATCTGTTGTTACTAGCCGGTGAAACGTATCAACCACATTATCATTACCTAGTGTTGGTTGAAAAGTTGACTTAGGCTTAAGGCCACTGTCCAAGCTCAAATCAACAGGTATATCTAGATCTTGTAGCAATTGTGACATAGATGGGACATTATGTTCCTCTTCTGTTAGTGAAACAAGTGTTCTTATATTGTACAAATCTTGAATAGTCCTATTACAGCATGTAACCACAGATTGGTCAAGAGATGTAATACATTTTGGATGACATGCAAAAACTTTCTTAATTTCATTTTACGAACAAATTTGAACACATCAACATGTATTTGAGTAAAGTTAGGCCCAGAAACTGGACAAAAGTTCAAGCCTTTGGACAAAAGATTTATTTCATCATTACTGGGTACATGCTTCGACAAATTAACAATCGCAATATTATCCAATTGTTGATTACAAACATTAGCATCAAACAAACATGTATCCCTTAGTTTATCCACAATTATTACTTTTTCTGTGTCTTGGACCTGGTCAAATAACCTTCCTTTTCTGTTTCGAGTGCGCTCTATTGTACCCCCTCCTGGTCTTTTTATGGCATTCTGCCTTTTGTTGAATTCTGCTTTCGTACCCTTCCTGTAGCGTTCTACTTCCAATAAAAAGAGGAAGAAGAAGTGGAAGTTGGTGCCGCTGCAGCTGTACCCATATTAGCACTAGTGCTCGGCCCCTCATTGGGTTCACTTCTTATACTTGATAAATCAGATTCGCTGTTCGAAACCACACTATTAAGTTCACCTACACTAGTTTGATTTTTGTTTGAATTAAGTTGAATATTATCAAATTTTCGAGCAAAGGTAAAAACTCTCCCTGAGTTGTAATCATTAGCATCTCTCCTCAACTTTCTTGATTTCTTGTCTTTTAAATATATCTGGTGTTTAGCAAGCACATCTTCTAGGATAGTATAGTTTTCTCCTTGGCCTCAGTTAGATTTGATCTACTGATTTCTTCTTCCAACGTTTGAATTTCTAATAGCAATTGGTCCCTTTTTCTTTCTGAGTGTTTAATCAAAATGGACATCATACCATAAGATGAGTTTGATAATAAATCCTCCCACTCTAATAGTAGATCTTCCCCCAGATCATCAAAAGATGGAAAAATGATGATCCTCAATCCCCGTGGGACCTGTTTCATGTCTATATATTTCCTCAAAATTGTAGCATCCCACCATTTTGAGGACTCCTGTTTTCGTAGTCGTTCTAACCTCTGAAATTTCCCTTTAAGACCTTCATCTTTATTACTTGAGGACACTGTGATAACATGATCCTTATTTTGAAATAGTTCTTGGAATAATTTATCCCTATCATCTTTAAAGCTGGCCATAGTTTGTAGAAAATAAATTAAATTTATAGTCAGTTTATTTTTTAATAAACCCAAATTATTATAAAGTTCGTAATATACTTCCCTTTCATTGTTAAACTAGTGAAATGTATTTAAAAGGCATCAAATTGACAATATTATACATATTATATTGTATATCAAATCAAATATTGTTTTACAGCCTTGAAAAAGTCGTATAAACGACGAAACACGTGTCGGCTGTTTTCATCTGCGATACGCACTTCGTGTCAACGAAACCAAGACTCTTCAAAAACTACCTGCCTTTTTGTACTAACTTCTATGAATATATTTTTTTCTGTATATTACGAACTTTATAATAATTTGGGTTTATTAAAAATAAACTGACTATAAGGTCAGTTTGAATACTATACAGTGGCTGTGCTCTGTTAATTTTTAGTAATTGTATTGTGTATGGGAAAGGATTGTATTATTTTTTTCCATATAGTTTAACACTGATTGGTGGCACAGTGTCTGACATTGAGCACGCTTAGAATACTATCAGTCTTTTATTAAACACTGGGGGAAGACATAACGGAGGTGCTGGCGAGGTCTTTTTCACCACTGCCATCTGTTCTATAACCCTTTATTGTTCTGTGGTACTGTTGTGCACTCCGTTCCCCAAAAATTCTTCTTTTGAATAATTTTTTCTTTTTCTCTTGAATTTTTTTCTTAAATTTAATTTATTTTCTACAAACTATGGCCAGCTTTAAAGATGATAGGGATAAATTATTCCAAGAACTATTTCAAAATAAGGATCATGTTATCACAGTGTCCTCAAGTAATAAAGATGAAGGTCTTAAAGGGAAATTTCAGAGGTTAGAACGACTACGAAAACAGGAGTCCTCAAAATGGTGGGATGCTACAATTTTGAGGAAATATATAGACATGAAACAGGTCCCACGGGGATTGAGGATCATCATTTTTCCATCTTTTGATGATCTGGGGGAAGATCTACTATTAGAGTGGGAGGATTTATTATCAAACTCATCTTATGGTATGATGTCCATTTTGATTAAACACTCAGAAAGAAAAAGGGACCAATTGCTATTAGAAATTCAAACGTTGGAAGAAGAAATCAGTAGATCAAATCTAACTGAGGCCAAGGAGAAAAACTATACTATCCTAGAAGATGTGCTTGCTAAACACCAGATATATTTAAAAGACAAGAAATCAAGAAAGTTGAGGAGAGATGCTAATGATTACAACTCAGGGAGAGTTTTTACCTTTGCTCGAAAATTTGATAATATTCAACTTAATTCAAACAAAAATCAAACTAGTGTAGGTGAACTTAATAGTGTGGTTTCGAACAGCGAATCTGATTTATCAAGTATAAGAAGTGAACCCAATGAGGGGCCGAGCACTAGTGCTAATATGGGTACAGCTGCAGCGGCACCAACTTCCACTTCTTCTTCCTCTTTTTATTGGAAGTAGAACGCTACAGGAAGGGTACGAAAGCAGAATTCAACAAAAGGCAGAATGCCATAAAAAGACCAGGAGGGGTACAATAGAGCGCACCGAAACAGAAAAGGAAGGTTATTTGACCAGGTCCAAGACACAGAAAAAGTAATAATTGTGGATAAACTAAGGGATACATGTTTGTTTGATGCTAATGTTTGTAATCAACAATTGGATAATATTGCGATTGTTAATTTGTCGAAGCATGTACCCAGTAATGATGAAATAAATCTTTTGTCCAAAGGCTTGAACTTTTGTCCAGTTTCTGGGCCTAACTTTACTCAAATACATGTTGATGTGTTCAAATTTGTTCGTAAAATGAAATTAAGAAAGTTTTTGCATGTCATCCAAAATGTATTACATCTCTTGACCAATCTGTGGTTACATGCTGTAATAGGACTATTCAAGATTTGTACAATATAAGAACACTTGTTTCACTAACAGAAGAGGAACATAATGTCCCATCTATGTCACAATTGCTACAAGATCTAGATATACCTGTTGATTTGAGCTTGGACAGTGGCCTTAAGCCTAAGTCAACTTTTCAACCAACACTAGGTAATGATAATGTGGTTGATACGTTTCACCGGCTAGTAACAACAGATCTATTCCAATGGGAAGATTCCTATACTGGTAGGAATCTAGTCAATGGTGATAATCTGACGAGGGGGAGAGAAAAGCATTACAGGATTTGAAGAGACTTCCTAATATAATCTTGAAGGAAGCAGATAAGGGGGTAATCTGGTCCTGATGGACACAACAGATTATCTTATGGAAATTGACAGACAACTCTCTGATACAAATGCATATGCTAAACTCACATGTAATCCAACGAGGGATATTACAAACCTAATTGAGGAACATCTCAAAAATGGAGGGAACATGGGCTCATTAATGATCTTGAGTTCAAATATTTGTTCGTTCCATATCCAGTGGCGGCTTGCTTATATATATTACCAAAGATCCATAAACCCGGATATTTCCCGGAAGACCTATTATTTCGGGAATTGGCTCCTCCACGGAGCACATTTCCGAATATATAGACTATTTTTACAACCTTTGGTGAAGAACTTACCATCGTTTGTTTTAGACACAAAAGATTTGTTGAACCAACTAAATGACTTTACATGGACAGAGGACTGTTGTTTTGTCACACTTGATGTTACTTCCTGTACACCTCAATACCCACAGATTTGGGATTGGAGGCGGTCAAATATTTTTTGGCAAGCAGGAATGCTTCGCTTTGGGAGCACACAGAGATGCTACTCGAGATGATTGCTTTGGTACTTGACAATAATGTATTTTTACATAATGGTAGCTGGTATAGACAACATCAAGGAGTGGCGATGGGATCCAAATTTTCACCCTCCATAGCGAATCTGTTCATGGGCTGGCTCGAGAAGACATATATCTGGTCCAAATGTCCTGCTCCCTAATGGAACATGTGATTTATTGGGGGCGGTACATTGATGATATTCTCTTAATTTGGACAGCCAGCAGCGAGTTGTTGCAGGAGTTGTGTGTGTTTTTAAATTCCAACAATTGTAACATTAAATTCACCTACCAATACAATCGAAAAGAAATTTCCTTTTGGATCTAAAACTGTATGCCAAAGATGGCTCTATTTTGTCTACTCTGTTTAGGAAACCAACAGCATGTAACGCTGTATTACATGCGGACACGGCTCATCCTAGGTCACAAGTGACATCTATACCACTGGGTGAACTAACTCGGATTAGACGTAATTGTAGTGAAGATGAAGAATTCCAAAAGGAAATGGGTCATGCCCTGATGAGATTCAAATCCAGAGGTTATGATCAGAAAATATTGGATATGGCCAAGACAAAAGCTTTGGGCCTTAACCGTTCAAAACTTCTGAGAAATAAATCCAAGACAAAAAGGGTACCAAATTTAAGGATAAAATTTCCTTAATTACTCCATACAACTCAGCCAGTCATGTACTGTATAAAATCCTAAACAAACACTGGCATGTTCTACAAATAGATCCGATTGTGAGTGAAGCATTACCGAGAAGACCAAATATTATCTTTAGACGCGGACAAACACTAGGAAATGCTTTGTGTTCCAGTTTTTACAATCCTAAAAAGAACAAAAAGGGGACACATTGGATGGGTGCACCACTATCTGGATTTTACAAGTGTGGTCACTGCAATGTTTGTCAATATGCTCTAGACAAAACAAAGTGTTTTAAATATAATACTGAAACAACACACATTGTTAAATCATTTATGAACTGTAACACCAAGTTTTTGGTCTATTGTATAATATGCCCATGTAAACAAATTTATATCGGTAGCACTATCAGAACAATCAAAGAGAGACTACAAGAACACATACGGGCAATCAGGAATAACAACACTGATTACCCTATGGCTGTTCATTTCAATACCAACCATGGTTCTGCAGAATTGCCAAGAGTGAGATTTCATGGGGTTGAGATTGCTTATGATAATCCGAGAGGAGGTGATAGGATACACAGCCTACGTAAACTAGAAACAACCTGGATAAACAAACTGAGGGCTGTTGACCGTGGGCTCAACACTGACAGGGAGATGTCAGTATTCTTGAAAGACTGATCCCTATGAGACAAATGTGTTGGTTTTCTAATGCCAGTTAACTTCCTTAATCTTGTTTGCTTTGTAATGAATAGTTCAATTTACTAAATACTTTTTACATTCAAGCGTTTACAAATTTCGTGCACTTCGTTATCATCATATTAATGCATCTTCCTTCTCTGTAACATTTGATATTTGAAGAAGGCGAGACTTGGATGAAAAATATACATTTTTAATTAAGGTGTCTAGTATAACGTCATGTCATTTACAATGATCATAACAATTATGAGGTATGCTAGTGATCTTGCTCCCTCTCCTTTGCCATTATGCACTATCACTTACCAACTCGTACTGTTTATTTCACTATCTAAATAGTAAAGGTACATTTGGGTTCACCGCTTCCTTCTATTCTTCATATATTCTTATTCTTCAACTAAATTCTTACTTATCTTAGACACATGGAATATTGTGCTTTTTTATTCCAGACGACATTAGCATCGACAGACCGAGGAAATATAGCCTTTTGACTATTCCAAGATGGCGCTGGTTTCGGCTATGACTTTTCTCTCTGCCGTAAAACCGCCAGTCTTTGATGTTTGCTTTGATTAATACTGATCAGGTGTTTTGCCGGCTATTTAATATGAACCGAGCAGTCAGCACACTCGCGGATTTCTCCATTGTAGCGGGACGCGTCTCTTCGTACGAGGTGAGCATTGGAGTCTAGCGTTATATGTTAGCAAATTGTAGAGCTAACTATTGGTTTCATTTTAACAGCTGCTAAACTGGGGATGTGGGATTTAGTTGATGCTGTTGAGATGCACTCCTGGTTGGAACAGTATTTACGGTGCAATGGACGGCATAAGTGCATAAGAACGAGTTTAAATGAAATATCTTAAATAGAGGAGATGTGGTGTTTTTACTTCAAGGCGTATTAGGTTATTATTGCAATTTAACCGGGACATCTAGGCGGTAACATTATGGATTTTGACATCATTATTTCAATGACTGTGAATATAGGCAGCGAAATGTTCAAAGCCTCGACACATTAGCACGAATACATTTAAGAGCTTTATGTATCTATATAGACGTTGGGATAGAGTACATTGTTTGATACTTAATTGACAATGTCATATGAGTGCAGAATCGATGTTTATATTGTGTGGTAGTGTGTTTAACTTCTCTCCTACATAGGGTAGGCACTAGTGTGCTTATTTGTATTGCTTCATAGGGGTCATTAACCTGTGTGCACCACTTCCTCCTGTTAATTTAACTCGTTCTATCTCCTAGATTCTTACACTGATAGTACCTTTGTAGGTGCATCACTATCAGCAACTTTCCTTAATTGGTTATTGGACCCCAGTTGTTTTTAACTTTTCAAGTTTACTCGCGATCTCAGATTTCTATTTATTAATATATATATACATTTTTTTCGCCTACAGAGTACCACTAATAGTGACTCACATCTACAAATTCATGTCAAATACAAAAAGATAATTTTGACGCCCAGTCCAAAATAGAAATAGAAAATGCTGAACAAGCAATTCTAAGGTACGACGTTTCTTAGTGACATTTCGTATATGGCTCTTTCCTTACAATTAGAATTAGTATTAGAACGTAGTCCTTTCTCTCTAGAACCTATTAGTATGTTTACTGGACTTGTAAGGCGTTTAAAACTAAATAATAATTCCTATACTAGGAAGTTTTCGCGTGTGTACATTCTTTTAAAAATAAGTGCATGGTTTTTTAATAGTTAAGAAACGTGGTAGTATATATGGAATTGTTCCAATTAAAATTTCTTGTTTTTTGATTTAGTGAATACTTACTTTTTGTCCTTTATTCTTCTTTTTCTCATTTGTAGTCACATTGAGTGTTCTACAAGACTTAATACTTGTGTCTGTAGTACGTGACACTGCTCTTTCCGACAAATTGAGAATTCAAAGAAGTTTCTTCAATTTTGAGCCACGGAAAATTTTTATAAGGTATGTGTTACCTTATATAAGGAACACACACTATTGCACTTGGAGTATAAGTTATTTGCACATTCTTATTCGGTTGGTTTTATTTTGGTGCTTGCTTGGGAGCACTATGTCTGTCAAGCACAATGGAATACTATTATTTTTCTCTTCACTTTTTCTATTTCTATCTTTCTTTTTGTTTGCTTCTCTTGTTTCCTCTCTCCTCAAATTCCTCTATTTGGAGTTCATTTTATATTCTTTTCTTTTATTTATCTTTCCTAGTATCTTGTCTTGTGTTACTTATCACGGTTGATACAAATGTGTTTTGTGCAACTTTAATCACATTCTGTAGCTGGTCTTTGTAGAATATATGGACTTCCCTTTCATTGTTAAACTAGTGAAATGTATTTAAAAGGCATCAAATTGACAATATTATACATATTATATTGTATATCAAATCAAATATTGTTTTACAGCCTTGAAAAAGTCGTATAAACGACTGAAACACGTGTCGGCTGTTTTCATCTGCGATACGCACTTCGTGTCAACGAAACCAAGACTCTTCAAAAACTACCTGCCTTTTTGTACTAACTTCTATGAATATATTTTTTTCTGTATATTACGAACTTTATAATAATTTGGGTTTATTAAAAAATAAACTGACTATAAGGTCAGTTTGAATACTATACAGTGGCTGTGCTCTGTTAATTTTTGGTAATTGCTGTGTGGTAGTTATCTACAATGAGTGTTTCCGGGTGTTCTTTTAGAGTATTGTGCGTGAAGTTCTTTTTTGCATTACTGGTCAATTTGTCTGGGTAGTTAATGGACCTGGAGTTGGGTCCATGACGCACGAGATTCGAGTTCCGGGAGGGGTTAGGTGGGCGCATGGTTGAATGGTAGAAAATGCTGGGGCGCAATCAGGAATAAAGCAGTAACCATGCTTTTTCAGTAAGCATCATTTGGTCCAAACCAAGGGGACACTCCAAAAGCAGGGGGAGTATCAGCATTTTTCAATGCCTGCCATATTGGGAGGAGACAATGTCCACGAGCCAATTCCAGTAACAATACCATAAGCAGGGAGTATAGGCAGTCAACCCTTATCAGATTCTATGGTCTGAGCAAAGATACATTCTCTCTATCACATTTGCCTTCATGTAGCTACTTTGAGAAATGTTTTTATGGCAGATGTATGAGTCGGAGGCAAGAAAGGTGGCTTTATCCCATATAACTTTGTGCAACTTCGTTGAGAATTATTTATCTGGCAGATATACCTTCCCTGGCCCCCGTAAATCAGAGGAGACCTCGACTTCAGAGGAGCCGTTTCCCGGCCTGACGCACTGAGAAGACGCTGTCATCCCTGCACGCAGAGAGTCCAGCTTCCAGTGATGTGACTTCCCTCGCGGGGTGTTGGAGTTCGAGTTTGGCAAGAGATTCCCACCTCTTTCATTCTAAAGGTATGGAGCTGACTAGAACTTAGAGGGACTCTTGGCATACTAGACTTAACATACTCTTAGTATACCAGTAAGGAATACTTCACCTACTTCATACCTCTCCCTACACCTAGGACAGGTTAGGTACATTGGGGTAGAACTAGTTTAGAGATGAGTATGAGCACTCGCATTCTTAGTCTGTTCTTTATGTAAATGCATATATGCTAAAAGATGATGCTAGCGCAGTATTATTTATTTCTACTGCTCAAGCTGTACATTATTTATCTTGCATACTGTCTTGTGATCGTAACAGCACATTTAACTTACACCAGAAACAAGACTGTTCAAGAAATCTTTTATTGAAATGACCGTCTATTCTTTCTGTGTAACTTTGAGGAAAACTAAGTATGCACGACTAAGCTGAATGAAATAGTTATCTATTGTTTCTACGACTCTGGGATACGTTCTGATTCTAAAGGGAAACAAAGTTGTCATGTTTTGCGGCTGCCAGAAACTACTCCCTTCTTGTTTGACAAGGAGTTTCTAGTGGCCTCTGAGCTAGCTGGCACAAGTAATTAAGTTTAATATACTCGATAGGGACATACTGACCTTAGTCCTATGTCAAACCTATAGGGGATATTATTCCAAAGCGTAGAGCCTATTAGGGAAATAGGAGCTACACACAGTATAAGTGAACCATTCTGATAGCCACAGGGACACCTATTGGTCACCTGGTGTATGTGCACCATGCTATGTGCCACGTGGAAATCTATTAGTCACCTGAAGCAACTGTACCTTGCTGTGTGCCGCAGGGGCATTTATTCATCACCTGGTGTAACTGCAGCATGCTATGTGCCACAGGTACATCTATTTGTATCCTGGTGTAAGTGCACCATACTGTTAGCCACATGGACATCTATTGGTCACCTGGTGTAACTGCACCATGCTTTGTGCCATAGAGACATGTATTGTTATCCTGATGTAACTGCACCATACTGTGTGGTATAGGGACAGCTATTGGTCACCATGCTATGTTACCACAAGGGCCAATATTGGTCACCTGTTGTAAGTGCACCATGATATGTGCCACGTGGACTTCCATTGGTCAATTGCTGTAACTGCAATATGCTATGTGCCTCAGGGACATCTATTGGTTACCTGGTGTAACAGCACCATGCGATATGCCATAGGGACATCTATTAGTCACCTGGTGTATCTGCACCATGCTATGTGTCACATGGACATCTGTTGATCGCTTGGTGTAACTGCACCATATTTTGCGCGACTGCAGGAAGCATTAGCGCTAGCTGTGGCTATTTTTAAATCTTTTCTTTGGGCGGATTGCTTTTAATTAAATTGTACATTTCCCTACCTGCTTTCTTCTGCCGCTTGCAAAGATCCACCACGGGTTCGCTCAATTGTTGTGGAGGGAGCAGCGGTCTTCCATCTTTTGAGAGGAGACAACAGGGGGACGTTAGCAGACAGCTGATTTTAGAGGCTTTAAAATTCATGCCTCTAACTTCGCGCATCGGACACGCCGGTTTTCACTTGTCTTAGTGTAAAAATGAGAGAAAGTGGCTCATTTGCTCAGTCTGATGCCATAACTCCAGTCTGTTGACTGGGAACTCATAAAAACCATGTTTGGAGTGGTTGTAGATTATGAATTTCCAGAAACGCTGGTTTGTGTCATCTTCTCCGGTTTCGATGTGGATCCTCACTCTTGGAGGCGCAAATCAGCATTTACACTGATTTTCGGATCCACATCAAAACCGGAGAAGATGACACAAACAAGCATTTCTGGAAATTCATAATCTACAACCGCTCCAAACATGGTTTTTAAGAGTTCTCAGTCAACAGACTGTGCAAATCAGCCACTTTCTTTCATTTTTACACTAAGACGACTGAAAACCACTGTAAAATCATATTTTTGCCTCTCAAGAGATGATCCACATCCAAATGACAGAAATACAAACTAATTACATCTATTTGATCATTCATGACCTAGAAAGCTCCAAATGTGGTGTACAAGCCTTCCTCCTGTTAAATAGACAACATTCAAGTGTCACACTGAGAAAATCGTTGACTTGACTCCTTTTCGCACAAGAGGTCCGAAAATCAGTGTAAACGCTGATTTGTGCCTCCAAGAGATCCACATCGAAACCGGAGAAGATGACACAAACAAGCATATCTGGAAATTCATAATCTACATCCGCTCCAAACATGGTTTTTAAGAGTTGTCAGTCAACAGACAGTGTAAAAATGAGAGAAAGTGGCTCATTTGCACAAAGACGACTGAAATCACTGTAAAAGCATATTTTTGCCTCTCAAGGGATGATCCACATCCAAATGAGAGAAATACAGACTAATTACATCTATTTCATCGTTCATGACCTAGAAAACTCCAAATGTGGTTTACAAGCCTTCCTCCTGTTAAATAGACAACGTTCAAGTGTCACACTGAGAAAATCGTTGACTTGACTCACTTTTCGCCCAAGAGGTCCGAAAATCAGTGTAAACGCTGATTTGTGCCTCCAAGAGATCCACATCGAAACCGGAGAAGATGATACAAACAAGCATTTCTGGAAATTCATAATCTACAACCGCTCCAAACATGGTTTTTAAGTGTTGTCAGTCAACAAACTGTGCAAATGAGCCACTTTCTCTCATTTTTACACTAACACGACTGAAAAACACTTTACAAGCATACTTTTGCCTCTCAAGGGATGATCCTCATCCAAATGAGAGAAATACAGACTAATTACATCTATTTGATCGTTCATGACCTAGAAACCTCCAAATGTGGTTTACAAACCTTCCTTGTGTTAAATAGACAACGTTCAAGTGTCACACTGAGAAAATGGTTGACTTGACTCACTTTTCGCACAAGAGGTCCGAAAATCAGTGTAAACGCTGATTTGTCACTCCAAGAGTGAGGATCCACCTTGAAACCGGAGTAGATGACAGAAACAAGCATTTCTGGAAATTCATAATCTACAACCGCTCCAAACATGGTTTTAAGAGTTGTCAGTCAACAGACTGCAAATGAGCCATTTTCTCTCATTTTTACACTAAGACGACTGAAAACCACCCTCACCAAAATGGAAGATCTTCACTTAGTGTGATTCCAGTGTTTACAGCGGTATTCATTTACTATTGAAATGTAGTATTTATTTAGTATGCATGAAGACTAAGTAGTATGCCCACAAGCCGAAATATGCAAATGAGGGAATACTAGTTCTACTCAACTACCCTTCAAATACATGATGAACACTTCAATTGATTGCTAAAAGAAGACTAATAGTATTCTAGAAGAATAGTATTTGAAGCTTTGTAGTATTCGGTTAGGGTTTATTTGCAGCTCTTGTGCTATTTCAAGAGCAAAATGAAGGCTAGTCTCATTGATTGTGACCACTGTTTGAAGACTAGTGGTATTCTTTGTGAGCAATATCTGAATACTAACGGCAATGATTGTGAAGACTCAAGTAAGACTAGCAGAATTTAAAGTGAATGTTAATTGAACACTACCCTCACCAAAATGGAAGCTCTTCATTTGGTGTGATTTCAGTGTTTACAGTGGTATTTATTTACTATTAAATTGTAGTATTCATTTAGTATGCATGAAGACTAGTAGTATTCCAGAAGAATAGTATTTGAGGGGGAGGGGGTGTCGGTCACGGGCAGTGGGTTAATTTAATTATTAATAAAAAAATATTTAAACCTACCTTTTCACTGGCCGGGTCCCGCGTCTTCAGGAAGCAGGCAGCCTCCCTCCTAAGCCAATCACAACGCGTCGTGATTGATCGGGACGCCGCCCAGGAAGGGTCTTACGGGGAGGCATGTAGGCTGCATTGCAGCCTGCATGGAGAACTATAGAGTGCGCATGACTGGTTTGGACGGCCCCAGAGGGCCTACCAAACAGTCATCGCCCTCAGCAGTGGGCAAACCACTCCTCCCCTGCCCTAGAGCAGACCCGCCCGCCCCCCCAACCAAACCCTTCTGCTTTCTCGCAGTGCGAGAAGCAGAAATATGAAATGGTAGTTATTACCATTTTATGTTTCTGCTTCTCGCACTGCGAGAAAAACAGTGGGGCGACCTCCTCCGCCCTAGTGGAGGAGCCGCCCCTGTGATCTTGCCATCCGCTCCCTGTGCATCCACTCACTCTCGCTTCACTCTTCTATTTCCATCTCATCCTTCTCTTGCTACCTCGCCCTTCTCTCTCTTCCTCGCCTTTTCTCTGGCCCTCACCCATCTCTCAATCTTGCTCACCCTCCTCTGTCTTTCTGACTCGCTCGCCTTCTCTCCCTCACAGTCCTTTTTCTCACTATCCTCCCTCACACCTCAGTCTCCTCTGTATCACTCTCCCATCCCTCTGTCCAACTCTCTTCTCTCTCTTACCAGTTTAAGACACAAGGAGTAACAGCAGCACTATAATCGGGGTCACTGGAATTATGCAACACAGAAGGACCAAATTATGCAGTATGGTTAACAAAATTATGCAGGCTAATATGTGTTAGTATTACTTTATTATTTAGTCATTTTTACATGTTAACACTGTCTAGAATGATTAGTAATAGGTTAAAATGCAAGTATCTGGATTAGCAGCTGAAAGGTGATGAATAAACCTTTGCGAAGGGCCTTCCACTGTGCAGGAACATGTCCCTGCTATTTTAGTCATTGTTGGTCCATTTAAAATAGATTTTTGTGAAAAATCGCCAAATTATGCAGCAGATGATGGATTACATGGCAAATATGAGACATCCATAACTAAGGGTAAATTGTTGAAGCTGCTGAACCGCATAATTCCAGTGGCCCTGATTATATGCAGTTCTGACTATTCATGTGACAAAATGAGAGAATAACTTGAGAGTGAATAAATGCACAGTCACTGGCGCCCCGAGATGGGGTGTCTGGTCTTTAAGGTGCTTCTAATTATACATTAGTGAGCTCTGCCTCCTGCAAGCACCTCTGGAGATGGAGACTAGTGAGGATAGTTGCATCACATGGTACCGGCACCGTAATGGAATTGTTGCCAGTGCTTTCCTGTGCATAATAGACACTCGTACAACTCCTTCCCATTCTGTCTGAGTGTTATTTTAGTGAAACTTGACAAGATTTTTGACTTAAGTGTTTTCGTTTTTTGTGTGCTTACTTTAGTGCAGGGCCACATGAAATATGCAATTCTGCAGCTGTAGGGCTTTCCGCATATTAGTAGATGTGCTACGTTTGTCACATTACCCATCACCTGCTGCATAAGTTGCAGATTTTAACAATAGTTACTAGCTCAAACGGATCAAAGGTTACTAAAAATGCAATGGCACACTGCTGCACAGTGGAAGGCCCTTCGCAAAAGCGGACTGGCCATCTTTCAGTTGCCTTTGTAGTGTTTTGGTGCTAAACTGGTTCTAACAAGGTCCTTTGCCAAAATACAGTGTTAAATTAGAACAATCTAAAAATAATGAAATAATACTTTCACATTTCCACCGGCCGCAAAATTCCAGTGGCCAATGTCATAAATTAGGAATAGCATCACAACAGAAATAAATCAAATAAACCACTACTAAGATATATATCCTGATTGCATGAACATTTGTACTTACCTTTCTTGCAGTTGCAAAATCCTTTACTCAATTTTTTGCCATAAAACTGTTTTCTCTGTTAACTTCTGAGTAACTGGAGCTTGCGCTCTCGCTGTAGTGGGGGTGTCTCAGGTACACATGCACAATATTAGCACTCATCCCTCGTGACCTCACCCCTGTCCCCAGGCACGTATAGCTGCCCATGTCATTGGTGTGATAGCGAGGCCGCAGGCTTGTGTTATTTTTTCATTAAGTAAGAGAACAAAAGATTGTTTTCTACTTGTGAATGAGCCTCGGGTGGGCCACGGGGCTTATTTGGGAGGGCCCGGCCCACCTGGCCCACCCTCTAGAACCGGGCCTGATAAGCACCCTGACAACTTGGCAGCTATTGGAGCGGGACGGGCAGGAGAGGCTGAGGCTGAAAACACAAGTAAAGAAAGACTGAGGTGCGGGCACAAGCGCTATAAACAGACAAGGGCCCATGCGTGATGGCGCCGAAAGACAGGAAAACGAACACGTGCAGTAAGTATGTCAGGCTGAAATCACTGCTGCTAAAGTCATTTGTGGTGGAATTAGGTTCAGAATATTCACCACTATGGGTAGCAATCTGATGGGTGCATAGTTTTATATTTCGGCCCTTATTATTGTCGCCAGCCTGTTAACTACGATGTTATTAGCATGCTTGTATTTTACTATATTCTCTTCCACATGTAACAAACCTTTTCTCAGAGGGGTTGGGTGAAAAGGAGCCCATCCGCCTGCAGAGCGGATCTGATAATTGACTGCGCTTTAACCTTTGGACATTCGTCACTCAGGCGGTACCACAGCCAATGTTTGTATTTCAACCAATCCAGTTGGCAGGGCCGGATTGTTCATTTATTCCATCAGGAATGTCTCATCAGGCATGTGCTGAGCAGGGTGTCCCGCCTCATCTTGTCCGGCAACAGCAGAGAGTGAGCTTGAGACAGCGGGAAGTCCACACTCCGAGAGCCACATACAGGTGCCACCCTCAGTCAGACCAAGCCAATCCGCTGCACTCTCCACATGCCCCTCCCATCACACCTCTCTGCTGCCAGGCTCTCTCTCTTCCTCTTTTGGTCATATTAATCATATCTCTCTCTGTTACCAACCTTCTCCAGCCCTCCTGGGCTTATCACACACAATGGCGGGCGCGCTGCACTGCAAAAGTGGGAGGGTGGAGGTCGGAGTGAGGAGGCTTGGGATCTGAGGGTAAAAGAGATATAAAAAAAAGAAGTACCTCTCGCTGGCCCCCCATGGCCGCCTCTGTGCTTCACTCCCGTCTCATTCTCTGGGAAAGCACAAGCTCCACCAAGTTTACCGCTCTTCATTTTCAATTGAAAGCACTGCGCAGGCGCAGCAGAGCAAAGTTAACTTTGCAGCCCAAGTTGGACAAAATAGAGCCCAAAAAGAGCCCAACTCAACTCTGCTCGACAGAACAAGCCCAACGCCCATCAACAGAAGACCAAAAGAAGAAAGACGAAAGCCTGAAAGAACTGGAGTTCCACATAATGATGAAAGTAGGTTACAAAAGTGAACGAGCACATCGAGGAGAAACATTTATTATCTGTTGTAAAGCAAACAGCTTTATATGTAGTTCAATTAATAACGTATTGCAGCATGAAAATAAAAATATGAATGTAAAATATTTAAATTAAATTGTCTGAAAAACGCAGAAACAACTTTTAAAGCTCAAACCATTTACAGTAGTAATGTCAAAAGGTGACTATAGTTTCACAAGTTAGTTTGCATTTTTTAGCTCCTAATTAAAATTAAGGTGCATTTTGGGGGTTGTAGTTCTAATTCACTTAACCAATTATTAAGCTAACACAGTCTTATCCATGTCACTGTCATAGCTGCCAATGTTTTAGATTGCTATGTGTGACATTTTCATAATTTTAGTGTAATTATGAGTGACATTCAACGATTATGAGTGACACGTTTGCCCGAGCAAAATCAAGCAATGAAGACAAGGGAAACATATAAATATCACAAATTTCTCCTATTTGAGCAACGAGAAATTCTAAGAAGACCTTAAAACTGCTGAAAAGTACCAGAAATAGAAGGGCGGTACGTCTCAGAAGGGCCTCATAGTGATAATATTGAAGAAAAAGAGCTTGTGAGGAAGTTTACCACAGCTGCATACCCCCGACCGCTGCACTGACACTGCAGGGATGGCCTTGCAGCTGAGCAGTAACTCTCACACTACAGCTATCGGCCCCTCTCAGGCCAGCTGTGCTCTCTGAGGTTCTTTCAGGGCTGCTGGCTCCATGACAGGCAGCCTCTTTGCTGTGTTGTCTCTCTCCCAACTCAGGTTAGGGATGCAAACACAGCCCGCCTCTTCTCCAGAGAGGGACAAACGACGTGGCTGGAGGGCTTCACTGGTAAGGGTGAAATTCAAATCCCTCTGCCCCTGCCGGTCGATTAAGTCCAGATGGGCTGAAGGGGGCAGGTGCAGGTAGGGAAAACATCCTGCGCCGAGCCAGCGCCGCCAGCACAAACTCGCAGTACAGACCAACGTAAGTATTGTGCACGGCGGGCCTATGGGCAGGCGACAAGGGGAAAATGCAAAGTAATGGTTTTGTATAATACATTGCCACCACCTATAGTGAAAACTGATGATGACCTGGCAAAACCATCTCTGCATGACGATTGCACAGGCCCAGTATCATGAGGATGAGGCATTCTTTAATCGTCAATCAGCGCTCCCTAAGGTAATGGCCCAGATTGGAAACGTGGCTAAACTGAATTTTGTGCATACTGCAGTGTGACTGCTGCGGATCGCTCAGGTGTAACTTTGACTCTAAGGGGCTGAATTAAATTTGGAAGCCAAGGAGAAGATTATTACAGTGACACTTACTTTGTGTTAGCGAGCGCCTTGACGGTACTGGCGAGGACAGCCGCAACGACTCCCCCTGGCACTGTCCCTCCTGGTCTGGGGCAGGCAGCGCTGCGGTCCAGGACACTGACCACCTCATCCAGCATTGCTCTTAATCACAGCTGCACTGGTACAGTGCAGGACGACCAGGCTGCTCCCGCCTTTCACACAAAGCGCCGCTCTAACTTCTTGCCTCTCCCTCCTTTGCTTTCTCCGTCCCCTCTCTAGTGAGCAGGGCACCGGATCCACAACCTGCTCGGCACAACAGCTCTATCCCCCTTGATCTCGGTCACACTGGCACTGTGCTTCCACTTCCTCTCCGATACAATACAAGTAGATAAAAGAAACAGAAAAGGGACTGCACCAGGTGCACAGTGCAAGAATTAACTTGGCGGCCATCAAACATTTGCAAAGACAACATGTCCCCAACTTATACTTAAACCTCTCTGCAGATGTGCACACCATCTTTAGAAGCCTTTATTTTTTTTTGTTTGAGCCAACTATTATAGAAGCAGGTGAGACACAGAACGCATTTTAATTTGTGTTGAAAGTAAAACATTTAAGTGAAGTTTTATATAGCGCAAACTTGGCCGAAAGACATCAGAGCGCGCTTTATGTGAGAACAAGATATTTTTACACTAAGAGCCAGATGTTGCAAATTTTTTTTTAGGAACAGGGAGGGTAAGTGAACTAATCAGGGGATGTTTAACAGAGTTCGGGATTCGAAACACGAAGTTGTTTCAACACTTCACTTATTCTTTTACTATAACTCACAATATTATTGTGGAACTGTGTATTCCTTACTATAACAGCCACATATATTAGGGTTTTTAAGAGTACCTAAAATGATTAGAGAAAAAAAAACACAAACAGTTTGTAAACTTTATTACTAGTTAGATGGTACATCTTTTTCAGAATAGCACTACATTTAAGGCTCTAATAATTAAAATTGATCCTAATAATAATGAAAATATATACACACACATGCATGTTTGTTTGGTCGTATTGTGATAGAATATCATTAACCTAGACATACCATTCAGTTAAGCTTTCAAAGTTTGGACAAAAATGCTTTGCACATACATCTTTTTAATATGTTAGTAGTAAGCACATAATGGCTCATATTCATACAAATCTCTGCATACAAAATCATTCAATTCAGCATGCAACACTTGAATAGAAGAATGTGATCAGTAGTCTGGTAATATTCATTACAGTCCTGTAGTATTCATATTCACTGATTTTCTGCATTGTAAATGAAGACTATTTGATTAGCAAATAAGTATTTGAGAAGTATTCTGTTAGTGTTCAAGAAGTATCACTCACATTCCAGTAGTCTTCATACACTAGGCTTCACAAAAAGAATACTACTGAATACTAAAATTGACATAAAATAGTCTTCAAATGCTATAAAAAGACAGGTTAACCACTAAATATAGTATTCAACTTCGGTAAGGGCACTTTACAACCATACTTATCCCTCTCAAGGGATGATCCACATCCAAATGAGAGAAATACAGACTAATATCTATTTGATCGTTCATGACCTAGAAAGCTCCAATTGTGGTTTCAAGCCCTCCTCATGGTAATAGACAACGGTTCCAGTGTCACAATGAGAAAATTGTTGACTTGACTCACTTTTCTCACAAGCGGTCAGAAAATCAGTGTAAACGCTGATTTGTGCCTCCAAGAGTGAGGAACCACATCGAAACTGGACAAGATGACACAAACAAGCATTTCTGGAAATTCATAATCTACAACCGCTCCAAAAATGTTTTTTAAGAGTTGTCAGTCAACAGGCTGTGCAAATGAGCCACTTTCTCTCATTTTTACACTAACACGAATGAAAACCACTGTACACACATATTTTTACCTCTCAAGGGATGATCCACATCGAAATGAGAGAAATACAGACTAATTACATCTATTTGATCGTTCATGACCTAGAAAACTCCAAATGTGGTTTACAAGCCTTCCCTTGTGTTAAATAGACAACGGTTCCAGTGTCAGACTGAGAAAATCGTTGATTTGACTCACTTTTCGCACAAAGGGTCTGAAAGTCAGTGTAAACGCTGATTTGTCACTCCAAGAGTGAGGATCCAAATCGAAACTGGACAAGATGACACAAACAAGCATTTCTGGAAATTCATAATCTACAACCGCTCCAAACATGGGGGCATATTAGCAAGACCGGCGATAAAATTATCCTAGATGTCCTGCACATCTAACCTGGGCTTCTATTGGAATTCTATAGCGCATATTAGCAAGCCCATTATCGCCGTTTTAGCGGCAGTTTCCTGCCGCTAAAACGGCGATAATTTTATCGCCGGTCTTGCTAATATGCCCCATGGTTTTTAAGAGTTGTCAGTCAACAGACTGTGCAAATGAGCCACTTTCTCTCATTTTTACACTAAGATAAATGAAAACCAGTGTAACGCATATTTTTACCTCTCAAGGGATGATCCACATCCGAATGAGAGAAATACAGACTAATTACATCTATTTGATCGTTCATGACCTAGAAAACTTCATATGTGGTGTACAAGCCTTCCTCCTGTTAAATAGACAACGTTCAAGTGTCACACTGAGAAAATCGTTGACTTGACTCACTTTTCTCACAAGTGGTCCGAAAATCAGTGTAAACGCTGATTTGTGCCTCCAAGAGTGAGGAACCACATCGAAACCGGAGAAGATGACACAAACAAGGATTTCTGGAAATTCATAATCTACAACCGCTCCAAACATGGTTTTTAAGAGTTGTCAGTCAACAGACTGTGCAAATGAGCCATTTTCTTTCATTTTTACACTAAGACGAATGAAAACCACTGTAAACGCATATTTTAACCTCTCAACGGATGATCCACATCCAAATGAGAGAAATACAGACTAATTACATCTATTTGATCGTTCATGACCTAGAAAGCTCCAAATGTGGTTTCAAGCCCTCCTCATGGTAATAGACAACGGTTCCAGTGTCAGAATGAGAAAATTGTTGATTTGACTCACTTTTCACACAAGCGGTCTGAAAATCAGTGTAAATGCGATTTGTGCCTCCAAGAGTGGGGATCCACATCGAAACCGGACAAGATGCCACAAACAAGCATTTCTGGAAATTCATAATATACAACCGCTCCAAACATGGTTTTTAAGTGTTGTCAGTCAACAGACTGTGCAAATGAGGCCACTTTCTCTCATTTTTACACTAAGACGACTGAAAACAACTTTAATGCATACTTATCCCTCTCAAGGGATGATCCACATCCAAATGAGAGAAATACAGACTAATTACATCTATTTGATCGTTCATGACCTAGAAAGCTTCAAATGTGGTTTCAAGCCCTCCTCATGGTAATAGACAACGGTTCCAGTGTCACAATGAGAAAATTGTTGATTTGACTCACTTTTCGCACAAGAGGTCCGAAAATCAGTGTAAACGCTGATTTGTGCCTCCAAGAGTGGGGATCCACATCGAAACCGGACAAGATGCCACAAACAAGCATTTCTGAAAAATCATAATCTACAACCGCTCCAAACATGGTTTTTAAAAGTTCTCAGTCAACAGACTGTGCAGATGAGCCACTTTCTTTCATTTTTTACACTAAGACGACTGAAAACCACTGTAAACGCATATTTTTGCCTCTCAAGGGATGATCCACATCCAAATGAGAGAAATACAGACTAATTATATCTATTTGATCGTTCATGACCTAGAAAGCTTCAAATGTGGTGTACAAGCCTTCCTCCTGTTAAATAGACAACGTTCAAGTGTCACACTGAGAAAATCGTTGACTTGACTCACTTTTCTCACAAGCGGTCCGAAAATCAGTGTAAACGCTGATTTGTGCCTCCAAGAGTGAGGAACCACATCGAAACCGGAGAAGATGACACAAACAAGGATTTCTGGAAATTCATAATCTACAACCGCTCCAAACATGGTTTTTAAGAGTTGTCAGTCAACAGACTGTGCAAATGAGCCATTTTCTTTCATTTTTACACTAAGACGAATGAAAACCACTGTAAACGCATATTTTAACCTCTCAAGGGATGATCCACATCCAAATGAGAGAAATACAGACATATCTATTTGATCGTTCATGACCTAGAAAGCTTCAAATGTGGTGTACAAGCCTTCCTCCTGTTAAATAGACAACGTTCAAGTGTCACACTGAGAAAATCGTTGACTTGGCTCACTTTTCTCACAAGCGTTCCGAAAATCAGTGTAAACGCTGATTTGTGCCTCCAAGAGTGGGGATCCACATCGAAACCGGACAAGATGACACAAACAAGCATTTCTGGAAATTCATAATCTACAACCGCTCCAAACATGGGTTTTAAGTGTTGTCAGTCAACAGACTGTGCAAATGAGGCCACTTTCTCTCATTTTTACACTAAGACGACTGAAAACCACTTTACAAGCATACTTATCCCTCTCAAGGGATGATCCACATCCAAATGAGAGAAATACAGACTAATTACATCTATTTGATCGTTCATGACCTAGAAAGCTCCAAATGTGGTGTACAAGCCTTCCTCCTGTTAAATAGACAACGTTCAAGTGTCACACTGAGAAAATCGTTGACTTGACTCACTTTTCTCACAAGCGGTCCGAAAATCAGTGTAAACGCTGATTTGTGCCTGCAAGAGTGAGGAACCACATCGAAACCGGAGAAGATGACACACACAAGCATTTCTGAAAAATCATAATCTACAACCGCTCCAAACATGGTTTTTAAGAGTTGTCAGTCAACAAACTGTGCAAATGAGCCATTTTCTTTCATTTTTACACTAAGACGAATGAAAACCACTGTAAACGCATATTTTAACCTCTCAACGGATGATCCACATCCAAATGAGAGAAATACAGACTAATTACATCTATTTGATCGTTCATGACCTAGAAAGCTTCAAATGTGGTGTACAAGCCTTCCTCCTGTTAAATAGACAACGTTCAAGTGTCACACTGAGAAAATCGTTGACTTGGCTCACTTTTCTCACAAGCGGTCCGAAAATCAGTGTAAACGCTGATTTGTGCCTCCAAGAGTGGGGATCCACATCGAAACCGGACAAGATGACACAAACAAGCATTTCTGGAAATTCATAATCTACAACCGCTCCAAACATGGTTTTTAAAAGTTCTCAGTCAACAGACTGTGCAGATGAGCCACTTTCTCTCATTTTTACACTAAGACGACTGAAAACCACTTTACAAGCATACTTATTCCTCTCAAGGGATGATCCACATCCAAATGAGAGAAAAACAGACTAATTACATCTATTTGATCGTTCATGACCTGAAAGCTCCAAATGTGGTTTACAAGACTTCCTCCTGTTAAATAGACATCGTTCAAGTGTCACACTGAGAAAATCGTTGACTTGACTCACTTTTCGCACAAGAGGTCCGAAAATCAGTGTAAACGCTGATTTGTGCCTCCAAGAGTGGGGATCCACATCGAAACCGGAGAAGATGACACAAAAAGCATTTCTGGAAATTCATAATCTACAACCGCTCCAAACAAGGGTTTTAAGTGTTGTCAGTCAACAGACTGTGCAAATGAGGCCACTTTCTCTCATTTTTACACTAAGACGACTGAAAAACACTTTACAAGCATACTTATCCCTCTCAAGGGATGATCCACATCCAAATGAGAGAAATACAGACTAATTACATCTATTTGATCGTTCATGACCAGAAAGCTCCAATTGTGGTTTCAAGCCCTCCTCATGGTAATAGACAACGGTTCCAGTGTCAGAATGAGAAAATTGTTGATTTGACTCACTTTTCACACAAGCGGTCCGAAAATCAGTGTAAATGCGATGTGTGCCTCCAAGAGTGGGGATCCACATCGAAACCGGACAACATGCCACAAACAAGCATTTCTGGAAATTCATAATATACAACCGCTCCAAACATGGTTTTTAAAAGTTCTCAGTCAACAGACTGTGCAGATGAGCCACTTTCTCTCATTTTTACACTAAGACGAATGAAAACCACTGTAAACGCATATTTTTGCCTCTCAAGGGATGATCCACATCCAAATGAGAGAAATACAGACTAATTACATCTATTTGATCGTTCATGACCTAGAAAGCTCCAAATGTGGTTTCAAGCCCTCCTCATGGTAATAGAGAACGGTTCCAGTGTCACAATGAGGAAATCGTTGACTTGACTCACTTTTCGCACAAGCGGTCCGAAAATCAGTGTAAACGCTGATTTGTGCCTCCAAGAGTAGGGATCCACATCGAAACCGGACAAGATGCCACAAACAAGCATTTCTGAAAAATCATAATCTACAACCGCTCCAAACATGGTTTTTAAAAGTTCTCAGTCAACAGACTGTGCAGATGAGCCACTTTCTCTCATTTTTTACACTAAGACGACTGAAAACCACTTTACAAGCATACTTATCCCTCTCAAGGGATGATCCACATCCAAATGAGAGAAATACAGACTAATTACATCTATTTGATCGTTCATGACCAGAAAGCTCCAATTGTGGTTTCAAGCCTTCCTTCTGTTAAATAGACAACGTTCAAGTGTCACACTGAGAAAATCGTTGACTTGGCTCACTTTTCTCACAAGCGGTCCGAAAATCAGTGTAAACGCTGATTTGTGCCTCCAAGAGTGGGGATCCACATCGAAACCGGAGAAGATGACACAAAAAAGCATTTCTGGAAATTCATAATATACAACCGCTCCAAACATGGGTTTTAAGTGTTGTCAGTCAACAGACTGTGCAAATGAGGCCACTTTCTCTCATTTTTACACTAAGACGACTGAAAAACACTTTACAAGCATACTTATCCCTCTCAAGGGATGATCCACATCCAAATGAGAGAAATACAGACTAATTATATCTACTTGATCGTTTATGACCTAGAAAGCTTCAAATGTGGTGTACAAGCCTTCCTCCTGTTAAATAGACAACGTTCAAGTGTCACCTGAGAAAATCGTTGACTTGGCTCACTTTTCTCACAAGCGGTCCGAAAATCAGTGTAAACGCTGCGTTTGTGCCTCCAAGAGTGGGGATCCACATCGAAACCGGACAAGATGACACAAACAAACATTTCTGGAAATTCATAATCTACAACCGCTCCAAACATGGTTTTTAAGTGTTGTCAGTCAACAGACTGTGCAAATGAGGCCACTTTCTCTCATTTTTACACTAAGACGACTGAAAACCACTTTAAAGCTTACTTATCCCTCTCAAGGGATGATCCACATCCAAATGAGAGAAATACAGACTAATTACATCTATTTGATCGTTCATGACCAGAAAGCTCCAATTGTGGTTTCAAGCCCTCCTCATGGTAATAGACAACGGTTCCAGTGTCACAATGAGGAAATCGTTGACTTGGTTTTTAAGAGTTGTCAGTCAACAGACTGTGCAGATGAGCCACTTTCTCTCATTTTTACACTAAGACGAATGAAAACCACTGTAAACGCATATTTTTGCCTCTCAAGGGATGATACACATCCAAATGAGAGAAATACAGACTAATTACATCTATTTGATCGTTCATGACCTAGAAAGCTCCAATTGTGGTTTCAAGCCTTCCTCCTGTTAAATAGACAACGTTCAAGTGTCACACTGAGAAAATCGTTGACTTGGCTCACTTTTCTCACAAGCGGTCCGAAAATCAGTGTAAACGCTGATTTGTGCCTCCAAGAGTGAGGAACCACATCGAAACCGGAGAAGATGACACAAACAAGTATTTCTGTAAATTCATAATCTACAACCGCTCCAAACATGGTTTTTAAGAGTTGTCAGTCAACAGACTGTGCAAATGAGCCATTTTCTTTCATTTTTACACTAAGACGAATGAAAACCACTGTAAACGCATATTTTAACCTCTCAACGGATGATCCACATCCAAATGAGAGAAATACAGACTAATTACATCTATTTGATCGTTCATGACCTAGAAAGCTTCAAATGTGGTGTACAAGCCTTCCTCCTGTTAAATAGACAACGTTCAAGTGTCACACTGAGAAAATCGTTGACTTGGCTCACTTTTCTCACAAGCGGTCCGAAAATCAGTGTAAACGCTGATTTGTGCCTCCAAGAGTGAGGAACCACATCGAAACCGGAGAAGATGACACAAACAAGGATTTCTGTAAATTCATAATCTACAACCGCTCCAAACATGGTTTTTAAGAGTTGTCAGTCAACAGACTGTGCAAATGAGCCATTTTCTTTCATTTTTACACTAAGACGAATGAAAACCACTGTAAACGCATATTTTAACCTCTCAACGGATGATCCACATCCAAATGAGAGAAATACAGACTAATTACATCTATTTGATCGTTCATGACCTAGAAAGCTTCAAATGTGGTGTACAAGCCTTCCTCCTGTTAAATAGACAACGTTCAAGTGTCACACTGAGAAAATCGTTGACTTGGCTCACTTTTCTCACAAGCGGTCCGAAAATCAGTGTAAACGCTGATTTGTGCCTCCAAGAGTGGGGAGCCACATCGAAACCGGACAAGATGACACAAACAAGCATTTCTGGAAATTCATAATCTACAACCGCTCCAAACATGGTTTTTAAGTGTTGTCAGTCAACAGACGTGCAAATGAGGCCACTTTCTCTCATTTTTACACTAAGACGACTGAAAACCACTTTAAAGCATACTTATCCCTCTCAAGGGATGATCCACATCCAAATGAGAGAAATACAGACTAATTACATCTATTTGATCGTTCATGACCTAGAAAGCTTCAAATGTGGTGTACAAGCCTTCCTCCTGTTAAATAGACAACGTTCAAGTGTCACACTGAGAAAATCGTTGACTTGGCTCACTTTTCTCACAAGCGGTCCGAAAATCAGTGTAAACGCTGATTTGTGCCTCCAAGAGTGAGGAACCACATCGAAACCGGAGAAGATGACACAAACAAGGATTTCTGTAAATTCATAATCTACAGCCGCTCCAAACATGGTTTTTAAGAGTTGTCAGTCAACAGACTGTGCAAATGAGCCATTTTCTTTCATTTTTACACTAAGACGAATGAAAACCACTGTAAACGCATATTTTAACCTCTCAACGGATGATCCACATCCAAATGAGAGAAATACAGACTAATTACATCTATTTGATCGTTCATGACCTAGAAAGCTTCAAATGTGGTGTACAAGCCTTCCTCCTGTTAAATAGACAACGTTCAAGTGTCACACTGAGAAAATCGTTGACTTGGCTCACTTTTCTCACAAGCGGTCCGAAAATCAGTGTAAACGCTGATTTGTGCCTCCAAGAGTGGGGAGCCACATCGAAACCGGACAAGATGACACAAACAAGCATTTCTGGAAATTCATAATCTACAACCGCTCCAAACATGGTTTTTAAGTGTTGTCAGTCAACAGACGTGCAAATGAGGCCACTTTCTCTCATTTTTACACTAAGACGACTGAAAACCACTTTAAAGCATACTTATCCCTCTCAAGGGATGATCCACATCCAAATGAGAGAAATACAGACTAATTACATCTATTTGATCGTTCATGACCTAGAAAGCTTCAAATGTGGTGTACAAGCCTTCCTCCTGTTAAATAGACAACGTTCAAGTGTCACACTGAGAAAATCGTTGACTTGGCTCACTTTTCTCACAAGCGGTCCGAAAATCAGTGTAAACGCTGATTTGTGCCTCCAAGAGTGAGGAACCACATCGAAACCGGAGAAGATGACCCAAACAAGGATTTCTGTAAATTCATAATCTACAGCCGCTCCAAACATAGTTTTTAAGAGTTGTCAGTCAACAGACTGTGCAAATGAGCCATTTTCTTTCATTTTTACACTAAGACGAATGAAAACCACTGTAAACGCATATTTTAACCTCTCAACGGATGATCCACATCCAAATGAGAGAAATACAGACTAATTACATCTATTTGATCGTTCATGACCTAGAAAGCTTCAAATGTGGTGTACAAGCCTTCCTCCTGTTAAATAGACAACGTTCAAGTGTCACACTGAGAAAATCGTTGATTTGGCTCACTTTTCTCACAAGCGGTCCGAAAATCAGTGTAAACGCTGATTTGTGCCTCCAAGAGTGGGGATCCACTTCGAAACCGTACAAGATGCCACAAACAAGCATTTCTGGAAATTCATAATATACAACCGCTCCACACATGGTTTTTAAAAGTTCTCAGTCAACAGACTGTGCAGATGAGCCACTTTCTCTCATTTTTACACTAAGACGAATGAAAACCACTGTAAACGCTTATTTTTGCCTCTCAAGGGATGATCCACATCCAAATGAGAGAAATACAGACTAATACATCTATTTGATCGTTCAGGACCTAGAAAGCACCAAATGTTGTTTCAAGCACTCCTCATGGTAATAGACAACGGTTCCAGTGTCACAATGAGGAAATCGTTGACTTGACTCACTTTTCGCACAAGCGGTCCGAAAATCAGTGTAAACGCTGATTTGTGCCTCCAAGAGTGGGGATCCACATCGAAACCGGACTAGATGCCACAAACAAGCATTTCTAAAAAATCATAATCTACAACCGCTCCAAACATGGTTTTTAAAAGTTCTCAGTCAACAGACTGTGCAGATGAGCCACTTTCTCTCATTTTTACACTAAGACGACTGAAAACCACTTTACAAGCATACTTATCCCTCTCCAAGGGATGATCCACATCCAAATGAGAGAAATACAGACTAATTACATCTATTTGATCGTTCATGACCAGAAAGCTCCAATTGTGGTTTCAAGCCTTCCTCCTGTTAAATAGACAACGTTCAAGTGTCACACTGAGAAAATCGTTGACTTGGCTCACTTTTCTCACAAGCGGTCCGAAAATCAGTGTAAACGCTGATTTGTGCCTCCAAGAGTGAGGAACCACATCGAAACCGGAGAAGATGACACAAACAAGGATTTCTGTAAATTCATAATCTACAACCGCTCCAAACATGGGGGCATATTAGCAAGACCCACGTTAAAATTATCGCCGTTTTAGCGGCAGGAAACTGCCGCTAAAACGGCGATAATGGGCTTGATAATATGCGTTATGGAATTCCAATAGAAGCACAGGTTAGATGTGCAGGACATCTAACCTGTGCTTGTATTGGAATTCTATAACGCATATTATCAAGCCCATTATCGCCGTTTTAGCGGCAGTTTCCTGCCGCTAAACAGCGATAATTTTAACGTGGGTCTTGCTAATATGCCCCATGGTTTTTAAGAGTTGTCAGTCAACAGACTGTGCAAATGAGCCATTTTCTTTCATTTTTACACTAAGACGAATGAAAACCACTGTAAACGCATATTTTTGCCTCTCAAGGGATGATCCACATCCAAATGAGAGAAATACAGACTAATACATCTATTTGATCGTTCATGACCTAGAAAGCTCCAAATGTGGTTTACAAGCCTTCCTTGTGTTAATTAGGCAACGTATCCAGTATCAGACTGAAAATCGTTGACTGACTCACTTTTCGCACAAGAGGTCCGAAAATCAGTGTAAACGCTGATTTGTGCCTCCAAGAGTGGGGATCCACATCGAAACTGGACAAGATGCCACAAACAAGCATTTCTGAAAAATCATAATCTACAACCGCTCCAAACATGGTTTTTAAAAGTTCTCAGTCAACAGACTGTGCAGATGAGCCACTTTCTCTCATTTTTTACACTAAGACGACTGAAAACCACTTTACAAGCATACTTATTCCTCTCAAGGGATGATCCACATCCAAATGAGAGAAAAACAGACTAATTACATCTATTTGATCGTTCATGACCTAGAAAGCTCCAAATGTGGTTTACAAGACTTCCTCCTGTTAAATAGACATCGTTCAAGTGTCACACTGAGAAAATCTTTGACTTGACTCACTTATCGCACAAGAGGTCCGAAAATCAGTGTAAACGCTGATTTGTGCCTCCAAGAGTGGGGATCCACATCGAAACCGGAGAAGATGACACAAAAAAGCATTTCTGGAAATTCATAATCTACAACCGCTCCAAACATGGGTTTTAAGTGTTGTCAGTCAACAGACTGTGCAAATGAGGCCACTTTCTCTCATTTTTACACTAAGACGACTGAAAAACACTTTACAAGCATACTTATCCCTCTCAAGGGATGATCCACATCCAAATGAGAGAAATACAGACTAATTACATCTATTTGATCGTTCATGACCAGAAAGCTTCAAATGTGGTGTACAAGCCTTCCTCCTGTTAAATAGACAACGTTCAAGTGTCACACTGAGAAAATCGTTGACTTGACTCACTTTTCTCACAAGCGGTCCGAAAATCAGTGTAAACGCTGATTTGTGCCTCCAAGAGTGAGGAACCACATCGAAACCGGAGAAGATGACACAAACAAGGATTTCTGTAAATTCATAATCTACAACCGCTCCAAACATGGTTTTTAAGAGTTGTCAGTCAACAGACTGTGCAGATTAGCCACTTTCTCTCATTTTTACACTAAGACGAATGAAAACCACTGTAAACGCATATTTTTGCCTCTCAAGGGATGATACACATCCAAATGAGAGAAATACAGACTAATTACATCTATTTGATCGTTCATGACCTAGAAAGCTCCAAATGTGGTTTACAAGCCTTCCTTGTGTTAATTAGGCAACGTATCCAGTATCAGACTGAAAATCGTTGACTGACTCACTTTTCGCACAAGAGGTCCGAAAATCAGTGTAAACGCTGATTTGTGCCTCCAAGAGTGGGGATCCACATCGAAACCGGACAAGATGCCACAAACAAGCATTTCTGAAAAATCATAATCTACAACCGCTCCAAACATGGTTTTTAAAAGTTCTCAGTCAACAGACTGTGCAGATTAGCCACTTTCTCTCATTTTTTACACTAAGACGACTGAAAACCACTTTACAAGCATACTTATCCCTCTCAAGGGATGATCCACATCCAAATGAGAGAAATACAGACTAATTACATCTATTTGATCGTTCTGACCTAGAAAGCTCCAAATGTGCTTTACAAGCCTTCCTTGTGTTAATTAGGCAACGTATCCAGATCAGACTGAGAAAATCGTTGACTTGACTCACTTTTCGCACAAGAGGTCCGAAAATCAGTGTAAACGCTGATTTGTGCCTCCAAGAGTGGGGATCCACATCGAAACCGGACAAGATGCCACAAACAAGCATTTCTGAAAAATCATAATCTACAACCGCTCCAAACATGGTTTTTAAAAGTTCTCAGTCAACAGACTGTGCAGATGAGCCACTTTCTCTCATTTTTTACACTAAGACGACTGAAAACCACTTTACAAGCATACTTATTCCTCTCAAGGGATGATCCACATCCAAATGAGAGAAAAACAGACTAATTACATCTATTTGATCGTTCATGACCTAGAAAGCTCCAAATGTGGTTTACAAGCCTTCCTTGTGTTAATTAGGCAACGTATCCAGTATCAGACTGAGAAAATCGTTGACTTGACTCACTTTTCGCACAAGAGGTCCGAAAATCAGTGTAAACGCTGATTTGTGCCTCCAAGAGTGGGGATCCACATCGAAACCGGACAAGATGACACAAACAAGCATTTCTGGAAATTCATAATCTACAACCGCTCCAAACATGGTTTTTAAGTGTTGTCAGTCAACAGACTGTGCAAAGGCCACTTTCTCTCATTTTTACACTATGACGACTGAAAACCACTTTAAAGCATACTTATCCCTCTCAAGGGATGATCCACATCCAAATGAGAGAAATACAGACTAATTACATCTATTTGATCGTTCATGACCAGAAAGCTCCAATTGTGGTTTCAAGCCCTCCTCATGGTAATAGACAACGGTTCCAGTGTCAGAATGAGAAAATTGTTGATTTGACTCACTTTTCACACAAGCGGTCCGAAAATCAGTGTAAATGCGATGTGTGCCTCCAAGAGTGGGGATCCACATCGAAACCGGACAACATGCCACAAACAAGCATTTCTGGAAATTCATAATATACAACCGCTCCAAACATGGTTTTTAAAAGTTCTCAGTCAACAGACTGTGCAGATGAGCCACTTTCTCTCATTTTTACACTAAGACGAATGAAAACCACTGTAAACGCATATTTTTGCCTCTCAAGGGATGATCCACATCCAAATGAGAGAAATACAGACAAATTCCATCTATTTGATCGTTCATGACCAGAAAGCTCCAATTGTGGTTTCAAGCCCTCCTCATGGTAATAGACAACGGTTCCAGTGTCAGAATGAGAAAATTGTTGATTTGACTCACTTTTCACACAAGCGGTCCGAAAATCAGTGTAAACGCTGATTTGTGCCTCCAAGAGTGAGGAGCCACATCGAAACCGGACAAGATGACACAAACAAGCATTTCTAGAAATTCATAATCTACAACCGCTCCAAACATGGTTTTTAAGTGTTGTCAGTCAACAGACTGTGCAAATGAGGCCACTTTCTCTCATTTTTACACTAAGACGACTGAAAACCACTTTAAAGCATACTTATCCCTCTCAAGGGATGATCCACATCCAAATGAGAGAAATACAGACTAATTACATCTATTTGATCGTTCATGACCAGAAAGCTCCAATTGTGGTTTCAAGCCTTCCTCCTGTTAAATAGACAACGTTCAAGTGTCACACTGAGAAAATCGTTGACTTGGCTCACTTTTCTCACAAGCGGTCCGAAAATCAGTGTAAACGCTGATTTGTGCCTCCAAGAGTGAGGAACCACATCGAAACCGGAGAAGATGACACAAACAAGTATTTCTGTAAATTCATAATCTACAACCGCTCCAAACATGGTTTTTAAGAGTTGTCAGTCAACAGACTGTGCAAATGAGCCATTTTCTTTCATTTTTACACTAAGACGAATGAAAACCACTGTAAACGCATATTTTAACCTCTCAACGGATGATCCACATCCAAATGAGAGAAATACAGACTAATTACATCTATTTGATCGTTCATGACCTAGAAAGCTTCAAATGTGGTGTACAAGCCTTCCTCCTGTTAAATAGACAACGTTCAAGTGTCACACTGAGAAAATCGTTGACTTGGCTCACTTTTCTCACAAGCGGTCCGAAAATCAGTGTAAACGCTGATTTGTGCCTCCAAGAGTGGGGATCCACTTCGAAACCGGACAAGATGCCACAAACAAGCATTTCTGGAAATTCATAATATACAACCGCTCCACACATGGTTTTTAAAAGTTCTCAGTCAACAGACTGTGCAGATGAGCCACTTTCTCTCATTTTTACACTAAGACGAATGAAAACCACTGTAAACGCATATTTTTGCCTCTCAAGGGATGATCCACATCCAAATGAGAGAAATACAGACTAATACATCTATTTGATCGTTCATGACCTAGAAAGCTTCAAATGTGGTTTCAAGCCCTCCTCCTGTTAAATAGACAACGGTTCCAGTGTCACAATGAGGAAATCGTTGACTTGACTCACTTTTCGCACAAGCGGTCCGAAAATCAGTGTAAACGCTGATTTGTGCCTCCAAGAGTAGGGATCCACATCGAAACCGGACAAGATGCCACAAACAAGCATTTCTGAAAAATCATAATCTACAACCGCTCCAAACATGGTTTTTAAAAGTTCTCAGTCAACAGACTGTGCAGATGAGCCACTTTCTCTCATTTTTTACACTAAGACGACTGAAAACCACTTTACAAGCATACTTATTCCTCTCAAGGGATGATCCACATCCAAATGAGAGAAAAACAGACTAATTACATCTATTTGATCGTTCATGACCTAGAAAGCTCCAAATGTGGTTTACAAGACTTCCTCCTGTTAAATAGACATCGTTCAAGTGTCACACTGAGAAAATCGTTGACTTGACTCACTTTTCGCATAAGAGGTCCGAAAATCAGTGTAAACGCTGATTTGTGCCTCCAAGAGTGGGGATCCACAGCGAAACCGGACAAGATGACACAAACAAGCATTTCTGGAAATTCATAATCTACAACCGCTCCAAACATGGTTTTAAGTGTTGTCAGTCAACAGACTGTGCAAATGAGGCCACTTTCTCTCATTTTTACACTAAGACGACTGAAAAACACTTTACAAGCATACTTATCCCTCTCAAGGGATGATCCACATCCAAATGAGAGAAATACAGACTAATTACATCTATTTGATCGTTCATGACCAGAAAGCTCCAATTGTGGTTTCAAGCCCTCCTCATGGTAATAGACAACGGTTCCAGTGTCAGAATGAGAAAATTGTTGATTTGACTCACTTTTCACACAAGCGGTCCGAAAATCAGTGTAAATGCGATGTGTGCCTCCAAGAGTGGGGATCCACATCGAAACCGGACAACATGCCACAAACAAGCATTTCTGGAAATTCATAATATACAACCGCTCCAAACATGGTTTTTAAAAGTTCTCAGTCAACAGACTGTGCAGATGAGCCACTTTCTCTCATTTTTACACTAAGACGAATGAAAACCACTGTAAACGCATATTTTTGCCTCTCAAGGGATGATCCACATCCAAATGAGAGAAATACAGACTAATTACATCTATTTGATCGTTCATGACCAGAAAGCTCCAATTGTGGTTTCAAGCCCTCCTCGGTAATAGACAACGGTTCCAGTGTCACAATGAGGAAATCGTTGACTTGACTCACTTTTCTCACAAGCGGTCCGAAAATCAGTGTAAATGCTGATTTGTGCCTCCAAGAGTGGGGAGCCACATCGAAACCGGACAAGATGACACAAACAAGCATTTCTAGAAATTCATAATCTACAACCGCTCCAAACATGGTTTTTAAGTGTTGTCAGTCAACAGACTGTGCAAATGAGGCCACTTTCTCTCATTTTTACACTAAGACGACTGAAAACCACTTTAAAGCATACTTATCCCTCTCAAGGGATGATCCACATCCAAATGAGAGAAATACAGACTAATTACATCTATTTGATCGTTCATGACCAGAAAGCTCCAATTGTGGTTTCAAGCCTTCCTCCTGTTAAATAGACAACGTTCAAGTGTCACACTGAGAAAATCGTTGACTTGGCTCACTTTTCTCACAAGCGGTCCGAAAATCAGTGTAAACGCTGATTTGTGCCTCCAAGAGTGGGGAGCCACATCGAAACCGGACAAGATGACACAAACAAGCATTTCTGGAAATTCATAATCTACAACCGCTCCAAACATGGTTTTTAAGTGTTGTCAGTCAACAGACGTGCAAATGAGGCCACTTTCTCTCATTTTTACACTAAGACGACTGAAAACCACTTTAAAGCATACTTATCCCTCTCAAGGGATGATCCACATCCAAATGAGAGAAATACAGACTAATTACATCTATTTGATCGTTCATGACCTAGAAAGCTTCAAATGTGGTGTACAAGCCTTCCTCCTGTTAAATAGACAACGTTCAAGTGTCACACTGAGAAAATCGTTGACTTGGCTCACTTTTCTCACAAGCGGTCCGAAAATCAGTGTAAACGCTGATTTGTGCCTCCAAGAGTGGGGAGCCACATCGAAACCGGACAAGATGACACAAACAAGCATTTCTGGAAATTCATAATCTACAACCGCTCCAAACATGGTTTTTAAGTGTTGTCAGTCAACAGACGTGCAAATGAGGCCACTTTCTCTCATTTTTACACTAAGACGACTGAAAACCACTTTAAAGCATACTTATCCCTCTCAAGGGATGATCCACATCCAAATGAGAGAAATACAGACTAATTACATCTATTTGATCGTTCATGACCTAGAAAGCTTCAAATGTGGTGTACAAGCCTTCCTCCTGTTAAATAGACAACGTTCAAGTGTCACACTGAGAAAATCGTTGACTTGGCTCACTTTTCTCACAAGCGGTCCGAAAATCAGTGTAAACGCTGATTTGTGCCTCCAAGAGTGAGGAACCACATCGAAACCGGAGAAGATGACACAAACAAGGATTTCTGTAAATTCATAATCTACAACCGCTCCAAACATGGTTTTTAAGAGTTGTCAGTCAACAGACTGTGCAAATGAGCCATTTTCTTTCATTTTTACACTAAGACGAATGAAAACCACTGTAAACGCATATTTTAACCTCTCAACGGATGATCCACATCCAAATGAGAGAAATACAGACTAATTACATCTATTTGATCGTTCATGACCTAGAAAGCTTCAAATGTGGTGTACAAGCCTTCCTCCTGTTAAATAGACAACGTTCAAGTGTCACACTGAGAAAATCGTTGATTTGGCTCACTTTTCTCACAAGCGGTCCGAAAATCAGTGTAAACGCTGATTTGTGCCTCCAAGAGTGGGGATCCACTTCGAAACCGGACAAGATGCCACAAACAAGCATTTCTGGAAATTCATAATATACAACCGCTCCACACATGGTTTTTAAAAGTTCTCAGTCAACAGACTGTGCAAATGAGAGCCACTTTCTCTCATTTTTACACTAAGACGACTGAAAAACACTTTACAAGCATACTTATCCCTCTCAAGGGATGATCCACATCCAAATGAGAGAAATACAGACTAATTACATCTATTTGATCGTTCATGACCAGAAAGCTCCAATTGTGGTTTCAAGCCTTCCTCCTGTTAAATAGACAACGTTCAAGTGTCACACTGAGAAAATCGTTGACTTGGCTCACTTTTCTCACAAGCGGTCCGAAAATCAGTGTAAACGCTGATTTGTGCCTCCAAGAGTGAGGAACCACATCGAAACCGGAGAAGATGACACAAACAAGTATTTCTGTAAATTCATAATCTACAACCGCTCCAAACATGGTTTTTAAGAGTTGTCAGTCAACAGACTGTGCAAATGAGCCATTTTCTTTCATTTTTACACTAAGACGAATGAAAACCACTGTAAACGCATATTTTAACCTCTCAACGGATGATCCACATCCAAATGAGAGAAATACAGACTAATTACATCTATTTGATCGTTCATGACCTAGAAAGCTTCAAATGTGGTGTACAAGCCTTCCTCCTGTTAAATAGACAACGTTCAAGTGTCACACTGAGAAAATCGTTGACTTGGCTCACTTTTCTCACAAGCGGTCCGAAAATCAGTGTAAACGCTGATTTGTGCCTCCAAGAGTGGGGATCCACTTCGAAACCGGACAAGATGCCACAAACAAGCATTTCTGGAAATTCATAATATACAACCGCTCCACACATGGTTTTTAAAAGTTCTCAGTCAACAGACTGTGCAGATGAGCCACTTTCTCTCATTTTTACACTAAGACGAATGAAAACCACTGTAAACGCATATTTTTGCCTCTCAAGGGATGATCCACATCCAAATGAGAGAAATACAGACTAATACATCTATTTGATCGTTCATGACCTAGAAAGCTTCAAATGTGGTTTCAAGCCCTCCTCCTGTTAAATAGACAACGGTTCCAGTGTCACAATGAGGAAATCGTTGACTTGACTCACTCTTCGCACAAGCGGTCCGAAAATCAGTGTAAACGCTGATTTGTGCCTCCAAGAGTAGGGATCCACATCGAAACCGGACAAGATGCCACAAACAAGCATTTCTGAAAAATCATAATCTACAACCGCTCCAAACATGGTTTTTAAAAGTTCTCAGTCAACAGACTGTGCAGATGAGCCACTTTCTCTCATTTTTTACACTAAGACGACTGAAAACCACTTTACAAGCATACTTATTCCTCTCAAGGGATGATCCACATCCAAATGAGAGAAAAACAGACTAATTACATCTATTTGATCGTTCATGACCTAGAAAGCTCCAAATGTGGTTTACAAGACTTCCTCCTGTTAAATAGACATCGTTCAAGTGTCACACTGAGAAAATCGTTGACTTGACTCACTTTTCGCATAAGAGGTCCGAAAATCAGTGTAAACGCTGATTTGTGCCTCCAAGAGTGGGGATCCACATCGAAACCGGAGAAGATGACACAAAAAGCATTTCTGGAAATTCATAATCTACAACCGCCCCAAACATGGGTTTTAAGTGTTGTCAGTCAACAGACTGTGCAAATGAGGCCACTTTCTCTCATTTTTACACTAAGACGACTGAAAAACACTTTACAAGCATACTTATCCCTCTCAAGGGATGATCCACATCCAAATGAGAGAAATACAGACTAATTACATCTATTTGATCGTTCATGACCAGAAAGCTCCAATTGTGGTTTCAAGCCCTCCTCATGGTAATAGACAACGGTTCCAGTGTCAGAATGAGAAAATTGTTGATTTGACTCACTTTTCACACAAGCGGTCCGAAAATCAGTGTAAATGCGATGTGTGCCTCCAAGAGTGGGGATCCACATCGAAACCGGACAACATGCCACAAACAAGCATTTCTGGAAATTCATAATATACAACCGCTCCAAACATGGTTTTTAAAAGTTCTCAGTCAACAGACTGTGCAGATGAACCACTTTCTCTCATTTTTACACTAAGACGAATGAAAACCACTGTAAACGCATATTTTGCCTCTCAAGGGATGATCCACATCCAAATGAGAGAAATACAGACTAATTACATCTATTTGATCGTTCATGACCAGAAAGCTCCAATTGTGGTTTCAAGCCCTCCTCGGTAATAGACAACGGTTCCAGTGTCACAATGAGGAAATCGTTGACTTGACTCACTTTTCTCACAAGCGGTCCGAAAATCAGTGTAAATGCTGATTTGTGCCTCCAAGAGTGGGGAGCCACATCGAAACCGGACAAGATGACACAAACAAGCATTTCTAGAAATTCATAATCTACAACCGCTCCAAACATGGTTTTTAAGTGTTGTCAGTCAACAGACTGTGCAAATGAGGCCACTTTCTCTCATTTTTACACTAAGACGACTGAAAACCACTTTAAAGCATACTTATCCCTCTCAAGGGATGATCCACATCCAAATGAGAGAAATACAGACTAATTACATCTATTTGATCGTTCATGACCAGAAAGCTCCAATTGTGGTTTCAAGCCTTCCTCCTGTTAAATAGACAACGTTCAAGTGTCACACTGAGAAAATCGTTGACTTGGCTCACTTTTCTCACAAGCGGTCCGAAAATCAGTGTAAACGCTGATTTGTGCCTCCAAGAGTGGGGAGCCACATCGAAACCGGACAAGATGACACAAACAAGCATTTCTGGAAATTCATAATCTACAACCGCTCCAAACATGGTTTTTAAGTGTTGTCAGTCAACAGACGTGCAAATGAGGCCACTTTCTCTCATTTTTACACTAAGACGACTGAAAACCACTTTAAAGCATACTTATCCCTCTCAAGGGATGATCCACATCCAAATGAGAGAAATACAGACTAATTACATCTATTTGATCGTTCATGACCTAGAAAGCTTCAAATGTGGTGTACAAGCCTTCCTCCTGTTAAATAGACAACGTTCAAGTGTCACACTGAGAAAATCGTTGACTTGGCTCACTTTTCTCACAAGCGGTCCGAAAATCAGTGTAAACGCTGATTTGTGCCTCCAGAGTGAGGAACCACATCGAAACCGGAGAAGATGACACAAACAAGGATTTCTGTAAATTCATAATCTACAACCGCTCCAAACATGGTTTTTAAGAGTTGTCAGTCAACAGACTGTGCAAATGAGCCATTTTCTTTCATTTTTACACTAAGACGAATGAAAACCACTGTAAACGCATATTTTAACCTCTCAACGGATGATCCACATCCAAATGAGAGAAATACAGACTAATTACATCTATTTGATCGTTCATGACCTAGAAAGCTTCAAATGTGGTGTACAAGCCTTCCTCCTGTTAAATAGACAACGTTCAAGTGTCACACTGAGAAAATCGTTGATTTGGCTCACTTTTCTCACAAGCGGTCCGAAAATCAGTGTAAACGCTGATTTGTGCCTCCAAGAGTGGGGATCCACTTCGAAACCGGACAAGATGCCACAAACAAGCATTTCTGGAAATTCATAATATACAACCGCTCCACACATGGTTTTTAAAAGTTCTCAGTCAACAGACTGTGCAAATGAGGCCACTTTCTCTCATTTTTACACTAAGACGACTGAAAAACACTTTACAAGCATACTTATCCCTCTCAAGGGATGATCCACATCCAAATGAGAGAAATACAGACTAATTACATCTATTTGATCGTTCATGACCAGAAAGCTCCAATTGTGGTTTCAAGCCTTCCTCCTGTTAAATAGACAACGTTCAAGTGTCACACTGAGAAAATCGTTGACTTGGCTCACTTTTCTCACAAGCGGTCCGAAAATCAGTGTAAACGCTGATTTGTGCCTCCAAGAGTGAGGAACCACATCGAAACCGGAGAAGATGACACAAACAAGTATTTCTGTAAATTCATAATCTACAACCGCTCCAAACATGGTTTTTAAGAGTTGTCAGTCAACAGACTGTGCAAATGAGCCATTTTCTTTCATTTTTACACTAAGACGAATGAAAACCACTGTAAACGCATATTTTAACCTCTCAACGGATGATCCACATCCAAATGAGAGAAATACAGACTAATTACATCTATTTGATCGTTCATGACCTAGAAAGCTTCAAATGTGGTGTACAAGCCTTCCTCCTGTTAAATAGACAACGTTCAAGTGTCACACTGAGAAAATCGTTGACTTGGCTCACTTTTCTCACAAGCGGTCCGAAAATCAGTGTAAACGCTGATTTGTGCCTCCAAGAGTGGGGATCCACTTCGAAACCGGACAAGATGCCACAAACAAGCATTTCTGGAAATTCATAATATACAACCGCTCCACACATGGTTTTTAAAAGTTCTCAGTCAACAGACTGTGCAGATGAGCCACTTTCTCTCATTTTTACACTAAGACGAATGAAAACCACTGTAAACGCATATTTTGCCTCTCAAGGGATGATCCACATCCAAATGAGAGAAATACAGACTAATACATCTATTTGATCGTTCATGACCTAGAAAGCTTCAAATGTGGTTTCAAGCCCTCCTCCTGTTAAATAGACAACGGTTCCAGTGTCACAATGAGGAAATCGTTGACTTGACTCACTTTCGCACAAGCGGTCCGAAAATCAGTGTAAACGCTGATTTGTGCCTCCAAGAGTAGGGATCCACATCGAAACCGGACAAGATGCCACAAACAAGCATTTCTGAAAAATCATAATCTACAACCGCTCCAAACATGGTTTTTAAAAGTTCTCAGTCAACAGACTGTGCAGATGAGCCACTTTCTCTCATTTTTTACACTAAGACGACTGAAAACCACTTTACAAGCATACTTATTCCTCTCAAGGGATGATCCACATCCAAATGAGAGAAAAACAGACTAATTACATCTATTTGATCGTTCATGACCTAGAAAGCTCCAAATGTGGTTTACAAGACTTCCTCCTGTTAAATAGACATCGTTCAAGTGTCACACTGAGAAAATCGTTGACTTGACTCACTTTTCGCATAAGAGGTCCGAAAATCAGTGTAAACGCTGATTTGTGCCTCCAAGAGTGGGGATCCACATCGAAACCGGAGAAGATGACACAAAAAAGCATTTCTGGAAATTCATAATCTACAACCGCCCCAAACATGGGTTTTAAGTGTTGTCAGTCAACAGACTGTGCAAATGAGGCCACTTTCTCTCATTTTTACACTAAGACGACTGAAAAACACTTTACAAGCATACTTATCCCTCTCAAGGGATGATCCACATCCAAATGAGAGAAATACAGACTAATTACATCTATTTGATCGTTCATGACCAGAAAGCTCCAATTGTGGTTTCAAGCCCTCCTCATGGTAATAGACAACGGTTCCAGTGTCAGAATGAGAAAATTGTTGATTTGACTCACTTTTCACACAAGCGGTCCGAAAATCAGTGTAAATGCGATGTGTGCCTCCAAGAGTGGGGATCCACATCGAAACCGGACAACATGCCACAAACAAGCATTTCTGGAAATTCATAATATACAACCGCTCCAAACATGGTTTTTAAAAGTTCTCAGTCAACAGACTGTGCAGATGAGCCACTTTCTCTCATTTTTACACTAAGACGAATGAAAACCACTGTAAACGCATATTTTTGCCTCTCAAGGGATGATCCACATCCAAATGAGAGAAATACAGACTAATTACATCTATTTGATCGTTCATGACCAGAAAGCTCCAATTGTGGTTTCAAGCCCTCCTCGGTAATAGACAACGGTTCCAGTGTCACAATGAGGAAATCGTTGACTTGACTCACTTTTCTCACAAGCGGTCCGAAAATCAGTGTAAATGCTGATTTGTGCCTCCAAGAGTGGGGAGCCACATCGAAACCGGACAAGATGACACAAACAAGCATTTCTAGAAATTCATAATCTACAACCGCTCCAAACATGGTTTTTAAGTGTTGTCAGTCAACAGACTGTGCAAATGAGGCCACTTTCTCTCATTTTTACACTAAGACGACTGAAAACCACTTTAAAGCATACTTATCCCTCTCAAGGGATGATCCACATCCAAATGAGAGAAATACAGACTAATTACATCTATTTGATCGTTCATGACCAGAAAGCTCCAATTGTGGTTTCAAGCCTTCCTCCTGTTAAATAGACAACGTTCAAGTGTCACACTGAGAAAATCGTTGACTTGGCTCACTGTTCTCACAAGCGGTCCGAAAATCAGTGTAAACGCTGATTTGTGCCTCCAAGAGTGGGGAGCCACATCGAAACCGGACAAGATGACACAAACAAGCATTTCTGGAAATTCATAATCTACAACCGCTCCAAACATGGTTTTTAAGTGTTGTCAGTCAACAGACGTGCAAATGAGGCCACTTTCTCTCATTTTTACACTAAGACGACTGAAAACCACTTTAAAGCATACTTATCCCTCTCAAGGGATGATCCACATCCAAATGAGAGAAATACAGACTAATTACATCTATTTGATCGTTCATGACCTAGAAAGCTTCAAATGTGGTGTACAAGCCTTCCTCCTGTTAAATAGACAACGTTCAAGTGTCACACTGAGAAAATCGTTGACTTGGCTCACTTTTCTCACAAGCGGTCCGAAAATCAGTGTAAACGCTGATTTGTGCCTCCAAGAGTGAGGAACCACATCGAAACCGGAGAAGATGACACAAACAAGGATTTCTGTAAATTCATAATCTACAACCGCTCCAAACATGGTTTTTAAGAGTTGTCAGTCAACAGACTGTGCAAATGAGCCATTTTCTTTCATTTTTACACTAAGACGAATGAAAACCACTGTAAACGCATATTTTAACCTCTCAACGGATGATCCACATCCAAATGAGAGAAATACAGACTAATTACATCTATTTGATCGTTCATGACCTAGAAAGCTTCAAATGTGGTGTACAAGCCTTCCTCCTGTTAAATAGACAACGTTCAAGTGTCACACTGAGAAAATCGTTGATTTGGCTCACTTTTCTCACAAGCGGTCCGAAAATCAGTGTAAACGCTGATTTGTGCCTCCAAGAGTGGGGATCCACTTCGAAACCGGACAAGATGCCACAAACAAGCATTTCTGGAAATTCATAATATACAACCGCTCCACACATGGTTTTTAAAAGTTCTCAGTCAACAGACTGTGCAAATGAGAGCCACTTTCTCTCATTTTTACACTAAGACGACTGAAAAACACTTTACAAGCATACTTATCCCTCTCAAGGGATGATCCACATCCAAATGAGAGAAATACAGACTAATTACATCTATTTGATCGTTCATGACCAGAAAGCTCCAATTGTGGTTTCAAGCCTTCCTCCTGTTAAATAGACAACGTTCAAGTGTCACACTGAGAAAATCGTTGACTTGGCTCACTTTTCTCACAAGCGGTCCGAAAATCAGTGTAAACGCTGATTTGTGCCTCCAAGAGTGAGGAACCACATCGAAACCGGAGAAGATGACACAAACAAGTATTTCTGTAAATTCATAATCTACAACCGCTCCAAACATGGTTTTTAAGAGTTGTCAGTCAACAGACTGTGCAAATGAGCCATTTTCTTTCATTTTTACACTAAGACGAATGAAAACCACTGTAAACGCATATTTTAACCTCTCAACGGATGATCCACATCCAAATGAGAGAAATACAGACTAATTACATCTATTTGATCGTTCATGACCTAGAAAGCTTCAAATGTGGTGTACAAGCCTTCCTCCTGTTAAATAGACAACGTTCAAGTGTCACACTGAGAAAATCGTTGACTTGGCTCACTTTTCTCACAAGCGGTCCGAAAATCAGTGTAAACGCTGATTTGTGCCTCCAAGAGTGGGGATCCACTTCGAAACCGGACAAGATGCCACAAACAAGCATTTCTGGAAATTCATAATATACAACCGCTCCACACATGGTTTTTAAAAGTTCTCAGTCAACAGACTGTGCAGATGAGCCACTTTCTCTCATTTTTACACTAAGACGAATGAAAACCACTGTAAACGCATATTTTTGCCTCTCAAGGGATGATCCACATCCAAATGAGAGAAATACAGACTAATACATCTATTTGATCGTTCATGACCTAGAAAGCTTCAAATGTGGTTTCAAGCCCTCCTCCTGTTAAATAGACAACGGTTCCAGTGTCACAATGAGGAAATCGTTGACTTGACTCACTTTTCGCACAAGCGGTCCGAAAATCAGTGTAAACGCTGATTTGTGCCTCCAAGAGTAGGGATCCACATCGAAACCGGACAAGATGCCACAAACAAGCATTTCTGAAAAATCATAATCTACAACCGCTCCAAACATGGTTTTTAAAAGTTCTCAGTCAACAGACTGTGCAGATGAGCCACTTTCTCTCATTTTTTACACTAAGACGACTGAAAACCACTTTACAAGCATACTTATTCCTCTCAAGGGATGATCCACATCCAAATGAGAGAAAAACAGACTAATTACATCTATTTGATCGTTCATGACCTAGAAAGCTCCAAATGTGGTTTACAAGACTTCCTCCTGTTAAATAGACATCGTTCAAGTGTCACACTGAGAAAATCGTTGACTTGACTCACTTTTCGCATAAGAGGTCCGAAAATCAGTGTAAACGCTGATTTGTGCCTCCAAGAGTGGGGATCCACATCGAAACCGGAGAAGATGACACAAAAAAGCATTTCTGGAAATTCATAATCTACAACCGCCCCAAACATGGGTTTTAAGTGTTGTCAGTCAACAGACTGTGCAAATGAGGCCACTTTCTCTCATTTTTACACTAAGACGACTGAAAAACACTTTACAAGCATACTTATCCCTCTCAAGGGATGATCCACATCCAAATGAGAGAAATACAGACTAATTACATCTATTTGATCGTTCATGACCAGAAAGCTCCAATTGTGGTTTCAAGCCCTCCTCATGGTAATAGACAACGGTTCCAGTGTCAGAATGAGAAAATTGTTGATTTGACTCACTTTTCACACAAGCGGTCCGAAAATCAGTGTAAATGCGATGTGTGCCTCCAAGAGTGGGGATCCACATCGAAACCGGACAACATGCCACAAACAAGCATTTCTGGAAATTCATAATATACAACCGCTCCAAACATGGTTTTTAAAAGTTCTCAGTCAACAGACTGTGCAGATGAGCCACTTTCTCTCATTTTTACACTAAGACGAATGAAAACCACTGTAAACGCATATTTTTGCCTCTCAAGGGATGATCCACATCCAAATGAGAGAAATACAGACTAATTACATCTATTTGATCGTTCATGACCAGAAAGCTCCAATTGTGGTTTCAAGCCCTCCTCGGTAATAGACAACGGTTCCAGTGTCACAATGAGGAAATCGTTGACTTGACTCACTTTTCTCACAAGCGGTCCGAAAATCAGTGTAAATGCTGATTTGTGCCTCCAAGAGTGGGGAGCCACATCGAAACCGGACAAGATGACACAAACAAGCATTTCTAGAAATTCATAATCTACAACCGCTCCAAACATGGTTTTTAAGTGTTGTCAGTCAACAGACTGTGCAAATGAGGCCACTTTCTCTCATTTTTACACTAAGACGACTGAAAACCACTTTAAAGCATACTTATCCCTCTCAAGGGATGATCCACATCCAAATGAGAGAAATACAGACTAATTACATCTATTTGATCGTTCATGACCAGAAAGCTCCAATTGTGGTTTCAAGCCTTCCTCCTGTTAAATAGACAACGTTCAAGTGTCACACTGAGAAAATCGTTGACTTGGCTCACTTTTCTCACAAGCGGTCCGAAAATCAGTGTAAACGCTGATTTGTGCCTCCAAGAGTGGGGAGCCACATCGAAACCGGACAAGATGACACAAACAAGCATTTCTGGAAATTCATAATCTACAACCGCTCCAAACATGGTTTTTAAGTGTTGTCAGTCAACAGACGTGCAAATGAGGCCACTTTCTCTCATTTTTACACTAAGACGACTGAAAACCACTTTAAAGCATACTTATCCCTCTCAAGGGATGATCCACATCCAAATGAGAGAAATACAGACTAATTACATCTATTTGATCGTTCATGACCTAGAAAGCTTCAAATGTGGTGTACAAGCCTTCCTCCTGTTAAATAGACAACGTTCAAGTGTCACACTGAGAAAATCGTTGACTTGGCTCACTTTTCTCACAAGCGGTCCGAAAATCAGTGTAAACGCTGATTTGTGCCTCCAAGAGTGAGGAACCACATCGAAACCGGAGAAGATGACACAAACAAGGATTTCTGTAAATTCATAATCTACAACCGCTCCAAACATGGTTTTTAAGAGTTGTCAGTCAACAGACTGTGCAAATGAGCCATTTTCTTTCATTTTTACACTAAGACGAATGAAAACCACTGTAAACGCATATTTTAACCTCTCAACGGATGATCCACATCCAAATGAGAGAAATACAGACTAATTACATCTATTTGATCGTTCATGACCTAGAAAGCTTCAAATGTGGTGTACAAGCCTTCCTCCTGTTAAATAGACAACGGTCAAGTGTCACACTGAGAAAATCGTTGACTTGGCTCACTTGTTCTCACAAGCGGTCCGAAAATCAGTGTAAACGCTGATTTGTGCCTCCAAGAGTGGGGAGCCACATCGAAACCGGACAAGATGACACAAACAAGCATTTCTGGAAATTCATAATCTACAACCGCTCCAAACATGGTTTTTAAGTGTTGTCAGTCAACAGACGTGCAAATGAGGCCACTTTCTCTCATTTTTACACTAAGACGACTGAAAACCACTTTAAAGCATACTTATCCCTCTCAAGGGATGATCCACATCCAAATGAGAGAAATACAGACTAATTACATCTATTTGATCGTTCATGACCTAGAAAGCTTCAAATGTGGTGTACAAGCCTTCCTCCTGTTAAATAGACAACGTTCAAGTGTCACACTGAGAAAATCGTTGACTTGGCTCACTTTTCTCACAAGCGGTCCGAAAATCAGTGTAAACGCTGATTTGTGCCTCCAAGAGTGAGGAACCACATCGAAACCGGAGAAGATGACACAAACAAGGATTTCTGTAAATTCATAATCTACAACCGCTCCAAACATGGTTTTTAAGAGTTGTCAGTCAACAGACTGTGCAAATGAGCCATTTTCTTTCATTTTTACACTAAGACGAATGAAAACCACTGTAAACGCATATTTTAACCTCTCAACGGATGATCCACATCCAAATGAGAGAAATACAGACTAATTACATCTATTTGATCGTTCATGACCTAGAAAGCTTCAAATGTGGTGTACAAGCCTTCCTCCTGTTAAATAGACAACGTTCAAGTGTCACACTGAGAAAATCGTTGATTTGGCTCACTTTTCTCACAAGCGGTCCGAAAATCAGTGTAAACGCTGATTTGTGCCTCCAAGAGTGGGGATCCACTTCGAAACCGGACAAGATGCCACAAACAAGCATTTCTGGAAATTCATAATATACAACCGCTCCACACATGGTTTTTAAAAGTTCTCAGTCAACAGACTGTGCAAATGAGAGCCACTTTCTCTCATTTTTACACTAAGACGACTGAAAAACACTTTACAAGCATACTTATCCCTCTCAAGGGATGATCCACATCCAAATGAGAGAAATACAGACTATTTACATCTATTTGATCGTTCATGACCAGAAAGCTCCAATTGTGGTTTCAAGCCTTCCTCCTGTTAAATAGACAACGTTCAAGTGTCACACTGAGAAAATCGTTGACTTGGCTCACTTTTCTCACAAGCGGTCCGAAAATCAGTGTAAACGCTGATTTGTGCCTCCAAGAGTGAGGAACCACATCGAAACCGGAGAAGATGACACAAACAAGTATTTCTGTAAATTCATAATCTACAACCGCTCCAAACATGGTTTTTAAGAGTTGTCAGTCAACAGACTGTGCAAATGAGCCATTTTCTTTCATTTTTACACTAAGACGAATGAAAACCACTGTAAACGCATATTTTAACCTCTCAACGGATGATCCACATCCAAATGAGAGAAATACAGACTAATTACATCTATTTGATCGTTCATGACCTAGAAAGCTTCAAATGTGGTGTACAAGCCTTCCTCCTGTTAAATAGACAACGTTCAAGTGTCACACTGAGAAAATCGTTGACTTGGCTCACTTTTCTCACAAGCGGTCCGAAAATCAGTGTAAACGCTGATTTGTGCCTCCAAGAGTGGGGATCCACTTCGAAACCGGACAAGATGCCACAAACAAGCATTTCTGGAAATTCATAATATACAACCGCTCCACACATGGTTTTTAAAAGTTCTCAGTCAACAGACTGTGCAGATGAGCCACTTTCTCTCATTTTTACACTAAGACGAATGAAAACCACTGTAAACGCATATTTTTGCCTCTCAAGGGATGATCCACATCCAAATGAGAGAAATACAGACTAATACATCTATTTGATCGTTCATGACCTAGAAAGCTTCAAATGTGGTTTCAAGCCCTCCTCCTGTTAAATAGACAACGGTTCCAGTGTCACAATGAGGAAATCGTTGACTTGACTCACTTTTCGCACAAGCGGTCCGAAAATCAGTGTAAACGCTGATTTGTGCCTCCAAGAGTAGGGATCCACATCGAAACCGGACAAGATGCCACAAACAAGCATTTCTGAAAAATCATAATCTACAACCGCTCCAAACATGGTTTTTAAAAGTTCTCAGTCAACAGACTGTGCAGATGAGCCACTTTCTCTCATTTTTTACACTAAGACGACTGAAAACCACTTTACAAGCATACTTATTCCTCTCAAGGGATGATCCACATCCAAATGAGAGAAAAACAGACTAATTACATCTATTTGATCGTTCATGACCTAGAAAGCTCCAAATGTGGTTTACAAGACTTCCTCCTGTTAAATAGACATCGTTCAAGTGTCACACTGAGAAAATCGTTGACTTGACTCACTTTTCGCATAAGAGGTCCGAAAATCAGTGTAAACGCTGATTTGTGCCTCCAAGAGTGGGGATCCACATCGAAACCGGAGAAGATGACACAAAAAAGCATTTCTGGAAATTCATAATCTACAACCGCCCCAAACATGGGTTTTAAGTGTTGTCAGTCAACAGACTGTGCAAATGAGGCCACTTTCTCTCATTTTTACACTAAGACGACTGAAAAACACTTTACAAGCATACTTATCCCTCTCAAGGGATGATCCACATCCAAATGAGAGAAATACAGACTAATTATATCTACTTGATCGTTCATGACCTAGAAAGCTTCAAATGTGGTGTACAAGCCTTCCTCCTGTTAAATAGACAACGTTCAAGTGTCACACTGAGAAAATCGTTGACTTGACTCACTTTTCTCACAAGCGGTCCGAAAATCAGTGTAAACGCTGATTTGTGCCTCCAAGAGTGGGGATCCACATCGAAACCGGACAAGATGACACAAACAAGCATTTCTGGAAATTCATAATCTACAACCGCTCCAAACATGGTTTTTAAGTGTTGTCAGTCAACAGACTGTGCAAATGAGGCCACTTTCTCTCATTTTTACACTAAGACGACTGAAAAACACTTTACAAGCATACTTATCCCTCTCAAGGGATGATCCACATCCAAATGAGAGAAATACAGACTAATTACATCTATTTGATCGTTCATGACCAGAAAGCTCCAATTGTGGTTTCAAGCCCTCCTCATGGTAATAGACAACGGTTCCAGTGTCAGAATGAGAAAATTGTTGATTTGACTCACTTTTCACACAAGCGGTCCGAAAATCAGTGTAAATGCGATGTGTGCCTCCAAGAGTGGGGATCCACATCGAAACCGGACAACATGCCACAAACAAGCATTTCTGGAAATTCATAATATACAACCGCTCCAAACATGGTTTTTAAAAGTTCTCAGTCAACAGACTGTGCAGATGAGCCACTTTCTCTCATTTTTACACTAAGACGAATGAAAACCACTGTAAACGCATATTTTTGCCTCTCAAGGGATGATCCACATCCAAATGAGAGAAATACAGACTAATTACATCTATTTGATCGTTCATGACCAGAAAGCTCCAATTGTGGTTTCAAGCCCTCCTCGGTAATAGACAACGGTTCCAGTGTCACAATGAGGAAATCGTTGACTTGACTCACTTTTCTCACAAGCGGTCCGAAAATCAGTGTAAATGCTGATTTGTGCCTCCAAGAGTGGGGAGCCACATCGAAACCGGACAAGATGACACAAACAAGCATTTCTAGAAATTCATAATCTACAACCGCTCCAAACATGGTTTTTAAGTGTTGTCAGTCAACAGACTGTGCAAATGAGGCCACTTTCTCTCATTTTTACACTAAGACGACTGAAAACCACTTTAAAGCATACTTATCCCTCTCAAGGGATGATCCACATCCAAATGAGAGAAATACAGACTAATTACATCTATTTGATCGTTCATGACCTAGAAAGCTCCAATTGTGGTTTCAAGCCTTCCTCCTGTTAAATAGACAACGTTCAAGTGTCACACTGAGAAAATCGTTGACTTGGCTCACTTTTCTCACAAGCGGTCCGAAAATCAGTGTAAACGCTAATTTGTGCCTCCAAGAGTGGGGATCCACATCGAAACCGGACAAGATGACACAAACAAGCATTTCTGGAAATTCATAATCTACAACCGCTCCAAACATGGTTTTTAAGTGTTGTCAGTCAACAGACTGTGCAAATGAGGCCACTTTCTCTCATTTTTACACTAAGACGACTGAAAACCACTTTAAAGCATACTTATCCCTCTCAAGGGATGATCCACATCCAAATGAGAGAAATACAGACTAATTACATCTATTTGATCGTTCATGACCTAGAAAGCTTCAAATGTGGTGTACAAGCCTTCCTCCTGTTAAATAGACAACGTTCAAGTGTCACACTGAGAAAATCGTTGACTTGGCTCACTTTTCTCACAAGCGGTCCGAAAATCAGTGTAAACGCTGATTTGTGCCTCCAAGAGTGAGGAACCACATCGAAACCGGAGAAGATGACACAAACAAGCATTTCTGTAAATTCATAATCTACAACCGCTCCAAACATGGTTTTTAAGAGTTGTCAGTCAACAGACTGTGCAAATGAGCCACTTTCTCTCATTTTTACACTAAGACGAATGAAAACCACTGTAAACGCATATTTTATACCTCTCAAGGGATGATCCACATCCAAATGAGAGAAATACAGACTAATTACATCTATTTGATCGTTCATGACCTAGAAAGCTTCAAATGTGGTGTACAAGCCTTCCTCCTGTTAAATAGACAACGGTCAAGTGTCACACTGAGAAAATCGTTGACTTGGCTCACTTTTCTCACAAGCGGTCCGAAAATCAGTGTAAACGCTGATTTGTGCCTCCAAGAGTGGGGAGCCACATCGAAACCGGACAAGATGACACAAACAAGCATTTCTGGAAATTCATAATCTACAACCGCTCCAAACATGGTTTTTAAGTGTTGTCAGTCAACAGACTGTGCAAATGAGGCCACTTTCTCTCATTTTTACACTAAGACGACTGAAAACCACTTTACAAGCATACTTATCCCTCTCAAGGGATGATCCACATCCAAATGAGAGAAATACAGACTAATTACATCTATTTGATCGTTCATGACCTAGAAAGCTTCAAATGTGGTGTACAAGCCTTCCTCCTGTTAAATAGACAACGTTCAAGTGTCACACTGAGAAAATCGTTGACTTGGCTCACTTTTCTCACAAGCGGTCCGAAAATCAGTGTAAACGCTGATTTGTGCCTCCAAGAGTGAGGAACCACATCGAAACCGGAGAAGATGACACAAACAAGGATTTCTGTAAATTCATAATCTACAACCGCTCCAAACATGGTTTTTAAGAGTTGTCAGTCAACAGACTGTGCAAATGAGCCATTTTCTTTCATTTTTACACTAAGACGAATGAAAACCACTGTAAACGCATATTTTAACCTCTCAACGGATGATCCACATCCAAATGAGAGAAATACAGACTAATTACATCTATTTGATCGTTCATGACCTAGAAAGCTTCAAATGTGGTGTACAAGCCTTCCTCCTGTTAAATAGACAACGTTCAAGTGTCACACTGAGAAAATCGTTGATTTGGCTCACTTTTCTCACAAGCGGTCCGAAAATCAGTGTAAACGCTGATTTGTGCCTCCAAGAGTGGGGATCCACTTCGAAACCGGACAAGATGCCACAAACAAGCATTTCTGGAAATTCATAATATACAACCGCTCCAAACATGGTTTTTAAAAGTTCTCAGTCAACAGACTGTGCAAATGAGGCCACTTTCTCTCATTTTTACACTAAGACGACTGAAAAACACTTTACAAGCATACTTATCCCTCTCAAGGGATGATCCACATCCAAATGAGAGAAATACAGACTAATTACATCTATTTGATCGTTCATGACCAGAAAGCTCCAATTGTGGTTTCAAGCCTTCCTCCTGTTAAATAGACAACGTTCAAGTGTCACACTGAGAAAATCGTTGACTTGGCTCACTTTTCTCACAAGCGGTCCGAAAATCAGTGTAAACGCTGATTTGTGCCTCCAAGAGTGAGGAACCACATCGAAACCGGAGAAGATGACACAAACAAGTATTTCTGTAAATTCATAATCTACAACCGCTCCAAACATGGTTTTTAAGAGTTGTCAGTCAACAGACTGTGCAAATGAGGCCATTTTCTTTCATTTTTACACTAAGACGAATGAAAACCACTGTAAACGCATATTTTAACCTCTCAACGGATGATCCACATCCAAATGAGAGAAATACAGACTAATTACATCTATTTGATCGTTCATGACCTAGAAAGCTTCAAATGTGGTGTACAAGCCTTCCTCCTGTTAAATAGACAACGTTCAAGTGTCACACTGAGAAAATCGTTGACTTGGCTCACTTTTCTCACAAGCGGTCCGAAAATCAGTGTAAACGCTGATTTGTGCCTCCAAGAGTGGGGATCCACATCGAAACCGGACAAGATGCCACAAACAAGCATTTCTGGAAATTCATAATATACAACCGCTCCAAACATGGTTTTTAAAAGTTCTCAGTCAACAGACTGTGCAGATGAGCCACTTTCTCTCATTTTTACACTAAGACGAATGAAAACCACTGTAAACGCATATTTTTGCCTCTCAAGGGATGATCCACATCCAAATGAGAGAAATACAGACTAATTACATCTATTTGATCGTTCATGACCTAGAAAGCTTCAAATGTGGTTTCAAGCCCTCCTCCTGTTAAATAGACAACGGTTCCAGTGTCACAATGAGGAAATCGTTGACTTGACTCACTTTTCGCACAAGCGGTCCGAAAATCAGTGTAAACGCTGATTTGTGCCTCCAAGAGTAGGGATCCACATCGAAACCGGACAAGATGCCACAAACAAGCATTTCTGAAAAATCATAATCTACAACCGCTCCAAACATGGTTTTTAAAAGTTCTCAGTCAACAGACTGTGCAGATGAGCCACTTTCTCTCATTTTTACACTAAGACGACTGAAAACCACTTTACAAGCATACTTATTCCTCTCAAGGGATGATCCACATCCAAATGAGAGAAATACAGACTAATTACATCTATTTGATCGTTCATGACCTAGAAAGCTCCAAATGTGGTTTACAAGACTTCCTCCTGTTAAATAGACATCGTTCAAGTGTCACACTGAGAAAATCGTTGACTTGACTCACTTTTCGCACAAGAGGTCCGAAAATCAGTGTAAACGCTGATTTGTGCCTCCAAGAGTGGGGATCCACATCGAAACCGGAGAAGATGACACAAAAAAGCATTTCTGGAAATTCATAATCTACAACCGCTCCAAACATGGGTTTTAAGTGTTGTCAGTCAACAGACTGTGCAAATGAGGCCACTTTCTCTCATTTTTACACTAAGACGACTGAAAAACACTTTACAAGCATACTTATCCCTCTCAAGGGATGATCCACATCCAAATGAGAGAAATACAGACTAATTATATCTACTTGATCGTTCATGACCTAGAAAGCTTCAAATGTGGTGTACAAGCCTTCCTCCTGTTAAATAGACAACGTTCAAGTGTCACACTGAGAAAATCGTTGACTTGACTCACTTTTCTCACAAGCGGTCCGAAAATCAGTGTAAACGCTGATTTGTGCCTCCAAGAGTGGGGATCCACATCGAAACCGGACAAGATGACACAAACAAGCATTTCTGGAAATTCATAATCTACAACCGCTCCAAACATGGTTTTTAAGTGTTGTCAGTCAACAGACTGTGCAAATGAGGCCACTTTCTCTCATTTTTACACTAAGACGACTGAAAAACACTTTACAAGCATACTTATCCCTCTCAAGGGATGATCCACATCCAAATGAGAGAAATACAGACTAATTACATCTATTTGATCGTTCATGACCAGAAAGCTCCAATTGTGGTTTCAAGCCCTCCTCATGGTAATAGACAACGGTTCCAGTGTCAGAATGAGAAAATTGTTGATTTGACTCACTTTTCACACAAGCGGTCCGAAAATCAGTGTAAATGCGATGTGTGCCTCCAAGAGTGGGGATCCACATCGAAACCGGACAACATGCCACAAACAAGCATTTCTGGAAATTCATAATATACAACCGCTCCAAACATGGTTTTTAAAAGTTCTCAGTCAACAGACTGTGCAGATGAGCCACTTTCTCTCATTTTTACACTAAGACGAATGAAAACCACTGTAAACGCATATTTTTGCCTCTCAAGGGATGATCCACATCCAAATGAGAGAAATACAGACTAATTACATCTATTTGATCGTTCATGACCAGAAAGCTCCAATTGTGGTTTCAAGCCCTCCTCATGGTAATAGACAACGGTTCCAGTGTCACAATGAGGAAATCGTTGACTTGACTCACTTTTCTCACAAGCGGTCCGAAAATCAGTGTAAACGCTGATTTGTGCCTCCAAGAGTGGGGAGCCACATCGAAACCGGACAAGATGACACAAACAAGCATTTCTAGAAATTCATAATCTACAACCGCTCCAAACATGGTTTTTAAGTGTTGTCAGTCAACAGACTGTGCAAATGAGGCCACTTTCTCTCATTTTTACACTAAGACGACTGAAAACCACTTTAAAGCATACTTATCCCTCTCAAGGGATGATCCACATCCAAATGAGAGAAATACAGACTAATTACATCTATTTGATCGTTCATGACCAGAAAGCTCCAATTGTGGTTTACAAGCCTTCCTCCTGTTAAATAGACAACGTTCAAGTGTCACACTGAGAAAATCGTTGATTTGGCTCACTTTTCTCACAAGCGGTCCGAAAATCAGTGTAAACGCTGATTTGTGCCTCCAAGAGTGGGGATCCACTTCGAAACCGGACAAGATGCCACAAACAAGCATTTCTGGAAATTCATAATATACAACCGCTCCACACATGGTTTTTAAAAGTTCTCAGTCAACAGACTGTGCAAATGAGGCCACTTTCTCTCATTTTTACACTAAGACGACTGAAAACCACTTTACAAGCATACTTATCCCTCTCAAGGGATGATCCACATCCAAATGAGAGAAATACAGACTAATTACATCTATTTGATCGTTCATGACCAGAAAGCTCCAATTGTGGTTTCAAGCCTTCCTTCTGTTAAATAGACAACGTTCAAGTGTCACACTGAGAAAATCGTTGACTTGGCTCACTTTTCTCACAAGCGGTCCGAAAATCAGTGTAAACGCTGATTTGTGCCTCCAAGAGTGGGGATCCACATCGAAACCGGAGAAGATGACACAAAAAAGCATTTCTGGAAATTCATAATCTACAACCGCTCCAAACATGGGTTTTAGTGTTGTCAGTCAACAGACTGTGCAAATGAGGCCACTTTCTCTCATTTTTACACTAAGACGACTGAAAAACACTTTACAAGCATACTTATCCCTCTCAAGGGATGATCCACATCCAAATGAGAGAAATACAGACTAATTATATCTACTTGATCGTTTATGACCTAGAAAGCTTCAAATGTGGTGTACAAGCCTTCCTCCTGTTAAATAGACAACGTTCAAGTGTCACACTGAGAAAATCGTTGACTTGGCTCACTTTTCTCACAAGCGGTCCGAAAATCAGTGTAAACGCTGATTTGTGCCTCCAAGAGTGGGGATCCACATCGAAACCGGACAAGATGACACAAACAAGCATTTCTGGAAATTCATAATCTACAACCGCTCCAAACATGGTTTTTAAGTGTTGTCAGTCAACAGACTGTGCAAATGAGGCCACTTTCTCTCATTTTTACACTAAGACGACTGAAAACCACTTTAAAGCTTACTTATCCCTCTCAAGGGATGATCCACATCCAAATGAGAGAAATACAGACTAATTACATCTATTTGATCGTTCATGACCAGAAAGCTCCAATTGTGGTTTCAAGCCCTCCTCATGGTAATAGACAACGGTTCCAGTGTCAGAATGAGGAAATCGTTGACTTGACTCACTTTTCGCACAAGCGGTCCGAAAATCAGTGTAAACGCTGATTTGTGCCTCCAAGAGTGGGGATCCACATCGAAACCGGAGAAGATGACACAAAACAGCATTTCTGGAAATTCATAATCTACAACCGCTCCAAACATGGGTTTTAAGTGTTGTCAGTCAACAGACTGTGCAAATGAGGCCACTTTCTCTCATTTTTACACTAAGACAACTGAAAACCACTTTAAAGCATACTTATCCCTCTCAAGGGATGATCCACATCCAAATGAGAGAAATACAGACTAATTACATCTATTTGATCGTTCATGACCTAGAAAGCTCCAATTGTGGTTTCAAGCCCTCCTCATGGTAATAGACAACGGTTCCAGTGTCACAATGAGGAAATCGTTGACTTGACTCACTTTTCGCACAAGCGGTCCGAAAATCAGTGTAAACGCTGATTTGTGCCTCCAAGAGTGGGGATCCACATCGAAACCGGAGAAGATGACACAAAAAAGCATTTCTGGAAATTCATAATCTACAACCGCTCCAAACATGGGTTTTAAGTGTTGTCAGTCAACAGACTGTGCAAATGAGGCCACTTTCTCTCATTTTTACACTAAGACGACTGAAAAACACTTTACAAGCATACTTATCCCTCTCAAGGTCTCAAGGATGATCCACATCCAAATGAGAGAAATACAGACTAATTATATCTACTTGATCGTTCATGACCTAGAAAGCTTCAAATGTGGTGTACAAGCCTTCCTCCTGTTAAATAGACAACGTTCAAGTGTCACACTGAGAAAATCGTTGACTTGACTCACTTTTCTCACAAGCGGTCCGAAAATCAGTGTAAACGCTGATTTGTGCCTCCAGAGTGAGGAACCACATCGAAACCGGAGAAGATGCACACACAAGGATTTCTGTAAATTCATAATCTACAACCGCTCCAAACATGGTTTTTAAGAGTTGTCAGTCAACAGACTGTGCAAATGAGCCATTTTCTTTCATTTTTACACTAAGACGAATGAAAACCACTGTAAACGCATATTTTAACCTCTCAACGGATGATCCACATCCAAATGAGAGAAATACAGACTAATAACATCTATTTGATCGTTCATGACCTAGAAAGCTTCAAATGTGGTGTACAAGCCTTCCTCCTGTTAAATAGACAACGTTCAAGTGTCACACTGAGAAAATCGTTGACTTGGCTCACTTTTCTCACAAGCGGTCCGAAAATCAGTGTAAACGCTGATTTGTGCCTCCAAGAGTGGGGATCCACATCGAAACCGGACAAGATGACACAAACAAGCATTTCTGGAAATTCATAATCTACAACCGCTCCAAACATGGTTTTTAAGAGTTCTCAGTCAACAGACTGTGCAGATGAGCCACTTTCTCTCATTTTTTACACTAAGACGACTGAAAACCACTTTACAAGCATACTTATTCCTCTCAAGGGATGATCCACATCCAAATGAGAGAAATACAGACTAATTACATCTATTTGATCGTTCATGACCTAGAAAGCTCCAAATGTGGTTTACAAGACTTCCTCCTGTTAAATAGACATCGTTCAAGTGTCACACTGAGAAAATCGTTGACTTGACTCACTTTTCGCACAAGAGGTCCGAAAATCAGTGTAAACGCTGATTTGTGCCTCCAAGAGTGGGGATCCACATCGAAACCGGAGAAGATGACACAAAAAAGCATTTCTGGAAATTCATAATCTACAACCGCTCCAAACATGGGTTTTAAGTGTTGTCAGTCAACAGACTGTGCAAATGAGGCCACTTTCTCTCATTTTTACACTAAGACGACTGAAAAACACTTTACAAGCATACTTATCCCTCTCAAGGGATGATCCACATCCAAATGAGAGAAATACAGACTAATTACATCTATTTGATCGTTCATGACCAGAAAGCTCCAATTGTGGTTTCAAGCCCTCCTCATGGTAATAGACAACGGTTCCAGTGTCAGAATGAGAAAATTGTTGATTTGACTCACTTTTCACACAAGCGGTCCGAAAATCAGTGTAAATGCGATGTGTGCCTCCAAGAGTGGGGATCCACATCGAAACCGGACAACATGCCACAAACAAGCATTTCTGGAAATTCATAATATACAACCGCTCCAAACATGGTTTTTAAAAGTTCTCAGTCAACAGACTGTGCAGATGAGCCACTTTCTCTCATTTTTACACTAAGACGAATGAAAACCACTGTAAACGCATATTTTTGCCTCTCAAGGGATGATCCACATCCAAATGAGAGAAATACAGACTAATTACATCTATTTGATCGTTCATGACCAGAAAGCTCCAATTGTGGTTTCAAGCCCTCCTCGGTAATAGACAACGGTTCCAGTGTCACAATGAGGAAATCGTTGACTTGACTCACTTTTCTCACAAGCGGTCCGAAAATCAGTGTAAATGCTGATTTGTGCCTCCAAGAGTGGGGAGCCACATCGAAACCGGACAAGATGACACAAACAAGCATTTCTGGAAATTCATAATCTACAACCGCTCCAAACATGGTTTTTAAGTGTTGTCAGTCAACAGACTGTGCAAATGAGGCCACTTTCTCTCATTTTTACACTAAGACGACTGAAAACCACTTTAAAGCATACTTATCCCTCTCAAGGGATGATCCACATCCAAATGAGAGAAATACAGACTAATTACATCTATTTGATCGTTCATGACCAGAAAGCTCCAATTGTGGTTTCAAGCCTTCCTCCTGTTAAATAGACAACGTTCAAGTGTCACACTGAGAAAATCGTTGACTTGGCTCACTTTTCTCACAAGCGGTCCGAAAATCAGTGTAAACGCTGATTTGTGCCTCCAAGAGTGGGGAGCCACATCGAAACCGGACAAGATGACACAAACAAGCATTTCTGGAAATTCATAATCTACAACCGCTCCAAACATGGTTTTTAAGTGTTGTCAGTCAACAGACGTGCAAATGAGGCCACTTTCTCTCATTTTTACACTAAGACGACTGAAAACCACTTTAAAGCATACTTATCCCTCTCAAGGGATGATCCACATCCAAATGAGAGAAATACAGACTAATTACATCTATTTGATCGTTCATGACCTAGAAAGCTTCAAATGTGGTGTACAAGCCTTCCTCCTGTTAAATAGACAACGTTCAAGTGTCACACTGAGAAAATCGTTGACTTGGCTCACTTTTCTCACAAGCGGTCCGAAAATCAGTGTAAACGCTGATTTGTGCCTCCAAGAGTGAGGAACCACATCGAAACCGGAGAAGATGACACAAACAAGGATTTCTGTAAATTCATAATCTACAACCGCTCCAAACATGGTTTTTAAGAGTTGTCAGTCAACAGACTGTGCAAATGAGCCATTTTCTTTCATTTTTACACTAAGACGAATGAAAACCACTGTAAACGCATATTTTAACCTCTCAACGGATGATCCACATCCAAATGAGAGAAATACAGACTAATTACATCTATTTGATCGTTCATGACCTAGAAAGCTTCAAATGTGGTGTACAAGCCTTCCTCCTGTTAAATAGACAACGGTCAAGTGTCACACTGAGAAAATCGTTGACTTGGCTCACTGTTCTCACAAGCGGTCCGAAAATCAGTGTAAACGCTGATTTGTGCCTCCAAGAGTGGGGAGCCACATCGAAACCGGACAAGATGACACAAACAAGCATTTCTGGAAATTCATAATCTACAACCGCTCCAAACATGGTTTTTAAGTGTTGTCAGTCAACAGACTGTGCAAATGAGGCCACTTTCTCTCATTTTTACACTAAGACGACTGAAAACCACTTTAAAGCATACTTATCCCTCTCAAGGGATGATCCACATCCAAATGAGAGAAATACAGACTAATTACATCTATTTGATCGTTCATGACCTAGAAAGCTTCAAATGTGGTGTACAAGCCTTCCTCCTGTTAAATAGACAACGTTCAAGTGTCACACTGAGAAAATCGTTGACTTGGCTCACTTTTCTCACAAGCGGTCCGAAAATCAGTGTAAACGCTGATTTGTGCCTCCAAGAGTGAGGAACCACATCGAAACCGGAGAAGATGACACAAACAAGGATTTCTGTAAATTCATAATCTACAACCGCTCCAAACATGGTTTTTAAGAGTTGTCAGTCAACAGACTGTGCAAATGAGCCATTTTCTTTCATTTTTACACTAAGACGAATGAAAACCACTGTAAACGCATATTTTAACCTCTCAACGGATGATCCACATCCAAATGAGAGAAATACAGACTAATTACATCTATTTGATCGTTCATGACCTAGAAAGCTTCAAATGTGGTGTACAAGCCTTCCTCCTGTTAAATAGACAACGTTCAAGTGTCACACTGAGAAAATCGTTGACTTGGCTCACTTTTCTCACAAGCGGTCCGAAAATCAGTGTAAACGCTGATTTGTGCCTCCAAGAGTGGGGATCCACTTCGAAACCGGACAAGATGACACAAACAAGCATTTCTGGAAATTCATAATCTACAACCGCTCCAAACATGGTTTTTAAGAGTTCTCAGTCAACAGACTGTGCAAATGAGGCCACTTTCTCTCATTTTTACACTAAGACGACTGAAAACCACTTTACAAGCATACTTATCCCTCTCAAGGGATGATCCACATCCAAATGAGAGAAATACAGACTAATTACATCTATTTGATCGTTCATGACCTAGAAAGCTCCAAATGTGGTTTACAAGCCTTCCTCCTGTTAAATAGACAACGGTTCAAGTGTCACACTGAGAAAATCGTTGACTTGGCTCACTTTTCTCACAAGCGGTCCGAAAATCAGTGTAAACGCTGATTTGTGCCTCCAAGAGTGGGGATCCACATCGAAACCGGACAAGATGCCACAAACAAGCATTTCTGAAAATTCATAATCTACAACCGCTCCAAACATGGTTTTTAAAAGTTCTCAGTCAACAGACTGTGCAGATGAGCCACTTTCTCTCATTTTTACACTAAGACGACTGAAAACCACTTTACAAGCATACTTATCCCTCTCAAGGGATGATCCACATCCAAATGAGAGAAATACAGACTAATTACATCTATTTGATCGTTCATGACCTAGAAAGCTCCAAATGTGGTGTACAAGCCTTCCTCCTGTTAAATAGACAACGTTCAAGTGTCACACTGAGAAAATCGTTGACTTGGCTCACTTTTCGCACAAGCGGTCCGAAAATCAGTGTAAACGCTGATTTGTGCCTCCAAGAGTGGGGATCCACATCGAAACCGGACAAGATGCCACAAACAAGCATTTCTGGAAAATCATAATCTACAACCGCTCCAAACATGGTTTTTAAAAGTTCTCAGTCAACAGACTGTGCAGATGAGCCACTTTCTCTCATTTTTTACACTAAGACGACTGAAAACCACTTTACAAGCATACTTATCCCTCTCAAGGGATGATCCACATCCAAATGAGAGAAATACAGACTAATTACATCTATTTGATCGTTCATGACCTAGAAAGCTCCAATTGTGGTTTCAAGCCTTCCTCCTGTTAAATAGACAACGTTCAAGTGTCACACTGAGAAAATCGTTGACTTGACTCACTTTTCGCACAAGCGGTCCGAAAATCAGTGTAAACGCTGATTTGTGCCTCCAAGAGTGGGGATCCACATCGAAACCGGAGAAGATGACACAAAAAAGCATTTCTGGAAATTCATAATCTACAACCGCTCCAAACATGGGTTTTAAGTGTTGTCAGTCAACAGACTGTGCAAATGAGGCCACTTTCTCTCATTTTTACACTAAGACGACTGAAAAACACTTTACAAGCATACTTATCCCTCTCAAGGGATGATCCACATCCAAATGAGAGAAATACAGACTAATTATATCTACTTGATCGTTCATGACCTAGAAAGCTTCAAATGTGGTGTACAAGCCTTCCTCCTGTTAAATAGACAACGTTCAAGTGTCACACTGAGAAAATCGTTGACTTGACTCACTTTTCGCACAAGAGGTCCGAAAATCAGTGTAAACGCTGATTTGTGCCTCCAAGAGTGGGGATCCACATCGAAACCGGAGAAGATGACACAAACAAGCATTTCTGGAAATTCATAATCTACAACCGCTCCAAACATGGTTTTTAAGTGTTGTCAGTCAACAGACTGTGCAAATGAGGCCACTTTCTCTCATTTTTACACTAAGACGACTGAAAACCACTTTAAAGCATACTTATCCCTCTCAAGGGATGATCCACATCCAAATGAGAGAAATACAGACTAATTACATCTATTTGATCGTTCATGACCTAGAAAGCTCCAATTGTGGTTTCAAGCCCTCCTCATGGTAATAGACAACGGTTCCAGTGTCACAATGAGAAAATCGTTGACTTGACTCACTTTTCGCACAAGCGGTCCGAAAATCAGTGTAAACGCTGATTTGTGCCTCCAAGAGTGGGGATCCACATCGAAACCGGAGAAGATGACACAAAAAAGCATTTCTGGAAATTCATAATCTACAACCGCTCCAAACATGGGTTTTAGTGTTGTCAGTCAACAGACTGTGCAAATGAGGCCACTTTCTCTCATTTTTACACTAAGACGACTGAAAACCACTTTAAAGCTTACTTATCCCTCTCAAGGGATGATCCACATCCAAATGAGAGAAATACAGACTAATTACATCTATTTGATCGTTCATGACCTAGAAAGCTCCAATTGTGGTTTCAAGCCCTCCTCATGGTAATAGACAACGGTTCCAGTGTCACAATGAGAAAATCGTTGACTTGACTCACTTTTCGCACAAGCGGTCCGAAAATCAGTGTAAACGCTGATTTGTGCCTCCAAGAGTGGGGATCCACATCGAAACCGGAGAAGATGACACAAACAAGCATTTCTGGAAATTCATAATCTACAACCGCTCCAAACATGGGTTTTAAGTGTTGTCAGTCAACAGACTGTGCAAATGAGGCCACTTTCTCTCATTTTTACACTAAGACGACTGAAAAACACTTTACAAGCATACTTATCCTCTCAAGGTCTCAAGGGATGATCCACATCCAAATGAGAGAAATACAGACTAATTATATCTACTTGATCGTTCATGACCTAGAAAGCTTCAAATGTGGTGTACAAGCCTTCCTCCTGTTAAATAGACAACGTTCAAGTGTCACACTGAGAAAATCGTTGACTTGACTCACTTTTCTCACAAGCGGTCCGAAAATCAGTGTAAACGCTGATTTGTGCCTGCAAGAGTGAGGAACCACATCGAAACCGGAGAAGATGACACAAACAAGGATTTCTGTAAATTCATAATCTACAACCGCTCCAAACATGGTTTTTAAGAGTTGTCAGTCAACAGACTGTGCAAATGAGCCATTTTCTTTCATTTTTACACTAAGACGAATGAAAACCACTGTAAACGCATATTTTAACCTCTCAACGGATGATCCACATCCAAATGAGAGAAATACAGACTAATTACATCTATTTGATCGTTCATGACCTAGAAAGCTTCAAATGTGGTGTACAAGCCTTCCTCCTGTTAAATAGACAACGTTCAAGTGTCACACTGAGAAAATCGTTGACTTGGCTCACTTTTCTCACAAGCGGTCCGAAAATCAGTGTAAACGCTGATTTGTGCCTCCAAGAGTGGGGATCCACATCGAAACCGGACAAGATGACACAAACAAGCATTTCTGGAAATTCATAATCTACAACCGCTCCAAACATGGTTTTTAAAAGTTCTCAGTCAACAGACTGTGCAGATGAGCCACTTTCTCTCATTTTTTACACTAAGACGACTGAAAACCACTTTACAAGCATACTTATTCCTCTCAAGGGATGATCCACACCCAAATGAGAGAAATACAGACTAATTACATCTATTTGATCGTTCATGACCTAGAAAGCTCCAAATGTGGTTTACAAGACTTCCTCCTGTTAAATAGACAACGTTCAAGTGTCACACTGAGAAAATCGTTGACTTGACTCACTTTTCGCACAAGAGGTCCGAAAATCAGTGTAAACGCTGATTTGTGCCTCCAAGAGTGGGGATCCACATCGAAACCGGAGAAGATGACACAAAAAAGCATTTCTGGAAATTCATAATCTACAACCGCTCCAAACATGGGTTTTAAGTGTTGTCAGTCAACAGACTGTGCAAATGAGGCCACTTTCTCTCATTTTTACACTAAGACGACTGAAAAACACTTTACAAGCATACTTATCCCTCTCAAGGGATGATCCACATCCAAATGAGAGAAATACAGACTAATTACATCTATTTGATCGTTCATGACCAGAAAGCTCCAATTGTGGTTTACAAGCCCTCCTCATGGTAAATAGACAACGGTTCCAGTGTCAGAATGAGAAAATTGTTGATTTGACTCACTTTTCACACAAGCGGTCCGAAAATCAGTGTAAATGCTGATTTGTGCCTCCAAGAGTGGGGATCCACATCGAAACCGGACAAGATGCCACAAACAAGCATTTCTGGAAATTCATAATCTACAACCGCTCCAAACATGGTTTTTAAGAGTTCTCAGTCAACAGACTGTGCAGATGAGCCACTTTCTCTCATTTTTACACTAAGACGAATGAAAACCACTGTAAACGCATATTTTTGCCTCTCAAGGGATGATCCACATCCAAATGAGAGAAATACAGACTAATTACATCTATTTGATCGTTCATGACCAGAAAGCTCCAATTGTGGTTTCAAGCCCTCCTCATGGTAATAGACAACGGTTCCAGTGTCACAATGAGGAAATCGTTGACTTGACTCACTTTTCTCACAAGCGGTCCGAAAATCAGTGTAAACGCTGATTTGTGCCTCCAAGAGTGGGGATCCACATCGAAACCGGACAAGATGACACAAACAAGCATTTCTGGAAATTCATAATCTACAACCGCTCCAAACATGGTTTTTAAGTGTTGTCAGTCAACAGACTGTGCAAATGAGGCCACTTTCTCTCATTTTTACACTAAGACGACTGAAAACCACTTTAAAGCATACTTATCCCTCTCAAGGGATGATCCACATCCAAATGAGAGAAATACAGACTAATTACATCTATTTGATCGTTCATGACCTAGAAAGCTCCAATTGTGGTTTACAAGCCTTCCTCCTGTTAAATAGACAACGTTCAAGTGTCACACTGAGAAAATCGTTGACTTGACTCACTTTTCGCACAAGCGGTCCGAAAATCAGTGTAAACGCTGATTTGTGCCTCCAAGAGTGGGGATCCACATCGAAACCGGAGAAGATGACACAAACAAGCATTTCTGGAAATTCATAATCTACAACCGCTCCAAACATGGTTTTTAAGTGTTGTCAGTCAACAGACTGTGCAAATGAGGCCACTTTCTCTCATTTTTACACTAAGACGACTGAAAACCACTTTACAAGCATACTTATCCCTCTCAAGGGATGATCCACATCCAAATGAGAGAAATACAGACTAATTATATCTACTTGATCGTTCATGACCTAGAAAGCTTCAAATGTGGTGTACAAGCCTTCCTCCTGTTAAATAGACAACGTTCAAGTGTCACACTGAGAAAATCGTTGACTTGACTCACTTTTCTCACAAGCGGTCCGAAAATCAGTGTAAACGCTGATTTGTGCCTCCAAGAGTGAGGAACCACATCGAAACCGGAGAAGATGACACACACAAGGATTTCTGTAAATTCATAATCTACAACCGCTCCAAACATGGTTTTTAAGAGTTGTCAGTCAACAGACTGTGCAAATGAGCCATTTTCTTTCATTTTTACACTAAGACGAATGAAAACCACTGTAAACGCATATTTTAACCTCTCAACGGATGATCCACATCCAAATGAGAGAAATACAGACTAATTACATCTATTTGATCGTTCATGACCTAGAAAGCTTCAAATGGGGTGTACAAGCCTTCCTCCTGTTAAATAGACAACGGTTCAAGTGTCACACTGAGAAAATCGTTGACTTGGCTCACTTTTCTCACAAGCGGTCCGAAAATCAGTGTAAACGCTGATTTGTGCCTCCAAGAGTGGGGATCCACATCGAAACCGGACAAGATGACACAAACAAGCATTTCTGGAAATTCATAATCTACAACCGCTCCAAACATGGTTTTTAAAAGTTCTCAGTCAACAGACTGTGCAGATGAGCCACTTTCTCTCATTTTTTACACTAAGACGACTGAAAACCACTTTACAAGCATACTTATCCCTCTCAAGGGATGATCCACATTCAAATGAGAGAAATACAGACTAATTACATCTATTTGATCGTTCATGACCTAGAAAGCTCCAAATGTGGTTTACAAGCCTTCCTCATGGTAAATAGACAACGGTTCCAGTGTCACACTGAGAAAATCGTTGACTTGACTCACTTTTCGCACAAGTGGTCCGAAAATCAGTGTAAACGCTGATTTGTGCCTCCAAGAGTGGGGATCCACATCGAAACCGGAGAAGATGACACAAAAAAGCATTTCTGGAAATTCATAATCTACAACCGCTCCAAACATGGTTTTTAAGAGTTGTCAGTCAACAGACTGTGCAAATGAGCCACTTTCTCTCATTTTTACACTAAGACGAATGAAAACCACTGTAAAGCATATTTTATCCCTCTCAAGGGATGATCCACATCCAAATGAGAGAAATACAGACTAATTACATCTATTTGATCGTTCATGTGACCTATAAAGCTCCAAATGTGGTTTACAAGCCTTTCTCCTGTTAAAGAGACAACGGTTCCAGTGTCAGACTAAGAAAATCGTTGATTTGACTCACTTTTCACACAAGGGGTCTGAAAGTCAGTGTAAACGCTGATTTGTGCCTCCAAGAGTGGGGATCCACATTAAAACCGGAGAAGATGACACAAACAAGCATTTCTGGAAAATCATTATCAACAACCGCTCCAAACATGGTTTTTAAGAGTTGTCAGTCAACAGACTGTGCAGATGAGCCACTTTCTCTCATTTTTACACTAAGACGAATGAAAACCACTGTAAACGCATATTTTTACCTCTCAAGGGATGCTCCACATTCAAATGAGAGAAATACAGACTAATTACATCTATTTGATCGTTCATGACCTAGAAAGCTCCAAATGTGGTTTCAAGCCCTCCTCATGGTAATAGACAACGGTTCCAGTGTCACAATGAGGAAATCGTTGACTTGACTCACTTTTCGCACAAGCGGTCCGAAAATCAGTGTAAACGCTGATTTGTGCCTCCAAGAGTAGGGATCCACATCGAAACCGGACAAGATGCCACAAACAAGCATTTCTGGAAAATCATAATCTACAACCGCTCCAAACATGGTTTTTAAAAGTTCTCAGTCAACAGACTGTGCAGATGAGCCACTTTCTCTCATTTTTTACACTAAGACGACTGAAAACCACTTTACAAGCATACTTATTCCTCTCAAGGGATGATCCACATCCAAATGAGAGAAATACAGACTAATTACATCTATTTGATCGTTCATGACCTAGAAAGCTCCAAATGTGGTTTACAAGACTTCCTCCTGTTAAATAGACAACGTTCAAGTGTCACACTGAGAAAATCGTTGACTTGACTCACTTTTCGCACAAGAGGTCCGAAAATCAGTGTAAACGCTGATTTGTGCCTCCAAGAGTGGGGATCCACATCGAAACCGGAGAAGATGACACAAACAAGCATTTCTGGAAATTCATAATCTACAACCGCTCCAAACATGGTTTTTAAGTGTTGTCAGTCAACAGACTGTGCAAATGAGGCCACTTTCTCTCATTTTTACACTAAGACGACTGAAAACCACTTTACAAGCATACTTATCCCTCTCAAGGGATGATCCACATCCAAATGAGAGAAATACAGACTAATTACATCTATTTGATCGTTCATGACCTAGAAAGCTTCAAATGTGGTGTACAAGCCTTCCTCCTGTTAAATAGACAACGTTCAAGTGTCACACTGAGAAAATCGTTGACTTGACTCACTTTTCTCACAAGCGGTCCGAAAATCAGTGTAAACGCTGATTTGTGCCTCCAAGAGTGGGGATCCACATCGAAACCGGAGAAGATGACACAAACAAGCATTTCTGGAAATTCATAATCTACAACCGCTCCAAACATGGTTTTTAAGAGTTGTCAGTCAACAGACTGTGCAAATGAGGCCACTTTCTCTCATTTTTACACTAAGACGACTGAAAACCACTTTACAAGCATACTTATCCCTCTCAAGGGATGATCCACATCCAAATGAGAGAAATACAGACTAATTACATCTATTTGATCGTTCATGACCTAGAAAGCTCCAAATGTGGTTTACAAGCCTTCCTCATGGTAAATAGACAACGGTTCCAGTGTCAGACTGAGAAAATCGTTGACTTGACTCACTTTTCACACAAGCGGTCCGAAAATCAGTGTAAACGCTGATTTGTGCCTCCAAGAGTGGGGATCCACATCGAAACCGGACAAGATGACACAAACAAGCATTTCTGGAAATTCATAATCTACAACCACTCCAAACTTGGTTTTTAAGAGTTCTCAGTCAACAGACTGTGCAAATGAGCCACTTTCTCTCATTTTTACACTAAGACGAATGAAAACCACTGTAAACGCATATTTTTACCTCTCAAGGGATGCTCCACATTCAAATGAGAGAAATACAGACTAATTACATCTATTTGATCGTTCATGACCTAGAAAGCTCCAAATGTGGTTTACAAGCCCTCCTCCTGGTAAATAGACAACGGTTCCAGTGTCACAATGAGAAAATCGTTGACTTGACTCACTTTTCTCACAAGCGGTCCGAAAATCAGTGTAAACGCTGATTTGTGCACTCCAAGAGTGAGGATCCACATCGAAACCGGAGAAGATGCCACAAACAAGCATTTCTGGAAATTCATAATCTACAACCGCTCCAAACATGGTTTTTAAGAGTTGTCATTCAACAGACTGTGCAAATGAGCCACTTTCTCTCATTTTTTACACTAAGACGAATGAAAACCACTTTACAAGCATACTTATTCCTCTCAAGGGATGATCCACATCCAAATGAGAGAAATACAGACTAATTACATCTATTTGATCGTTCATGACCTAGAAAGCTCCAAATGTGGTTTACAAGCCTTCCTCGTGTTAAATAGACAACGTTCCAGTGTCAGACTGAGAAAATCGTTGACTTGACTCACTTTTCGCACAAGAGGTCCGAAAATCAGTGTAAACGCTGATTTGTGCCTCCAAGAGTGGGGATCCACATCGAAACCGGAGAAGATGACACAAAAAAGCATTTCTGGAAATTCATAATCTACAACCGCTCCAAACATGGTTTTTAAGAGTTGTCAGTCAACAGACTGTGCAAATGAGCCACTTTCTCTCATTTTTACACTAAGACGACTGAAAAACACTTTACAAGCATACTTATCCCTCTCAAGGGATGATCCACATCCAAATGAGAGAAATACAGACTAATTACATCTATTTGATCGTTCATGACCTAGAAAGCTCCAAATGTGGTTTACAAGCCTTCCTCGTGTTAAATAGACAACGGTTCCAGTGTCAGACTGAGAAAATCGTTGACTTGACTCACTTTTCGCACAAGAGGTCCGAAAATCAGTGTAAACGCTGATTTGTGCCTCCAAGAGTGGGGATCCACATCGAAACCGGACAAGATGACACAAACAAGCATTTCTGGAAATTCATAATCTACAACCGCTCCAAACATGGTTTTTAAGAGTTGTCAGTCAACAGACTGTGCAGATGAGCCACTTTCTCTCATTTTTACACTAAGACGAATGAAAACCACTGTAAACGCATATTTTTGCCTCTCAAGGGATGCTCCACATTCAAAATACAGACTAATTACATCTATTTGATCGTTCATGACCTAGAAACCTCCAAATGTGGTTTCAAACCCTCCTCATGGTAATAGACAACGGTTCGAGTGTCACAATGAGAAAATCGTTGACTTGACTCACTTTTTGAACAAGCGGTCCGAAAATCAGTGTAAACGCTGATTTGTGCCTCCAAGAGTAGGGATCCACATCGAAACCGGACAAGATGCCACAAACAAGCATTTCTGAAAAATCATAATCTACAACCGCTCCAAACATGGTTTTTAAGAGTTCTCAGTCAACAGACTGTGCAGATGAGCCACTTTCTCTCATTTTTTACACTAAGACGACTGAAAACCACTTTACAAGCATACTTATTCCTCTCAAGGGATGATCCACATCCAAATGAGAGAAATACAGACTAATTACATCTATTTGATCGTTCATGACCTAGAAAGCTCCAAATGTGGTTTACAAGCCTTCCTCCTGTTAAATAGACAACGGTTCAAGTGTCACACTGAGAAAATCGTTGACTTGACTCACTTTTCGCACAAGAGGTCCGAAAATCAGTGTAAACGCTGATTTGTGCCTCCAAGAGTGGGGATCCACATCGAAACCGGAGAAGATGACACAAAAAAGCATTTCTGGAAATTCATAATCTACAACCGCTCCAAACATGGGTTTTAAGTGTTGTCAGTCAACAGACTGTGCAAATGAGGCCACTTTCTCTCATTTTTACACTAAGACGACTGAAAAACACTTTACAAGCATACTTATCCCTCTCAAGGGATGATCCACATCCAAATGAGAGAAATACAGACTAATTATATCTACTTGATCGTTCATGACCTAGAAAGCTTCAAATGTGGTGTACAAGCCTTCCTCCTGTTAAATAGACAACGTTCAAGTGTCACACTGAGAAAATCGTTGACTTGACTCACTTTTCTCACAAGCGGTCCGAAAATCAGTGTAAACGCTGATTTGTGCCTCCAAGAGTGGGGATCCACATCGAAACCGGACAAGATGACACAAACAAGCATTTCTGGAAATTCATAATCTACAACCGCTCCAAACATGGTTTTTAAGAGTTGTCAGTCAACAGACTGTGCAGATGAGCCACTTTCTCTCATTTTTACACTAAGACGACTGAAAACCACTGTAAACGCATACTTTTGCCTCTCAAGGGATGATCCACATCCAAATGAGAGAAATACAGACTAATTACATCTATTTGATCGTTCATGACCTAGAAACCTCCAAATGTGGTTTCAAACCCTCCTCATGGTAATAGACAACGGTTCGAGTGTCACAATGATAAAATCGTTGACTTGACTCACTTTTTGAACAAGCGGTCCGAAAATCAGTGTAAACGCTGATTTGTGCCTCCGATACCGGAGAAGATGTCACTAACAAGCATTTCTGGAAATTCATATTTTACAACCACTCCAAACTTGGTTTTTAAGAGTTCTCAGTCAACAGACTGTGCAAATGAGCCACTTTCTCTCATTTTTACACTAAGACGACTGAAAACCACTTTACAAGCATACTTATCCCTCTCAAGGGATGATCCACATCCAAATGAGAGAAATACAGACTAATTACATCTATTTGATCGTTCATGACCTAGAAAGCTCCAAATGTGGTTTACAAGCCTTCCTCCTGTTAAATAGACAACGGTTTCAGTGTCAGACTGAGAAAATCGTTGACTTGACTCACTCTTCGCACAAGAGGTCCGAAAATCAGTCTGATTTGTGCCTCCAAGAGTGGGGATCCATATCGAAACCGGAGAAGATGAGACAAACAAGCATTTCTGGAAGTTCATAATCTACAACCGCTCCAAACATGGTTTTTAAGTGTTGTCAGTCAACAGACTGTGCAAATGAGGCCACTTTCTCTCATTTTTACACTAAGACGACTGAAAACCACTTTACAAGCATACTTATCCCTCTCAAGGGATGATCCACATCCAAATGAGAGAAATACAGACTAATTACATCTATTTGATCGTTCATGACCTAGAAAGCTCCAAATGTGGTTTACAAGCCTTCCTCCTGTTAAATAGACAACGTTCCAGTGTCAGACTGAGAAAATCGTTGACTTGACTCACTTTTCGCACAAGAGGTCCGAAAATCAGTGTAAACGCTGATTTGTGCCTCCAAGAGTGGGGATCCACATCGAAACCGGACAAGATGACACAAACAAGCATTTCTGGAAATTCATAATCTACAACCGCTCCAAACATGGTTTTTAAGAGTTGTCAGTCAACAGCTGTGCAGATGAGCCACTTTCTCTCATTTTTACACTAAGACGAATGAAAACCACTGTAAACGCATATTTTTGCCTCTCAAGGGATGATCCACATCCAAATGAGAGAAATACAGACTAATTACATCTATTTGATCGTTCATGACCTAGAAAGCTCCAAATGTGGTTTACAAGCCTTCCTCATGGTAAATAGACAACGGTTCCAGTGTCACAATGAGAAAATCGTTGACTTGACTCACTTTTCGCACAAGCGGTCCGAAAATCAGTGTAAACGCTGATTTGTGCCTCCAAGAGTGGGGATCCACATCGAAACCGGACAAGATGACACAAACAAGCATTTCTGGAAATTCATAATCTACAACCGCTCCAAACATGGTTTTTAAGAGTTCTCAGTCAACAGACTGTGCAGATGAGCCACTTTCTCTCATTTTTTACACTAAGACGACTGAAAACCACTTTACAAGCATACTTATTCCTCTCAAGGGATGATCCACATCCAAATGAGAGAAATACAGACTAATTACATCTATTTGATCGTTCATGACCTAGAAAGCTCCAAATGTGGTTTACAAGACTTCCTCCTGTTAAATAGACAACGTTCAAGTGTCACACTGAGAAAATCGTTGACTTGACTCACTTTTCGCACAAGAGGTCCGAAAATCAGTGTAAACGCTGATTTGTGCCTCCAAGAGTGGGGATCCACATCGAAACCGGAGAAGATGACACAAACAAGCATTTCTGGAAATTCATAATCTACAACCGCTCCAAACATGGGTTTTAAGTGTTGTCAGTCAACAGACTGTGCAAATGAGGCCACTTTCTCTCATTTTTACACTAAGACGACTGAAAAACACTTTACAAGCATACTTATCCCTCTCAAGGGATGATCCACATCCAAATGAGAGAAATACAGACTAATTACATCTATTTGATCGTTCATGACCAGAAAGCTCCAATTGTGGTTTCAAGCCCTCCTCATGGTAATAGACAACGGTTCCAGTGTCAGAATGAGAAAATTGTTGATTTGACTCACTTTTCTCACAAGCGGTCCGAAAATCAGTGTAAACGCTGATGTGTGCCTCCAAGAGTGGGGATCCACATCGAAACCGGACAAGATGCCACAAACAAGCATTTCTGGAAATTCATAATATACAACCGCTCCAAACATGGTTTTTAAGAGTTCTCAGTCAACAGACTGTGCAAATGAGCCACTTTCTCTCATTTTTACACTAAGACGAATGAAAACCACTGTAAACGCATATTTTTACCTCTCAAGGGATGCTCTACATTCAAATGAGAGAAATACAGACTAATTACATCTATTTGATCGTTCATGACCTAGAAACCTCCAAATGTGGTTTCAAACCCTCCTCATGGTAATAGACAACGGTTCGAGTGTCACAATGAGGAAATCGTTGATTTGACTCACTTTTTGAACAAGCGGTCCGAAAATCAGTGTAAACGCTGATTTGTGCCTCCGATACCGGAGAAGATGTCACAAACAAGCATTTCTGGAAATTCATAATCTACAACCGCTCCAAACATGGTTTTTAAGAGTTCTCAGTCAACAGACTGTGCAGATGAGCCACTTTCTCTCATTTTTTACACTAAGACGACTGAAAACCACTTTACAAGCATACTTATTCCTCTCAAGGGATGATCCTCATCCAAATGAGAGAAATACAGACTAATTACATCTATTTGATCGTTCATGACCTAGAAAGCTTCAAATGTGGTGTACAAGCCTTCCTCCTGTTAAATAGACAACGTTCAAGTGTCACACTGAGAAAATCGTTGACTTGACTCACTTTTCGCACAAGAGGTCCGAAAATCAGTGTAAACGCTGATTTGTGCCTCCAAGAGTGGAGATCCACCTCGAAACCGGAGAAGATGACACAAACAAGCATTTCTGGAAATTCATAATCTACAACCGCTCCAAACATGGGTTTTAGTGTTGTCAGTCAACAGACTGTGCAAATGAGGCCACTTTCTCTCATTTTTACACTAAGACGACTGAAAACCACTTTACAAGCATACTTATCCCTCTCAAGGGATGATCCACATCCAAATGAGAGAAATACAGACTAATTACATCTATTTGATCGTTCATGACCTAGAAAGCTCCAAATGTGGTTTACAAGCCCTCCTCATGGTAATAGACAACGGTTCCAGTGTCAGAATGAGAAAATCGTTGATTTGACTCACTTTTCACACAAGCGGTCCGAAAATCAGTGTAAATGCTGATTTGTGCCTCCAAGAGTGGGGATCCACATCGAAACCGGACAAGATGCCACAAACAAGCATTTCTGGAAATTCATAATATACAACCGCTCCAAACATGGTTTTTAAAAGTTCTCAGTCAACAGACTGTGCAGATGAGCCACTTTCTCTCATTTTTACACTAAGACGAATGAAAACCACTGTAAACGCATATTTTTGCCTCTCAAGGGATGATCCACATCCAAATGAGAGAAATACAGACTAATTACATCTATTTGATCGTTCATGACCTAGAAAGCTCCAAATGTGGTTTCAAGCCCTCCTCATGGTAATAGACAACGGTTCCAGTGTCACAATGAGGAAATCGTTGACTTGACTCACTTTTCGCACAAGCGGTCCGAAAATCAGTGTAAACGCTGATTTGTGCCTCCAAGAGTGGGGATCCACATCGAAACCGGAGAAGATGACACAAAAAAGCATTTCTGGAAATTCATAATCTACAACCGCTCCAAACATGGGTTTTAAGTGTTGTCAGTCAACAGACTGTGCAAATGAGGCCACTTTCTCTCATTTTTACACTAAGACGACTGAAAAACACTTTACAAGCATACTTATCCCTCTCAAGGGATGATCCACATCCAAATGAGAGAAATACAGACTAATTACATCTATTTGATCGTTCATGACCTAGAAAGCTCCAATTGTGGTTTACAAGCCCTCCTCATGGTAAATAGACAACGGTTCCAGTGTCAGAATGAGAAAATTGTTGATTTGACTCACTTTTCACACAAGCGGTCCGAAAATCAGTGTAAATGCTGATGTGTGCCTCCAAGAGTGGGGATCCACATCGAAACCGGACAAGATGCCACAAACAAGCATTTCTGGAAATTCATAATATACAACCGCTCCAAACATGGTTTTTAAGAGTTCTCAGTCAACAGACTGTGCAGATGAGCCACTTTCTCTCATTTTTACACTAAGACGAATGAAAACCACTGTAAACGCATATTTTTGCCTCTCAAGGGATGATCCACATCCAAATGAGAGAAATACAGACTAATTACATCTATTTGATCGTTCATGACCTAGAAAGCTCCAAATGTGGTTTCAAGCCCTCCTCATGGTAATAGACAACGGTTCCAGTGTCACAATGAGGAAATCGTTGACTTGACTCACTTTTCGCACAAGCGGTCCGAAAATCAGTGTAAACGCTGATTTGTGCCTCCAAGAGTAGAGATCCACATCGAAACCGGACAAGATGCCACAAACAAGCATTTCTGAAAAATCATAATCTACAACCGCTCCAAACATGGTTTTTAAAAGTTCTCAGTCAACAGACTGTGCAGATGAGCCACTTTCTCTCATTTTTTACACTAAGACGACTGAAAACCACTTTACAAGCATACTTATTCCTCTCAAGGGATGATCCACATCCAAATGAGAGAAAAACAGACTAATTACATCTATTTGATCGTTCATGACCTAGAAAGCTCCAAATGTGGTTTACAAGACTTCCTCCTGTTAAATAGACATCGTTCAAGTGTCACACTGAGAAAATCGTTGACTTGACTCACTTTTCGCATAAGAGGTCCGAAAATCAGTGTAAACGCTGATTTGTGCCTCCAAGAGTGGGGATCCACATCGAAACCGGAGAAGATGACACAAACAAGCATTTCTGGAAATTCATAATCTACAACCGCTCCAAACATGGGTTTTAAGTGTTGTCAGTCAACAGACTGTGCAAATGAGGCCACTTTCTCTCATTTTTACACTAAGACGACTGAAAAACACTTTACAAGCATACTTATCCCTCTCAAGGGATGATCCACATCCAAATGAGAGAAATACAGACTAATTACATCTATTTGATCGTTCATGACCTAGAAAGCTTCAAATGTGGTGTACAAGCCTTCCTCCTGTTAAATAGACAACGTTCAAGTGTCACACTGAGAAAATCGTTGACTTGGCTCACTTTTCTCACAAGCGGTCCGAAAATCAGTGTAAACGCTGATTTGTGCCTCCAAGAGTGGGGATCCACATCGAAACCGGACAAGATGCCACAAACAAGCATTTCTGGAAATTCATAATATACAACCGCTCCACACATGGTTTTTAAAAGTTCTCAGTCAACAGACTGTGCAGATGAGCCACTTTCTCTCATTTTTACACTAAGACGAATGAAAACCACTGTAAACGCATATTTTTGCCTCTCAAGGGATGATCCACATCCAAATGAGAGAAATACAGACTAATTACATCTATTTGATCGTTCAGGACCTAGAAAGCTCCAAATGTTGTTTCAAGCCCTCCTCATGGTAATAGACAACGGTTCCAGTGTCACAATGAGGAAATCGTTGACTTGACTCACTTTTCGCACAAGCGGTCCGAAAATCAGTGTAAACGCTGATTTGTGCCTCCAAGAGTGGGGATCCACATCGAAACCGGACTAGATGCCACAAACAAGCATTTCTGAAAAATCATAATCTACAACCGCTCCAAACATGGTTTTTAAAAGTTCTCAGTCAACAGACTGTGCAGATGAGCCACTTTCTCTCATTTTTTACACTAAGACGACTGTAAACCAGTTTACAAGCATACTTATCCCTCTCAAGGGATGATCCACATCCAAATGAGAGAAATACAGACTAATTACATCTATTTGATCGTTCATGACCTAGAAAGCTCCAAATGTGGTTTACAAGCCTTCCTTGTGTTAATTAGGCAACGTATCCAGTATCAGACTGAGAAAATCGTTGACTGACTCACTTTTCGCACAAGAGGTCCGAAAATCAGTGTAAACGCTGATTTGTGCCTCCAAGAGTGGGGATCCACATCGAAACCGGAGAAGATGACACAAAAAAGCATTTCTGGAAATTCATAATCTACAACCGCTCCAAACATGGGTTTTAAGTGTTGTCAGTCAACAGACTGTGCAAATGAGGCCACTTTCTCTCATTTTTACACTAAGACGACTGAAAACCACTTTAAAGCATACTTATCCCTCTCAAGGGATGATCCACATCCAAATGAGAGAAATACAGACTAATTACATCTATTTGATCGTTCATGACCTAGAAAGCTCCAAATGTGGTTTACAAGCCTTCCTTGTGTTAATTAGGCAACGTATCCAGATCAGACTGAGAAAATCGTTGACTTGACTCACTTTTCGCACAAGAGGTCCGAAAATCAGTGTAAACGCTGATTTGTGCCTCCAAGAGTGGGGATCCACATCGAAACCGGACAAGATGACACAAACAAGCATTTCTGGAAATTCATAATCTACAACCGCTCCAAACATGGTTTTTAAGTGTTGTCAGTCAACAGACTGTGCAGATGAGCCACTTTCTCTCATTTTTACACTAAGACGAATGAAAACCACTGTAAACGCATATTTTTGCCTCTCAAGGGATGATCCACATCCAAATGAGAGAAATACAGACTAATTACATCTATTTGATCGTTCATGACCTAGAAAGCTCCAAATGTGGTTTCACGCCCTCCTCATGGTAATAGACAACGGTTCCAGTGTCACAATGAGGAAATCGTTGACTTGACTCACTTTTCGCACAAGCGGTCCGAAAATCAGTGTAAACGCTGATTTGTGCCTCCAAGAGTAGGGATCCACATCGAAACCGGACAAGATGCCACAAACAAGCATTTCTGAAAATTCATAATCTACAACCGCTCCAAACATGGTTTTTAAAAGTTCTCAGTCAACAGACTGTGCAGATGAGCCACTTTCTCTCATTTTTTACACTAAGACGACTGAAAACCACTTTACAAGCATACTTATTCCTCTCAAGGGATGATCCACATCCAAATGAGAGAAAAACAGACTAATTACATCTATTTGATCGTTCATGACCTAGAAAGCTCCAAATGTGGTTTACAAGACTTCCTCCTGTTAAATAGACATCGTTCAAGTGTCACACTGAGAAAATCGTTGACTTGACTCACTTTTCGCACAAGAGGTCCGAAAATCAGTGTAAACGCTGATTTGTGCCTCCAAGAGTGGGGATCCACATCGAAACCGGAGAAGATGACACAAACAAGCATTTCTGGAAATTCATAATCTACAACCGCTCCAAACATGGGTTTTAAGTGTTGTCAGTCAACAGACTGTGCAAATGAGGCCACTTTCTCTCATTTTTACACTAAGACGACTGAAAAACACTTTACAAGCATACTTATCCCTCTCAAGGGATGATCCACATCCAAATGAGAGAAATACAGACTAATTACATCTATTTGATCGTTCATGACCAGAAAGCTCCAATTGTGGTTTACAAGCCCTCCTCATGGTAAATAGACAACGGTTCCAGTGTCAGAATGAGAAAATTGTTGATTTGACTCACTTTTCTCACAAGCGGTCCGAAAATCAGTGTAAATGCTGATGTGTGCCTCCAAGAGTGGGGATCCACATCGAAACCGGACAAGATGCCACAAACAAGCATTTCTGGAAATTCATAATATACAACCGCTCCAAACATGGTTTTTAAAAGTTCTCAGTCAACAGACTGTGCAGATGAGCCACTTTCTCTCATTTTTACACTAAGACGAATGAAAACCACTGTAAACGCATATTTTTGCCTCTCAAGGGATGATCCACATCCAAATGAGAGAAATACAGACTAATTACATCTATTTGATCGTTCATGACCTAGAAAGCTCCAAATGTGGTTTCAAGCCCTCCTCATGGTAATAGAGAACGGTTCCAGTGTCACAATGAGGAAATCGTTGACTTGACTCACTTTTCGCACAAGCGGTCCGAAAATCAGTGTAAACGCTGATTTGTGCCTCCAAGAGTAGGGATCCACATCGAAACCGGACAAGATGCCACAAACAAGCATTTCTGAAAAATCATAATCTACAACCGCTCCAAACATGGTTTTTAAAAGTTCTCAGTCAACAGACTGTGCAGATGAGCCACTTTCTCTCATTTTTTACACTAAGACGACTGAAAACCACTTTACAAGCATACTTATTCCTCTCAAGGGATGATCCACATCCAAATGAGAGAAATACAGACTAATTACATCTATTTGATCGTTCATGACCTAGAAAGCTCCAAATGTGGTTTACAAGACTTCCTCCTGTTAAATAGACATCGGTTCAAGTGTCACACTGAGAAAATCGTTGACTTGACTCACTTTTCGCACAAGAGGTCCGAAAATCAGTGTAAACGCTGATTTGTGCCTCCAAGAGTGGGGATCCACATCGAAACCGGAGAAGATGACACAAACAAGCATTTCTGGAAATTCATAATCTACAACCGCTCCAAACATGGGTTTTAAGTGTTGTCAGTCAACAGACTGTGCAAATGAGGCCACTTTCTCTCATTTTTACACTAAGACGACTGAAAAACACTTTACAAGCATACTTATCCCTCTCAAGGGATGATCCACATCCAAATGAGAGAAATACAGACTAATTACATCTATTTGATCGTTCATGACCAGAAAGCTCCAATTGTGGTTTACAAGCCCTCCTCATGGTAATAGACAACGGTTCCAGTGTCAGAATGAGAAAATTGTTGATTTGACTCACTTTTCACACAAGCGGTCCGAAAATCAGTGTAAATGCTGATTTGTGCCTCCAAGAGTGGGGATCCACATCGAAACCGGACAAGATGCCACAAACAAGCATTTCTGGAAATTCATAATATACAACCGCTCCAAACATGGTTTTTAAAAGTTCTCAGTCAACAGACTGTGCAGATGAGGCCACTTTCTCTCATTTTTACACTAAGACGAATGAAAACCACTGTAAACGCATACTTTTGCTCTCTCAAGGGATGATCCACATCCAAATGAGAGAAATACAGACTAATTACATCTATTTGATCGTTCATGACCTAGAAAGCTCCAAATGTGGTTTACAAGCCCTCCTCATGGTAATAGACAACGGTTCCAGTGTCACAATGAGGAAATCGTTGACTTGACTCACTTTTCGCACAAGAGGTCCGAAAATCAGTGTAAACGCTGATTTGTGCCTCCAAGAGTGGGGATCCACATCGAAACCGGAGAAGATGACACAAACAAGCATTTCTGGAAATTCATAATCTACAACCGCTCCAAACATGGGTTTTAAGTGTTGTCAGTCAACAGACTGTGCAAATGAGGCCACTTTCTCTCATTTTTACACTAAGACGACTGAAAAACACTTTACAAGCATACTTATCCCTCTCAAGGGATGATCCACATCCAAATGAGAGAAATACAGACTAATTACATCTATTTGATCGTTCATGACCAGAAAGCTCCAAATGTGGTTTCAAGCCCTCCTCATGGTAATAGACAACGGTTCCAGTGTCAGAATGAGAAAATTGTTGATTTGACTCACTTTTCACACAAGCGGTCCGAAAATCAGTGTAAATGCTGATGTGTGCCTCCAAGAGTGGGGATCCACATCGAAACCGGACAAGATGCCACAAACAAGCATTTCTGGAAATTCATAATATACAACCGCTCCAAACATGGTTTTTAAAAGTTCTCAGTCAACAGACTGTGCAGATGAGCCACTTTCTCTCATTTTTACACTAAGACGAATGAAAACCACTGTAAACGCATATTTTTGCCTCTCAAGGGATGATCCACATCCAAATGAGAGAAAAACAGACTAATTACATCTATTTGATTGTTCATGACCTAGAAAGCTCCAAATGTGGTTTACAAGCCCTCCTCATGGTAATAGACAACGGTTCCAGTGTCACAATGAGGAAATCGTTGACTTGACTCACTTTTCGCACAAGCGGTCCGAAAATCAGTGTAAACGCTGATTTGTGCCTCCAAGAGTGGGGATCCACATCGAAACCGGAGAAGATGACACAAAAAAGCATTTCTGGAAATTCATAATCTACAACCGCTCCAAACATGGGTTTTAAGTGTTGTCAGTCAACAGACTGTGCAAATGAGGCCACTTTCTCTCATTTTTACACTAAGACGACTGAAAAACACTTTACAAGCATACTTATCCCTCTCAAGGGATGATCCACATCCAAATGAGAGAAATACAGACTAATTACATCTATTTGATCGTTCATGACCAGAAAGCTCCAATTGTGGTTTCAAGCCCTCCTCATGGTAATAGACAACGGTTCCAGTGTCAGAATGAGAAAATTGTTGATTTGACTCACTTTTCACACAAGCGGTCCGAAAATCAGTGTAAATGCGATGTGTGCCTCCAAGAGTGGGGATCCACATCGAAACCGGACAAGATGCCACAAACAAGCATTTCTGGAAATTCATAATATACAACCGCTCCAAACATGGTTTTTAAAAGTTCTCAGTCAACAGACTGTGCAGATGAGCCACTTTCTCTCATTTTTACACTAAGACGAATGAAAACCACTGTAAACGCATATTTTTGCCTCTCAAGGGATGATCCACATCCAAATGAGAGAAATACAGACTAATTACATCTATTTGATCGTTCATGACCTAGAAAGCTCCAAATGTGGTTTCAAGCCCTCCTCATGGTAATAGACAACGGTTCCAGTGTCACAATGAGGAAATCGTTGACTTGACTCACTTTTCGCACAAGCGGTCCGAAAATCAGTGTAAACGCTGATTTGTGCCTCCAAGAGTAGGGATCCACATCGAAACCGGACAAGATGCCACAAACAAGCATTTCTGAAAATCATAATCTACAACCGCTCCAAACATGGTTTTTAAAAGTTCTCAGTCAACAGACTGTGCAGATGAGCCACTTTCTCTCATTTTTTACACTAAGACGACTGAAAACCACTTTACAAGCATACTTATTCCTCTCAAGGGATGATCCACATCCAAATGAGAGAAAAACAGACTAATTACATCTATTTGATCGTTCATGACCTAGAAAGCTCCAAATGTGGTTTACAAGACTTCCTCCTGTTAAATAGACATCGTTCAAGTGTCACACTGAGAAAATCGTTGACTTGACTCACTTTTCGCACAAGAGGTCCGAAAATCAGTGTAAACGCTGATTTGTGCCTCCAAGAGTGGGGATCCACATCGAAACCGGAGAAGATGACACAAAAAAGCATTTCTGGAAATTCATAATCTACAACCGCTCCAAACATGGGTTTTAAGTGTTGTCAGTCAACAGACTGTGCAAATGAGGCCACTTTCTCTCATTTTTACACTAAGACGACTGAAAAACACTTTACAAGCATACTTATCCCTCTCAAGGGATGATCCACATCCAAATGAGAGAAATACAGACTAATTATATCTACTTGATCGTTCATGACCTAGAAAGCTTCAAATGTGGTGTACAAGCCTTCCTCCTGTTAAATAGACAACGTTCAAGTGTCACACTGAGAAAATCGTTGACTTGACTCACTTTTCTCACAAGCGGTCCGAAAATCAGTGTAAACGCTGATTTGTGCCTCCAAGAGTGGGGATCCACATCGAAACCGGACAAGATGACACAAACAAGCATTTCTGGAAATTCATAATCTACAACCGCTCCAAACATGGTTTTTAAGTGTTGTCAGTCAACAGACTGTGCAAATGAGGCCACTTTCTCTCATTTTTACACTAAGACGACTGAAAACCACTTTAAACGCATACTTATCCCTCTCAAGGGATGATCCACATCCAAATAAGAGAAATACAGACTAATTACATCTATTTGATCGTTCATGACCTAGAAAGCTCCAATTGTGGTTTCAAGCCCTCCTCATGGTAATAGACAACCGTTCAAGTGTCACACTGAGAAAATCGTTGACTTGGCTCACTTTTCTCACAAGCGGTCCGAAAATCAGTGTAAACGCTGATTTGTGCCTCCAAGAGTGAGGAACCACATCGAAACCGGAGAAGATGACACAAACAAGGATTTCTGTAAATTCATAATCTACAACCGCTCCAAACATGGGGGCATATTAGCAAGACCCACGTTAACATTATCGCCGTTTTAGCGGCAGGAAACTGCCGCTAAAACGGCGATAATGGGCTTGATAATATGCGTTATGGAATTCAATAGAAGCACAGGTTAGATGTGCAGGACATCTAACCTGTGCTTCTATTGGAATTCTATAACGCATATTATGAAGCCCATTATCGCCGCTTTAGCGGCAGTTTCCTGCCGCTAAAACGGCGATAATTTTAACGTGGGTCTTGCTAATATGCCCCATGGTTTTTAAGAGTTGTCAGTCAACAGACTGTGCAAATGAGCCATTTTCTTTCATTTTTACACTAAGACGAATGAAAACCACTGTAAACGCATATTTTAACCTCTCAACGGATGATCCACATCCAAATGAGAGAAATACAGACTAATTACATCTATTTGATCGTTCATGACCTAGAAAGCTTCAAATGTGGTGTACAAGCCTTCCTCCTGTTAAATAGACAACGTTCAAGTGTCACACTGAGAAAATCGTTGACTTGGCTCACTTTTCTCACAAGCGGTCCGAAAATCAGTGTAAACGCTGATTTGTGCCTCCAAGAGTGGGGATCCACTTCGAAACCGGACAAGATGCCACAAACAAGCATTTCTGAAAATTCATAATATACAACCGCTCCACACATGGTTTTTAAAAGTTCTCAGTCAACAGACTGTGCAGATGAGCCACTTTCTCTCATTTTTACACTAAGACGAATGAAAACCACTGTAAACGCATATTTTTGCCTCTCAAGGGATGATCCACATCCAAATGAGAGAAATACAGACTAATACATCTATTTGATCGTTCATGACCTAGAAAGCTTCAAATGTGGTTTCAAGCCCTCCTCCTGTTAAATAGACAACGGTTCCAGTGTCACAATGAGGAAATCGTTGACTTGACTCACTTTTCGCACAAGCGGTCCGAAAATCAGTGTAAACGCTGATTTGTGCCTCCAAGAGTAGGGATCCACATCGAAACCGGACAAGATGCCACAAACAAGCATTTCTGAAAAATCATAATCTACAACCGCTCCAAACATGGTTTTTAAAAGTTCTCAGTCAACAGACTGTGCAGATGAGCCACTTTCTCTCATTTTTTACACTAAGACGACTGAAAACCACTTTACAAGCATACTTATTCCTCTCAAGGGATGATCCACATCCAAATGAGAGAAAAACAGACTAATTACATCTATTTGATCGTTCATGACCTAGAAAGCTCCAAATGTGGTTTACAAGACTTCCTCCTGTTAAATAGACATCGTTCAAGTGTCACACTGAGAAAATCGTTGACTTGACTCACTTTCCGCATAAGAGGTCCGAAAATCAGTGTAAACGCTGATTTGTGCCTCCAAGAGTGGGGATCCACATCGAAACCGGAGAAGATGACACAAAAAAGCATTTCTGGAAATTCATAATCTACAACCGCTCCAAACATGGGTTTTAAGTGTTGTCAGTCAACAGACTGTGCAAATGAGGCCACTTTCTCTCATTTTTACACTAAGACGACTGAAAAACACTTTACAAGCATACTTATCCCTCTCAAGGGATGATCCACATCCAAATGAGAGAAATACAGACTAATTACATCTATTTGATCGTTCATGACCTAGAAAGCTTCAAATGTGGTGTACAAGCCTTCCTCCTGTTAAATAGACAACGTTCAAGTGTCACACTGAGAAAATCGTTGACTTGGCTCACTTTTCTCACAAGCGGTCCGAAAATCAGTGTAAACGCTGATTTGTGCCTCCAAGAGTGGGGATCCACTTCGAAACCGGACAAGATGCCACAAACAAGCATTTCTGGAAATTCATAATATACAACCGCTCCACACATGGTTTTTAAAAGTTCTCAGTCAACAGACTGTGCAGATGAGCCACTTTCTCTCATTTTTACACTAAGACGAATGAAAACCACTGTAAACGCATATTTTTGCCTCTCAAGGGATGATCCACATCCAAATGAGAGAAATACAGACTAATACATCTATTTGATCGTTCAGGACCTAGAAAGCTCCAAATGTTGTTTCAAGCCCTCCTCATGGTAATAGACAACGGTTCCAGTGTCACAATGAGGAAATCGTTGACTTGACTCACTTTTCGCACAAGCGGTCCGAAAATCAGTGTAAACGCTGATTTGTGCCTCCAAGAGTGGGGATCCACATCGAAACAGGACTAGATGCCACAAACAAGCATTTCTGAAAAATCATAATCTACAACCGCTCCAAACATGGTTTTTAAAAGTTCTCAGTCAACAGACTGTGCAGATGAGCCACTTTCTCTCATTTTTTACACTAAGACGACTGTAAACCAGTTTACAAGCATACTTATCCCTCTCAAGGGATGATCCACATCCAAATGAGAGAAATACAGACTAATTACATCTATTTGATCGTTCATGACCTAGAAAGCTCCAAATGTGGTTTACAAGCCTTCCTTGTGTTAATTAGGCAACGTATCCAGATCAGACTGAGAAAATCGTTGACTTGACTCACTTTTCGCACAAGAGGTCCGAAAATCAGTGTAAACGCTGATTTGTGCCTCCAAGAGTGGGGATCCACATCGAAACCGGACAAGATGACACAAACAAGCATTTCTGGAAATTCATAATCTACAACCGCTCCAAACATGGTTTTTAAGTGTTGTCAGTCAACAGACTGTGCAAATGAGGCCACTTTCTCTCATTTTTACACTAAGACGACTGAAAACCACTTTAAAGCATACTTATCCCTCTCAAGGGATGATCCACATCCAAATGAGAGAAATACAGACTAATTACATCTATTTGATCGTTCATGACCTAGAAAGCTCCAAATGTGGTTTACAAGCCTTCCTTGTGTTAATTAGGCAACGTATCCAGATCAGACTGAGAAAATCGTTGACTTGACTCACTTTTCGCACAAGAGGTCCGAAAATCAGTGTAAACGCTGATTTGTGCCTCCAAGAGTGGGGATCCACATCGAAACCGGACAAGATGACACAAACAAGCATTTCTGGAAATTCATAATCTACAACCGCTCCAAACATGGTTTTTAAGTGTTGTCAGTCAACAGACTGTGCAGATGAGCCACTTTCTCTCATTTTTACACTAAGACGAATGAAAACCACTGTAAACGCATATTTTTGCTCTCTCAAGGGATGATCCACATCCAAATGAGAGAAATACAGACTAATTACATCTATTTGATCGTTCATGACCTAGAAAGCTCCAAATGTGGTTTCACGCCCTCCTCATGGTAATAGACAACGGTTCCAGTGTCACAATGAGGAAATCGTTGACTTGACTCACTTTTCGCACAAGCGGTCCGAAAATCAGTGTAAACGCTGATTTGTGCCTCCAAGAGTAGGGATCCACATCGAAACCGGACAAGATGCCACAAACAAGCATTTCTGAAAAATCATAATCTACAACCGCTCCAAACATGGTTTTTAAAAGTTCTCAGTCAACAGACTGTGCAGATGAGCCACTTTCTCTCATTTTTTACACTAAGACGACTGAAAACCACTTTACAAGCATACTTATTCCTCTCAAGGGATGATCCACATCCAAATGAGAGAAAAACAGACTAATTACATCTATTTGATCGTTCATGACCTAGAAAGCTCCAAATGTGGTTTACAAGACTTCCTCCTGTTAAATAGACATCGTTCAAGTGTCACACTGAGAAAATCGTTGACTTGACTCACTTTTCGCATAAGAGGTCCGAAAATCAGTGTAAACGCTGATTTGTGCCTCCAAGAGTGGGGATCCACATCGAAACCGGAGAAGATGACACAAAAAAGCATTTCTGGAAATTCATAATCTACAACCGCCCCAAACATGGGTTTTAAGTGTTGTCAGTCAACAGACTGTGCAAATGAGGCCACTTTCTCTCATTTTTACACTAAGACGACTGAAAAACACTTTACAAGCATACTTATCCCTCTCAAGGGATGATCCACATCCAAATAAGAGAAATACAGACTAATTACATCTATTTGATCGTTCATGACCAGAAAGCTCCAATTGTGGTTTCAAGCCCTCCTCATGGTAATAGACAACGGTTCCAGTGTCAGAATGAGAAAATTGTTGATTTGACTCACTTTTCTCACAAGCGGTCCGAAAATCAGTGTAAATGCGATGTGTGCCTCCAAGAGTGGGGATCCACATCGAAACCGGACAAGATGCCACAAACAAGCATTTCTGGAAATTCATAATATACAACCGCTCCAAACATGGTTTTTAAAAGTTCTCAGTCAACAGACTGTGCAGATGAGCCACTTTCTCTCATTTTTACACTAAGACGAATGAAAACCACTGTAAACGCATATTTTTGCCTCTCAAGGGATGATCCACATCCAAATGAGAGAAATACAGACTAATTACATCTATTTGATCGTTCATGACCTAGAAAGCTCCAAATGTGGTTTCAAGCCCTCCTCATGGTAATAGAGAACGGTTCCAGTGTCACAATGAGGAAATCGTTGACTTGACTCACTTTTCGCACAAGCGGTCCGAAAATCAGTGTAAACGCTGATTTGTGCCTCCAAGAGTAGGGATCCACATCGAAACCGGACAAGATGCCACAAACAAGCATTTCTGAAAAATCATAATCTACAACCGCTCCAAACATGGTTTTTAAAAGTTCTCAGTCAACAGACTGTGCAGATGAGCCACTTTCTCTCATTTTTTACACTAAGACGACTGAAAACCACTTTACAAGCATACTTATTCCTCTCAAGGGATGATCCACATCCAAATGAGAGAAAAACAGACTAATTACATCTATTTGATCGTTCATGACCTAGAAAGCTCCAAATGTGGTTTACAAGACTTCCTCCTGTTAAATAGACATCGTTCAAGTGTCACACTGAGAAAATCGTTGACTTGACTCACTTTTCGCACAAGAGGTCCGAAAATCAGTGTAAACGCTGATTTGTGCCTCCAAGAGTGGGGATCCACATCGAAACCGGAGAAGATGACACAAAAAAGCATTTCTGGAAATTCATAATCTACAACCGCTCCAAACATGGGTTTTAAGTGTTGTCAGTCAACAGACTGTGCAAATGAGGCCACTTTCTCTCATTTTTACACTAAGACGACTGAAAAACACTTTACAAGCATACTTATCCCTCTCAAGGGATGATCCACATCCAAATGAGAGAAATACAGACTAATTACATCTATTTGATCGTTCATGACCAGAAAGCTCCAATTGTGGTTTCAAGCCCTCCTCATGGTAATAGACAACGGTTCCAGTGTCAGAATGAGAAAATTGTTGATTTGACTCACTTTTCACACAAGCGGTCCGAAAATCAGTGTAAATGCGATGTGTGCCTCCAAGAGTGGGGATCCACATCGAAACCGGACAAGATGCCACAAACAAGCATTTCTGGAAATTCATAATATACAACCGCTCCAAACATGGTTTTTAAAAGTTCTCAGTCAACAGACTGTGCAGATGAGCCACTTTCTCTCATTTTTACACTAAGACGAATGAAAACCACTGTAAACGCATATTTTTGCCTCTCAAGGGATGATCCACATCCAAATGAGAGAAATACAGACTAATTACATCTATTTGATCGTTCATGACCTAGAAAGCTCCAAATGTGGTTTCAAGCCCTCCTCATGGTAATAGACAACGGTTCCAGTGTCACAATGAGGAAATCGTTGACTTGACTCACTTTTCGCACAAGAGGTCCGAAAATCAGTGTAAACGCTGATTTGTGCCTCCAAGAGTGGGGATCCACATCGAAACCGGAGAAGATGACACAAAAAAGCATTTCTGGAAATTCATAATCTACAACCGCTCCAAACATGGGTTTTAAGTGTTGTCAGTCAACAGACTGTGCAAATGAGGCCACTTTCTCTCATTTTTACACTAAGACGACTGAAAAACACTTTACAAGCATACTTATCCCTCTCAAGGGATGATCCACATCCAAATGAGAGAAATACAGACTAATTACATCTATTTGATCGTTCATGACCAGAAAGCTCCAATTGTGGTTTCAAGCCCTCCTCATGGTAATAGACAACGGTTCCAGTGTCAGAATGAGAAAATTGTTGATTTGACTCACTTTTCACACAAGCGGTCCGAAAATCAGTGTAAATGCGATGTGTGCCTCCAAGAGTGGGGATCCACATCGAAACCGGACAAGATGCCACAAACAAGCATTTCTGGAAATTCATAATATACAACCGCTCCAAACATGGTTTTTAAAAGTTCTCAGTCAACAGACTGTGCAGATGAGCCACTTTCTCTCATTTTTACACTAAGACGAATGAAAACCACTGTAAACGCATATTTTTGCCTCTCAAGGGATGATCCACATCCAAATGAGAGAAATACAGACTAATTACATCTATTTGATCGTTCATGACCTAGAAAGCTCCAAATGTGGTTTCAAGCCCTCCTCATGGTAATAGACAACGGTTCCAGTGTCACAATGAGGAAATCGTTGACTTGACTCACTTTTCGCACAAGCGGTCCGAAAATCAGTGTAAACGCTGATTTGTGCCTCCAAGAGTGGGGATCCACATCGAAACCGGAGAAGATGACACAAAAAAGCATTTCTGGAAATTCATAATCTACAACCGCTCCAAACATGGGTTTTAAGTGTTGTCAGTCAACAGACTGTGCAAATGAGGCCACTTTCTCTCATTTTTACACTAAGACGACTGAAAAACACTTTACAAGCATACTTATCCCTCTCAAGGGATGATCCACATCCAAATGAGAGAAATACAGACTAATTACATCTATTTGATCGTTCATGACCAGAAAGCTCCAATTGTGGTTTCAAGCCCTCCTCATGGTAATAGACAACGGTTCCAGTGTCAGAATGAGAAAATTGTTGATTTGACTCACTTTTCACACAAGCGGTCCGAAAATCAGTGTAAATGCGATGTGTGCCTCCAAGAGTGGGGATCCACATCGAAACCGGACAAGATGCCACAAACAAGCATTTCTGGAAATTCATAATATACAACCGCTCCAAACATGGTTTTTAAAAGTTCTCAGTCAACAGACTGTGCAGATGAGCCACTTTCTCTCATTTTTACACTAAGACGAATGAAAACCACTGTAAACGCATATTTTTGCCTCTCAAGGGATGATCCACATCCAAATGAGAGAAATACAGACTAATTACATCTATTTGATCGTTCATGACCTAGAAAGCTCCAAATGTGGTTTCAAGCCCTCCTCATGGTAATAGACAACGGTTCCAGTGTCACAATGAGGAAATCGTTGACTTGACTCACTTTTCGCACAAGCGGTCCGAAAATCAGTGTAAACGCTGATTTGTGCCTCCAAGAGTAGGGATCCACATCGAAACCGGACAAGATGCCACAAACAAGCATTTCTGAAAAATCATAATCTACAACCGCTCCAAACATGGTTTTTAAAAGTTCTCAGTCAACAGACTGTGCAGATGAGCCACTTTCTCTCATTTTTTACACTAAGACGACTGAAAACCACTTTACAAGCATACTTATTCCTCTCAAGGGATGATCCACATCCAAATGAGAGAAAAACAGACTAATTACATCTATTTGATCGTTCATGACCTAGAAAGCTCCAAATGTGGTTTACAAGACTTCCTCCTGTTAAATAGACATCGTTCAAGTGTCACACTGAGAAAATCGTTGACTTGACTCACTTTTCGCATAAGAGGTCCGAAAATCAGTGTAAACGCTGATTTGTGCCTCCAAGAGTGGGGATCCACATCGAAACCGGAGAAGATGACACAAAAAAGCATTTCTGGAAATTCATAATCTACAACCGCTCCAAACATGGGTTTTAAGTGTTGTCAGTCAACAGACTGTGCAAATGAGGCCACTTTCTCTCATTTTTACACTAAGACGACTGAAAAACACTTTACAAGCATACTTATCCCTCTCAAGGGATGATCCACATCCAAATGAGAGAAATACAGACTAATTATATCTACTTGATCGTTCATGACCTAGAAAGCTTCAAATGTGGTGTACAAGCCTTCCTCCTGTTAAATAGACAACGTTCAAGTGTCACACTGAGAAAATCGTTGACTTGACTCACTTTTCTCACAAGCGGTCCGAAAATCAGTGTAAACGCTGATTTGTGCCTCCAAGAGTGGGGATCCACATCGAAACCGGACAAGATGACACAAACAAGCATTTCTGGAAATTCATAATCTACAACCGCTCCAAACATGGTTTTTAAGTGTTGTCAGTCAACAGACTGTGCAAATGAGGCCACTTTCTCTCATTTTTACACTAAGACGACTGAAAACCACTTTAAAGCATACTTATCCCTCTCAAGGGATGATCCACATCCAAATAAGAGAAATACAGACTAATTACATCTATTTGATCGTTCATGACCAGAAAGCTCCAATTGTGGTTTCAAGCCCTCCTCATGGTAATAGACAACCGTTCAAGTGTCACACTGAGAAAATCGTTGACTTGGCTCACTTTTCTCACAAGCGGTCCGAAAATCAGTGTAAACGCTGATTTGTGCCTCCAAGAGTGAGGAACCACATCGAAACCGGAGAAGATGACACAAACAAGGATTTCTGTAAATTCATAATCTACAACCGCTCCAAACATGGGGGCATATTAGCAAGACCCACGTTAAAATTATCGCCGTTTTAGCGGCAGGAAACTGCCGCTAAAACGGCGATAATGGGCTTGATAATATGCGTTATGGAATTCCAATAGAAGCACAGGTTAGATGTGCAGGACATCTAACCTGTGCTTCTATTGGAATTCTATAACGCATATTATGAAGCCCATTATCGCCGTTTTAGCGGCAGTTTCCTGCCGCTAAAACGGCGATAATTTTAACGTGGGTCTTGCTAATATGCCCCATGGTTTTTAAGAGTTGTCAGTCAACAGACTGTGCAAATGAGCCATTTTCTTTCATTTTTACACTAAGACGAATGAAAACCACTGTAAACGCATATTTTAACCTCTCAACGGATGATCCACATCCAAATGAGAGAAATACAGACTAATTACATCTATTTGATCGTTCATGACCTAGAAAGCTTCAAATGTGGTGTACAAGCCTTCCTCCTGTTAAATAGACAACGTTCAAGTGTCACACTGAGAAAATCGTTGACTTGGCTCACTTTTCTCACAAGCGGTCCGAAAATCAGTGTAAACGCTGATTTGTGCCTCCAAGAGTGGGGATCCACTTCGAAACCGGACAAGATGCCACAAACAAGCATTTCTGAAAATTCATAATATACAACCGCTCCACACATGGTTTTTAAAAGTTCTCAGTCAACAGACTGTGCAGATGAGCCACTTTCTCTCATTTTTACACTAAGACGAATGAAAACCACTGTAAACGCATATTTTTGCCTCTCAAGGGATGATCCACATCCAAATGAGAGAAATACAGACTAATACATCTATTTGATCGTTCATGACCTAGAAAGCTTCAAATGTGGTTTCAAGCCCTCCTCCTGTTAAATAGACAACGGTTCCAGTGTCACAATGAGGAAATCGTTGACTTGACTCACTTTTCGCACAAGCGGTCCGAAAATCAGTGTAAACGCTGATTTGTGCCTCCAAGAGTAGGGATCCACATCGAAACCGGACAAGATGCCACAAACAAGCATTTCTGAAAAATCATAATCTACAACCGCTCCAAACATGGTTTTTAAAAGTTCTCAGTCAACAGACTGTGCAGATGAGCCACTTTCTCTCATTTTTTACACTAAGACGACTGAAAACCACTTTACAAGCATACTTATTCCTCTCAAGGGATGATCCACATCCAAATGAGAGAAAAACAGACTAATTACATCTATTTGATCGTTCATGACCTAGAAAGCTCCAAATGTGGTTTACAAGACTTCCTCCTGTTAAATAGACATCGTTCAAGTGTCACACTGAGAAAATCGTTGACTTGACTCACTTTTCGCATAAGAGGTCCGAAAATCAGTGTAAACGCTGATTTGTGCCTCCAAGAGTGGGGATCCACATCGAAACCGGAGAAGATGACACAAAAAAGCATTTCTGGAAATTCATAATCTACAACCGCCCCAAACATGGGTTTTAAGTGTTGTCAGTCAACAGACTGTGCAAATGAGGCCACTTTCTCTCATTTTTACACTAAGACGACTGAAAAACACTTTACAAGCATACTTATCCCTCTCAAGGGATGATCCACATCCAAATGAGAGAAATACAGACTAATTACATCTATTTGATCGTTCATGACCTAGAAAGCTTCAAATGTGGTGTACAAGCCTTCCTCCTGTTAAATAGACAACATTCAAGTGTCACACTGAGAAAATCGTTGACTTGGCTCACTTTTCTCACAAGCGGTCCGAAAATCAGTGTAAACGCTGATTTGTGCCTCCAAGAGTGGGGATCCACATCGAAACCGGACAAGATGACACAAACAAGCATTTCTGGAAATTCATAATCTACAACCGCTCCAAACATGGTATTTAAGTGTTGTCAGTCAACAGACTGTGCAAATGAGGCCACTTTCTCTCATTTTTTACACTAAGACGACTGAAAACCACTTTACAAGCATACTTATCCCTCTCAAGGGATGATCCACATCCAAATGAGAGAAATACAGACTAATTACATCTATTTGATCGTTCATGACCTAGAAAGCTTCCTTGTGTTAATTAGGCAACGTATCCAGTATCAGACTGAGAAAATCGTTGACTTGACTCACTTTTCGCACAAGAGATCCGAAAATCAGTGTAAACGCTGATTTGTGCCTCCAAGAGTGGGGATCCACATCGAAACCGGAGAAGATGACACAAAAAAGCATTTCTGGAAATTCAGAATCTACAACCGCTCCAAACATGGTTTTTAAGTGTTGTCAGTCAACAGACTGTGCAAATGAGGCCACTTTCTCTCATTTTTACACTAAGACGACTGAAAACCACTTTAAAGCATACTTATCCCTCTCAAGGGATGATCCACATCCAAATGAGAGAAATACAGACTAATTACATCTATTTGATTGTTCATGACCAGAAAGCTCCAATTGTGGTTTCAAGCCCTCCTCATGGTAATAGACAACGGTTCCAGTGTCAGAATGAGAAAATTGTTGATTTGACTCACTTTTCACACAAGCGGTCCGAAAATCAGTGTAAATGCCATGTGTGCCTCCAAGAGTGGGGATCCACATCGAAACCGGACAAGATGCCACAAACAAGCATTTCTGGAAGTTCATAATATACAACCGCTCCAAACATGGTTTTTAAAAGTTCTCAGTCAACAGACTGTGCAGATGAGCCACTTTCTCTCATTTTTACACTAAGACGAATGAAAACCACTGTAAACGCATATTTTTGCCTCTCAAGGGATGATCCACATCCAAATGAGAAAAATACAGACTAATACATCTATTTGATCGTTCAGGACCTAGAAAGCTCCAAATGTTGTTTCAAGCCCTCCTCATGGTAATAGACAACGGTTCCAGTGTCACAATGAGGAAATCGTTGACTTGACTCACTTTTCGCACAAGCGGTCCGAAAATCAGTGTAAACGCTGATTTGTGCCTCCAAGAGTGAGGAACCACATCGAAACCGGACAAGATGACACAAACAAGCATTTCTGGAAATTCATAATCTACAACCGCTCCAAACATGGTTTTTAAGTGTTGTCAGTCAACAGACGTGCAAATGAGGCCACTTTCTCTCACTTTTACACTAAGACGACTGAAAACCACTTTAAAGCATACTTATCCCTCTCAAGGGATGATCCACATCCAAATGAGAGAAATACAGACTAATTACATCTATTTGATCGTTCATGACCTAGAAAGCTTCAAATGTGGTGTACAAGCCTTCCTCCTGTTAAATAGACAACGTTCAAGTGTCACACTGAGAAAATCGTTGACTTGGCTCACTTTTCTCACAAGCGGTCCGAAAATCAGTGTAAACGCTGATTTGTGCCTCCAAGAGTGAGGAACCACATCGAAACCGGAGAAGATGACACAAACAAGGATTTCTGTAAATTCATAATCTACAACCGCTCCAAACATGGTTTTTAAGAGTTGTCAGTCAACAGACTGTGCAAATGAGCCATTTTCTTTCATTTTTACACCAAGACGAATGAAAACCACTGTAAACGCATATTTTAACCTCTCAACGGATGATCCACATCCAAATGAGAGAAATACAGACTAATTACATCTATTTGATCGTTCATGACCTAGAAAGCTTCAAATGTGGTGTACAAGCCTTCCTCCTGTTAAATAGACAACGGTCAAGTGTCACACTGAGAAAATCGTTGACTTGGCTCACTGTTCTCACAAGCGGTCCGAAAATCAGTGTAAACGCTGATTTGTGCCTCCAAGAGTGGGGAGCCACATCGAAACCGGACAAGATGACACAAACAAGCATTTCTGGAAATTCATAATCTACAACCGCTCCAAACATGGTTTTTAAGTGTTGTCAGTCAACAGACGTGCAAATGAGGCCACTTTCTCTCATTTTTACACTAAGACGACTGAAAACCACTTTAAAGCATACTTATCCCTCTCAAGGGATGATCCACATCCAAATGAGAGAAATACAGACTAATTACATCTATTTGATCGTTCATGACCTAGAAAGCTTCAAATGTGGTGTACAAGCCTTCCTCCTGTTAAATAGACAACGTTCAAGTGTCACACTGAGAAAATCGTTGACTTGGCTCACTTTTCTCACAAGCGGTCCGAAAATCAGTGTAAACGCTGATTTGTGCCTCCAAGAGTGAGGAACCACATCGAAACCGGAGATGATGACACAAACAAGGATTTCTGTAAATTCATAATCTACAACCGCTCCAAACATGGTTTTTAAGAGTTGTCAGTCAACAGACTGTGCAAATGAGCCATTTTCTTTCATTTTTACACTAAGACGAATGAAAACCACTGTAAACGCATATTTTAACCTCTCAACGGATGATCCACATCCAAATGAGAGAAATACAGACTAATTACATCTATTTGATCGTTCATGACCTAGAAAGCTTCAAATGTGGTGTACAAGCCTTCCTCCTGTTAAATAGACAACGTTCAAGTGTCACACTGAGAAAATCGTTGATTTGGCTCACTTTTCTCACAAGCGGTCCGAAAATCAGTGTAAACGCTGATTTGTGCCTCCAAGAGTGGGGATCCGCTTCGAAACCGGACAAGATGCCACAAACAAGCATTTCTGGAAATTCATAATATACAACCGCTCCACACATGGTTTTTAAAAGTTCTCAGTCAACAGACTGTGCAGATGAGCCACTTTCTCTCATTTTTACACTAAGACGAATGAAAACCACTGTAAACGCTTATTTTTGCCTCTCAAGGGATGATCCACATCCAAATGAGAGAAATACAGACTAATACATCTATTTGATCGTTCAGGACCTAGAAAGCTCCAAATGTTGTTTCAAGCACTCCTCATGGTAATAGACAACGGTTCCAGTGTCACAATGAGGAAATCGTTGACTTGACTCACTTTTCGCAGAAGCGGTCCGAAAATCAGTGTAAACGCTGATTTGTGCCTCCAAGAGTGGGGATCCACATCGAAACCGGACTAGATGCCACAAACAAGCATTTCTAAAAATCATAATCTACAACCGCTCCAAACATGGTTTTTAAAAGTTCTCAGTCAACAGACTGTGCAGATGAGCCACTTTCTCTCATTTTTTACACTAAGACGACTGAAAACCACTTTACAAGCATACTTATCCCTCTCAAGGGATGATCCACATCCAAATGAGAGAAATACAGACTAATTACATCTATTTGATCGTTCATGACCAGAAAGCTCCAATTGTGGTTTCAAGCCTTCCTTCTGTTAAATAGACAACGTTCAAGTGTCACACTGAGAAAATCGTTGACTTGGCTCACTTTTCTCACAAGCGGTCCGAAAATCAGTGTAAACGCTGATTTGTGCCTCCAAGAGTGGGGATCCACATCGAAACCGGAGAAGATGACACAAAAAAGCATTTCTGGAAATTCATAATATACAACCGCTCCAAACATGGGTTTTAAGTGTTGTCAGTCAACAGACTGTGCAAATGAGGCCACTTTCTCTCATTTTTACACTAAGACGACTGAAAAACACTTTACAAGCATACTTATCCCTCTCAAGGGATGATCCACATCCAAATGAGAGAAATACAGACTAATTATATCTACTTGATCGTTTATGACCTAGAAAGCTTCAAATGTGGTGTACAAGCCTTCCTCCTGTTAAATAGACAACGTTCAAGTGTCACCTGAGAAAATCGTTGACTTGGCTCACTTTTCTCACAAGCGGTCCGAAAATCAGTGTAAACGCTGATTTGTGCCTCCAAGAGTGGGGATCCACATCGAAACCGGACAAGATGACACAAACAAGCATTTCTGGAAATTCATAATCTACAACCGCTCCAAACATGGTATTTAAGTGTTGTCAGTCAACAGACTGTGCAAATGAGGCCACTTTCTCTCATTTTTACACTAAGACGACTGAAAACCACTTTAAAGCTTACTTATCCCTCTCAAGGGATGATCCACATCCAAATGAGAGAAATACAGACTAATTACATCTATTTGATCGTTCATGACCAGAAAGCTCCAATTGTGGTTTCAAGCCCTCCTCATGGTAATAGACAACGGTTCCAGTGTCAGAATGAGGAAATCGTTGACTTGACTCACTTTTCGCACAAGCGGTCCGAAAATCAGTGTAAACGCTGATTTGTGCCTCCAAGAGTGGGGATCCACATCGAAACCGGAGAAGATGACACAAAAAAGCATTTCTGGAAATTCATAATCTACAACCGCTCCAAACATGGGTTTTAGTGTTGTCAGTCAACAGACTGTGCAAATGAGGCCACTTTCTCTCATTTTTACACTAAGACGACTGAAAAACACTTTACAAGCATACTTATCCCTCTCAAGGTCTCAAGGGATGATCCACATCCAAATGAGAGAAATACAGACTAATTATATCTACTTGATCGTTTATGACCTAGAAAGCTTCAAATGTGGTGTACAAGCCTTCCTCCTGTTAAATAGACAACGTTCAAGTGTCACCTGAGAAAATCGTTGACTTGACTCACTTTTCTCACAAGCGGTCCGAAAATCAGTGTAAACGCTGATTTGTGCCTCCAAGAGTGAGGAACCACATCGAAACCGGACACACACAAGGATTTCTGTAAATTCATAATCTACAACCGCTCCAAACATGGTTTTTAAGAGTTGTCAGTCAACAGACTGTGCAAATGAGCCATTTTCTTTCATTTTTACACTAAGACGAATGAAAACCACTGTAAACGCATATTTTAACCTCTCAACGGATGATCCACATCCAAATGAGAGAAATACAGACTAATAACATCTATTTGATCGTTCATGACCTAGAAAGCTTCAAATGTGGTGTACAAGCCTTCCTCCTGTTAAATAGACAACGTTCAAGTGTCACACTGAGAAAATCGTTGACTTGGCTCACTTTTCTCACAAGCGGTCCGAAAATCAGTGTAAACGCTGATTTGTGCCTCCAAGAGTGGGGATCCACATCGAAACCGGACAAGATGACACAAACAAGCATTTCTGGAAATTCATAATCTACAACCGCTCCAAACATGGTTTTTAAAAGTTCTCAGTCAACAGACTGTGCAGATGAGCCACTTTCTCTCATTTTTTACACTAAGACGACTGAAAACCACTTTACAAGCATACTTATTCCTCTCAAGGGATGATCCACATCCAAATGAGAGAAAAACAGACTAATTACATCTATTTGATCGTTCATGACCTGAAAGCTCCAAATGTGGTTTACAAGACTTCCTCCTGTTAAATAGACATCGTTCAAGTGTCACACTGAGAAAATCGTTGACTTGACTCACTTTTCGCACAAGAGGTCCGAAAATCAGTGTAAACGCTGATTTGTGCCTCCAAGAGTGGGGATCCACATCGAAACCGGAGAAGATGACACAAACAAGCATTTCTGGAAATTCATAATCTACAACCGCTCCAAACAAGGGTTTTAAGTGTTGTCAGTCAACAGACTGTGCAAATGAGGCCACTTTCTCTCATTTTTACACTAAGACGACTGAAAAACACTTTACAAGCATACTTATCCCTCTCAAGGGATGATCCACATCCAAATGAGAGAAATACAGACTAATTACATCTATTTGATCGTTCATGACCAGAAAGCTCCAATTGTGGTTTCAAGCCCTCCTCATGGTAATAGACAACGGTTCCAGTGTCAGAATGAGAAAATTGTTGATTTGACTCACTTTTCACACAAGCGGTCCGAAAATCAGTGTAAATGCGATGTGTGCCTCCAAGAGTGGGGATCCACATCGAAACCGGACAACATGCCACAAACAAGCATTTCTGGAAATTCATAATATACAACCGCTCCAAACATGGTTTTTAAAAGTTCTCAGTCAACAGACTGTGCAGATGAGCCACTTTCTCTCATTTTTACACTAAGACGAATGAAAACCACTGTAAACGCATATTTATTGCCTCTCAAGGGATGATCCACATCCAAATGAGAGAAATACAGACTAATTACATCTATTTGATCGTTCATGACCTAGAAAGCTCCAAATGTGGTTTCAAGCCCTCCTCATGGTAATAGAGAACGGTTCCAGTGTCACAATGAGGAAATCGTTGACTTGACTCACTTTTCGCACAAGCGGTCCGAAAATCAGTGTAAACGCTGATTTGTGCCTCCAAGAGTAGGGATCCACATCGAAACCGGACAAGATGCCACAAACAAGCAATTCTGAAAAATCATAATCTACAACCGCTCCAAACATGGTTTTTAAAAGTTCTCAGTCAACAGACTTTGCAGATGAGCCACTTTCTCTCATTTTTTACACTAAGACGACTGAAAACCACTTTACAAGCATACTTATTCCTCTCAAGGGATGATCCACATCCAAATGAGAGAAAAACAGACTAATTACATCTATTTGATCGTTCATGACCTAGAAAGCTCCAAATGTGGTTTACAAGACTTCCTCCTGTTAAATAGACAACGTTCAAGTGTCACACTGAGAAAATCGTTGACTTGGCTCACTTTTCTCACAAGCGGTCCGAAAATCAGTGTAAACGCTGATTTGTGCCTCCAAGAGTGGGGAGCCACATCGAAACCGGACAAGATGACACAAACAAGCATTTCTGGAAATTCATAATCTACAACCGCTCCAAACATGGTTTTTAAGTGTTGTCAGTCAACAGACTGTGCAAATGAGGCCACTTTCTCTCATTTTTACACTAAGACGACTGAAAACCACTTTAAAGCATACTTATCCCTCTCCAAGGGATGATCCACATCCAAATGAGAGAAATACAGACTAATTACATCTATTTGATCGTTCATGACCAGAAAGCTCCAATTGTGGTTTCAAGCCTTCCTCCTGTTAAATAGACAACCGTTCAAGTGTCACACTGAGAAAATCGTTGACTTGGCTCACTTTTCTCACAAGCGGTCCGAAAATCAGTGTAAACGCTGATTTGTGCCTCCAAGAGTGAGGAACCACATCGAAACCGGAGAAGATGACACAAACAAGGATTTCTGTAAATTCATAATCTACAACCGCTCCAAACATGGGGGCATATTAGCAAGACCCACGTCAAAATATCGCTGCTTTAGCGGCAGGAAACTGCCGCTAAAACGGCGATAATGGGCTTGATAATATGCGTTATGGAATTCCAATAGAAGCACAGGTTAGATGTGCAGGACATCTAACCTGTGCTTGTATTGGAATTCTATAACGCATATTATCAAGCCCATTATCGCCGTTTTAGCGGCAGTTTCCTGCCGCTAAAACGGCGATAATTTTAACGTGGGTCTTGCTAATATGCCCCATGGTTTTTAAGAGTTGTCAGTCAACAGACTGTGCAAATGAGCCATTTTCTTTCATTTTTACACTAAGACGAATGAAAACCACTGTAAACGTATATTTTAACCTCTCAACGGATGATCCACATCCAAATGAGAGAAATACAGACTAATTACATCTATTTGATCGTTCATGACCTAGAAAGCTTCAAATGTGGTGTACAAGCCTTCCTCCTGTTAAATAGACAACGTTCAAGTGTCACACTGAGAAAATCGTTGACTTGGCTCACTTTTCTCACAAGCGGTCCGAAAATCAGTGTAAACGCGATTTGTGCCTCCAAGAGTGGGGATCCACTTCGAAACCGGACAAGATGCCACAAACAAGCATTTCTGGAAATTCATAATATACAACCGCTCCACACATGGTTTTTAAAAGTTCTCAGTCAACAGACTGTGCAGATGAGCCACTTTCTCTCATTTTTACACTAAGACGAATGAAAACCACTGTAAACGCATATTTTTGCCTCTCAAGGGATGATCCACATCCAAATGAGAGAAATACAGACTAATACATCTATTTGATCGTTCATGACCTAGAAAGCTCCAAATGTGGTTTACAAGCCTTCCTTGTGTTAATTAGGCAACGTATCCAGTATCAGACTGAAAATCGTTGACTGACTCACTTTTCGCACAAGAGGTCCGAAAATCAGTGTAAACGCTGATTTGTGCCTCCAAGAGTGGGGATCCACATCAAAACTGGACAAGATGCCACAAACAAGCATTTCTGAAAAATCATAATCTACAACCGCTCCAAACATGGGTTTTAAGTGTTGTCAGTCAACAGACTGTGCAAATGAGGCCACTTTCTCTCATTTTTACACTAAGACGACTGAAAAACACTTTACAAGCATACTTATCCCTCTCAAGGGATGATCCACATCCAAATGAGAGAAATACAGACTAATTACATCTATTTGATCGTTCATGACCAGAAAGCTTCAAATGTGGTGTACAAGCCTTCCTCCTGTTAAATAGACAACGTTCAAGTGTCACACTGAGAAAATCGTTGACTTGGCTCACTTTTCTCATAAGCGGTCCGAAAATCAGTGTAAACGCTGATTTGTGCCTCCAAGAGTGAGGAACCACATCGAAACCGGAGAAGATGACACAAACAAGGATTTCTGTAAATTCATAATCTACAACCGCTCCAAACATGGTTTTTAAGAGTTGTCAGTCAACAGACTGTGCAGATGAGCCACTTTCTCTCATTTTTACACTAAGACGAATGAAAACCACTGTACAACGCATACTTTTGCCTCTCAAGGGATGATACACATCCAAATGAGAGAAATACAGACTAATTACATCTATTTGATCGTTCATGACCTAGAAAGCTCCAAATGTGGTTTACAAGCCTTCCTTGTGTTAATTAGGCAACGTATCCAGTATCAGACTGAAAATCGTTGACTGACTCACTTTTCGCACAAGAGGTCCGAAAATCAGTGTAAACGCTGATTTGTGCCTCCAAGAGTGGGGATCCACATCGAAACCGGAGAAGATGACACAAAAAAGCATTTCTGGAAATTCATAATCTACATCCGCTCCAAACATGGTTTTTAAAAGTTCTCAGTCAACAGACTGTGCAGATTAGCCACTTTCTCTCATTTTTTACACTAAGACGATTGAAAACCACTTTACAAGCATACTTATCCCTCTCAAGGGATGATCCACATCCAAATGAGAGAAATACAGACTAATTACATCTATTTGATCGTTCATGACCTAGAAAGCTCCAAATGTGCTTTACAAGCCTTCCTTGTGTTAATTAGGCAACGTATCCAGATCAGACTGAGAAAATCGTTGACTTGGCTCACTTTTCTCACAAGCGGTCCGAAAATCAGTGTAAACGCTGATTTGTGCCTCGAGTGGGGAGCCACATCGAAACCGGACAAGATGACACAAACAAGCATTTCTGGAAATTCATAATCTACAACCGCTCCAAACATGGTCGTTGACTTGACTCACTTTTCTCACAAGCGGTCCGAAAATCAGTGTAAACGCTGATTTGTGCCTCCAAGAGTGAGGAACCACATCGAAACCGGACACACACAAGGATTTCTGTAAATTCATAATCTACAACCGCTCCAAACATGGTTTTTAAGAGTTGTCAGTCAACAGACTGTGCAAATGAGCCATTTTCTTTCATTTTTACACTAAGACGAATGAAAACCACTGTAAACGCATATTTTAACCTCTCAACGGATGATCCACATCCAAATGAGAGAAATACAGACTAATAACATCTATTTGATCGTTCATGACCTAGAAAGCTTCAAATGTGGTGTACAAGCCTTCCTCCAAACATGGGTTTTAAGTGTTGTCAGTCAACAGACTGTGCAAATGAGGCCACTTTCTCTCATTTTTACACTAAGACGACTGAAAAACACTTTACAAGCATACTTATCCCTCTCAAGGGATGATCCACATCCAAATGAGAGAAATACAGACTAATTACATCTATTTGATCGTTCATGACCAGAAAGCTCCAATTGTGGTTTCAAGCCCTCCTCATGGTAATAGACAACGGTTCCAGTGTCAGAATGAGAAAATTGTTGATTTGACTCACTTTTCACACAAGCGGTCCGAAAATCAGTGTAAATGCGATGTGTGCCTCCAAGAGTGGGGATCCACATCGAAACCGGACAAGATGCCACAAACAAGCATTTCTGGAAATTCATAATATACAACCGCTCCAAACATGGTTTTTAAAAGTTCTCAGTCAACAGACTGTGCAGATGAGCCACTTTCTCTCATTTTTACACTAAGACGAATGAAAACCACTGTAAACGCATATTTTTGCCTCTCAAGGGATGATCCACATCCAAATGAGAGAAATACAGACTAATTACATCTATTTGATCGTTCATGACCTAGAAAGCTCCAAATGTGGTTTCAAGCCCTCCTCATGGTAATAGAGAACGGTTCCAGTGTCACAATGAGGAAATCGTTGACTTGACTCACTTTTCGCACAAGCGGTCCGAAAATCAGTGTAAACGCTGATTTGTGCCTCCAAGAGTAGGGATCCACATCGAAACCGGACAAGATGCCACAAACAAGCATTTCTGAAAAATCATAATCTACAACCGCTCCAAACATGGTTTTTAAAAGTTCTCAGTCAACAGACTTTGCAGATGAGCCACTTTCTCTCATTTTTTACACTAAGACGACTGAAAACCACTTTACAAGCATACTTATTCCTCTCAAGGGATGATCCACATCCAAATGAGAGAAAAACAGACTAATTACATCTATTTGATCGTTCATGACCTAGAAAGCTCCAAATGTGGTTTACAAGACTTCCTCCTGTTAAATAGACAACGTTCAAGTGTCACACTGAGAAAATCGTTGACTTGGCTCACTTTTCTCACAAGCGGTCCGAAAATCAGTGTAAACGCTGATTTGTGCCTCCAAGAGTGGGGAGCCACATCGAAACCGGACAAGATGACACAAACAAGCATTTCTGTAAATTCATAATCTACAACCGCTCCAAACATGGTTTTTAAGAGTTGTCAGTCAACAGACTGTGCAAATGAGCCATTTTCTTTCATTTTTACACCAAGACGAATGAAAACCACTGTAAACGCATATTTTAACCTCTCAACGGATGATCCACATCCAAATGAGAGAAATACAGACTAATTACATCTATTTGATCGTTCATGACCTAGAAAGCTTCAAATGTGGTGTACAAGCCTTCCTCCTGTTAAATAGACAACGGTCAAGTGTCACACTGAGAAAATCGTTGACTTGGCTCACTGTTCTCACAAGCGGTCCGAAAATCAGTGTAAACGCTGATTTGTGCCTCCAAGAGTGGGGAGCCACATCGAAACCGGACAAGATGACACAAACAAGCATTTCTGGAAATTCATAATCTACAACCGCTCCAAACATGGTTTTTAAGTGTTGTCAGTCAACAGACGTGCAAATGAGGCCACTTTCTCTCATTTTTACACTAAGACGACTGAAAACCACTTTAAAGCATACTTATCCCTCTCAAGGGATGATCCACATCCAAATGAGAGAAATACAGACTAATTACATCTATTTGATCGTTCATGACCTAGAAAGCTTCAAATGTGGTGTACAAGCCTTCCTCCTGTTAAATAGACAACGTTCAAGTGTCACACTGAGAAAATCGTTGACTTGGCTCACTTTTCTCACAAGCGGTCCGAAAATCAGTGTAAACGCTGATTTGTGCCTCCAAGAGTGAGGAACCACATCGAAACCGGAGATGATGACACAAACAAGGATTTCTGTAAATTCATAATCTACAACCGCTCCAAACATGGTTTTTAAGAGTTGTCAGTCAACAGACTGTGCAAATGAGCCATTTTCTTTCATTTTTACACTAAGACGAATGAAAACCACTGTAAACGCATATTTTAACCTCTCAACGGATGATCCACATCCAAATGAGAGAAATACAGACTAATTACATCTATTTGATCGTTCATGACCTAGAAAGCTTCAAATGTGGTGTACAAGCCTTCCTCCTGTTAAATAGACAACGTTCAAGTGTCACACTGAGAAAATCGTTGATTTGGCTCACTTTTCTCACAAGCGGTCCGAAAATCAGTGTAAACGCTGATTTGTGCCTCCAAGAGTGGGGATCCGCTTCGAAACCGGACAAGATGCCACAAACAAGCATTTCTGGAAATTCATAATATACAACCGCTCCACACATGGTTTTTAAAAGTTCTCAGTCAACAGACTGTGCAGATGAGCCACTTTCTCTCATTTTTACACTAAGACGAATGAAAACCACTGTAAACGCTTATTTTTGCCTCTCAAGGGATGATCCACATCCAAATGAGAGAAATACAGACTAATACATCTATTTGATCGTTCAGGACCTAGAAAGCTCCAAATGTTGTTTCAAGCACTCCTCATGGTAATAGACAACGGTTCCAGTGTCACAATGAGGAAATCGTTGACTTGACTCACTTTTCGCACAAGCGGTCCGAAAATCAGTGTAAACGCTGATTTGTGCCTCCAAGAGTGGGGATCCACATCGAAACCGGACTAGATGCCACAAACAAGCATTTCTAAAAAATCATAATCTACAACCGCTCCAAACATGGTTTTTAAAAGTTCTCAGTCAACAGACTGTGCAGATGAGCCACTTTCTCTCATTTTTTACACTAAGACGACTGAAAACCACTTTACAAGCATACTTATCCCTCTCAAGGGATGATCCACATCCAAATGAGAGAAATACAGACTAATTACATCTATTTGATCGTTCATGACCAGAAAGCTCCAATTGTGGTTTCAAGCCTTCCTTCTGTTAAATAGACAACGTTCAAGTGTCACACTGAGAAAATCGTTGACTTGGCTCACTTTTCTCACAAGCGGTCCGAAAATCAGTGTAAACGCTGATTTGTGCCTCCAAGAGTGGGGATCCACATCGAAACCGGAGAAGATGACACAAAAAAGCATTTCTGGAAATTCATAATATACAACCGCTCCAAACATGGGTTTTAAGTGTTGTCAGTCAACAGACTGTGCAAATGAGGCCACTTTCTCTCATTTTTACACTAAGACGACTGAAAAACACTTTACAAGCATACTTATCCCTCTCAAGGGATGATCCACATCCAAATGAGAGAAATACAGACTAATTATATCTACTTGATCGTTTATGACCTAGAAAGCTTCAAATGTGGTGTACAAGCCTTCCTCCTGTTAAATAGACAACGTTCAAGTGTCACCTGAGAAAATCGTTGACTTGGCTCACTTTTCTCACAAGCGGTCCGAAAATCAGTGTAAACGCTGATTTGTGCCTCCAAGAGTGGGGATCCACATCGAAACCGGACAAGATGACACAAACAAGCATTTCTGGAAATTCATAATCTACAACCGCTCCAAACATGGTATTTAAGTGTTGTCAGTCAACAGACTGTGCAAATGAGGCCACTTTCTCTCATTTTTACACTAAGACGACTGAAAACCACTTTAAAGCTTACTTATCCCTCTCAAGGGATGATCCACATCCAAATGAGAGAAATACAGACTAATTACATCTATTTGATCGTTCATGACCAGAAAGCTCCAATTGTGGTTTCAAGCCCTCCTCATGGTAATAGACAACGGTTCCAGTGTCACAATGAGGAAATCGTTGACTTGACTCACTTTTCGCACAAGCGGTCCGAAAATCAGTGTAAACGCTGATTTGTGCCTCCAAGAGTGGGGATCCACATCGAAACCGGAGAAGATGACACAAAAAGCATTTCTGGAAATTCATAATCTACAACCGCTCCAAACATGGGTTTTAAGTGTTGTCAGTCAACAGACTGTGCAAATGAGGCCACTTTCTCTCATTTTTACACTAAGACGACTGAAAAACACTTTACAAGCATACTTATCCCTCTCAAGGTCTCAAGGGATGATCCACATCCAAATGAGAGAAATACAGACTAATTATATCTACTTGATCGTTTATGACCTAGAAAGCTTCAAATGTGGTGTACAAGCCTTCCTCCTGTTAAATAGACAACGTTCAAGTGTCACCTGAGAAAATCGTTGACTTGACTCACTTTTCTCACAAGCGGTCCGAAAATCAGTGTAAACGCTGATTTGTGCCTCCAAGAGTGAGGAACCACATCGAAACCGGACACACACAAGGATTTCTGTAAATTCATAATCTACAACCGCTCCAAACATGGTTTTTAAGAGTTGTCAGTCAACAGACTGTGCAAATGAGCCATTTTCTTTCATTTTTACACTAAGACGAATGAAAACCACTGTAAACGCATATTTTAACCTCTCAACGGATGATCCACATCCAAATGAGAGAAATACAGACTAATAACATCTATTTGATCGTTCATGACCTAGAAAGCTTCAAATGTGGTGTACAAGCCTTCCTCCTGTTAAATAGACAACGTTCAAGTGTCACACTGAGAAAATCGTTGACTTGGCTCACTTTTCTCACAAGCGGTCCGAAAATCAGTGTAAACGCTGATTTGTGCCTCCAAGAGTGGGGATCCACATCGAAACCGGACAAGATGACACAAACAAGCATTTCTGGAAATTCATAATCTACAACCGCTCCAAACATGGTTTTTAAAAGTTCTCAGTCAACAGACTGTGCAGATGAGCCACTTTCTCTCATTTTTTACACTAAGACGACTGAAAACCACTTTACAAGCATACTTATTCCTCTCAAGGGATGATCCACATCCAAATGAGAGAAAAACAGACTAATTACATCTATTTGATCGTTCATGACCTGAAAGCTCCAAATGTGGTTTACAAGACTTCCTCCTGTTAAATAGACATCGTTCAAGTGTCACACTGAGAAAATCGTTGACTTGACTCACTTTTCGCACAAGAGGTCCGAAAATCAGTGTAAACGCTGATTTGTGCCTCCAAGAGTGGGGATCCACATCGAAACCGGAGAAGATGACACAAAAAAGCATTTCTGGAAATTCATAATCTACAACCGCTCCAAACAAGGGTTTTAAGTGTTGTCAGTCAACAGACTGTGCAAATGAGGCCACTTTCTCTCATTTTTACACTAAGACGACTGAAAAACACTTTACAAGCATACTTATCCCTCTCAAGGGATGATCCACATCCAAATGAGAGAAATACAGACTAATTACATCTATTTGATCGTTCATGACCAGAAAGCTCCAATTGTGGTTTCAAGCCCTCCTCATGGTAATAGACAACGGTTCCAGTGTCAGAATGAGAAAATTGTTGATTTGACTCACTTTTCACACAAGCGGTCCGAAAATCAGTGTAAATGCGATGTGTGCCTCCAAGAGTGGGGATCCACATCGAAACCGGACAACATGCCACAAACAAGCATTTCTGGAAATTCATAATATACAACCGCTCCAAACATGGTTTTTAAAAGTTCTCAGTCAACAGACTGTGCAGATGAGCCACTTTCTCTCATTTTTACACTAAGACGAATGAAAACCACTGTAAACGCATATTTTTGCCTCTCAAGGGATGATCCACATCCAAATGAGAGAAATACAGACTAATTACATCTATTTGATCGTTCATGACCTAGAAAGCTCCAAATGTGGTTTCAAGCCCTCCTCATGGTAATAGAGAACGGTTCCAGTGTCACAATGAGGAAATCGTTGACTTGACTCACTTTTCGCACAAGCGGTCCGAAAATCAGTGTAAACGCTGATTTGTGCCTCCAAGAGTAGGGATCCACATCGAAACCGGACAAGATGCCACAAACAAGCAATTCTGAAAAATCATAATCTACAACCGCTCCAAACATGGTTTTTAAAAGTTCTCAGTCAACAGACTTTGCAGATGAGCCACTTTCTCTCATTTTTTACACTAAGACGACTGAAAACCACTTTACAAGCATACTTATTCCTCTCAAGGGATGATCCACATCCAAATGAGAGAAAAACAGACTAATTACATCTATTTGATCGTTCATGACCTAGAAAGCTCCAAATGTGGTTTACAAGACTTCCTCCTGTTAAATAGACAACGTTCAAGTGTCACACTGAGAAAATCGTTGACTTGGCTCACTTTTCTCACAAGCGGTCCGAAAATCAGTGTAAACGCTGATTTGTGCCTCCAAGAGTGGGGAGCCACATCGAAACCGGACAAGATGACACAAACAAGCATTTCTGGAAATTCATAATCTACAACCGCTCCAAACATGGTTTTTAAGTGTTGTCAGTCAACAGACTGTGCAAATGAGGCCACTTTCTCTCATTTTTACACTAAGACGACTGAAAACCACTTTAAAGCATACTTATCCCTCTCCAAGGGATGATCCACATCCAAATGAGAGAAATACAGACTAATTACATCTATTTGATCGTTCATGACCAGAAAGCTCCAATTGTGGTTTCAAGCCTTCCTCCTGTTAAATAGACAACGTTCAAGTGTCACACTGAGAAAATCGTTGACTTGGCTCACTTTTTCTCACAAGCGGTCCGAGAATCAGTGTAAACGCTGATTTGTGCCTCCAAGAGTGAGGAACCACATCGAAACCGGAGAAGATGACACAAACAAGGATTTCTGTAAATTCATAATCTACAACCGCTCCAAACATGGGGGCATATTAGCAAGACCCACGCTAAATCATCGCCGCTTTAGCGGCAGGAAACTGCCGCTAAAACGGCGATAATGGGCTTGATAATATGCGTTATGGAATTCCAATAGAAGCACAGGTTAGATGTGCAGGACATCTAACCTGTGCTTGTATTGGAATTCTATAACGCATATTATCAAGCCCATTATCGCCGTTTTAGCGGCAGTTTCCTGCCGCTAAAACGGCGATAATTTTAACGTGGGTCTTGCTAATATGCCCCATGGTTTTTAAGAGTTGTCAGTCAACAGACTGTGCAAATGAGCCATTTTCTTTCATTTTTACACTAAGACGAATGAAAACCACTGTAAACGTATATTTTAACCTCTCAACGGATGATCCACATCCAAATGAGAGAAATACAGACTAATTACATCTATTTGATCGTTCATGACCTAGAAAGCTTCAAATGTGGTGTACAAGCCTTCCTCCTGTTAAATAGACAACGTTCAAGTGTCACACTGAGAAAATCGTTGACTTGGCTCACTTTTCTCACAAGCGGTCCGAAAATCAGTGTAAACGCATTTGTGCCTCCAAGAGTGGGGATCCACTTCGAAACCGGACAAGATGCCACAAACAAGCATTTCTGGAAATTCATAATATACAACCGCTCCACACATGGTTTTTAAAAGTTCTCAGTCAACAGACTGTGCAGATGAGCCACTTTCTCTCATTTTTACACTAAGACGAATGAAAACCACTGTAAACGCATATTTTTGCCTCTCAAGGGATGATCCACATCCAAATGAGAGAAATACAGACTAATACATCTATTTGATCGTTCATGACCTAGAAAGCTCCAAATGTGGTTTACAAGCCTTCCTTGTGTTAATTAGGCAACGTATCCAGTATCAGACTGAAAATCGTTGACTGACTCACTTTTCGCACAAGAGGTCCGAAAATCAGTGTAAACGCTGATTTGTGCCTCCAAGAGTGGGGATCCACATCGAAACTGGACAAGATGCCACAAACAAGCATTTCTGAAAAATCATAATCTACAACCGCTCCAAACATGGGTTTTAAGTGTTGTCAGTCAACAGACTGTGCAAATGAGGCCACTTTCTCTCATTTTTACACTAAGACGACTGAAAAACACTTTACAAGCATACTTATCCCTCTCAAGGGATGATCCACATCCAAATGAGAGAAATACAGACTAATTACATCTATTTGATCGTTCATGACCAGAAAGCTTCAAATGTGGTGTACAAGCCTTCCTTGTGTTAATTAGGCAACGTATCCAGTATCAGACTGAAAATCGTTGACTGACTCACTTTTCGCACAAGAGGTCCGAAAATCAGTGTAAACGCTGATTTGTGCCTCCAAGAGTGGGGATCCACATCGAAACCGGACAAGATGCCACAAACAAGCATTTCTGAAAAATCATAATCTACAACCGCTCCAAACATGGTTTTTAAAAGTTCTCAGTCAACAGACTGTGCAGATTAGCCACTTTCTCTCATTTTTTACACTAAGACGATTGAAAACCACTTTACAAGCATACTTATCCCTCTCAAGGGATGATCCACATCCAAATGAGAGAAATACAGACTAATTACATCTATTTGATCGTTCTGACCTAGAAAGCTCCAAATGTGCTTTACAAGCCTTCCTTGTGTTAATTAGGCAACGTATCCAGATCAGACTGAGAAAATCGTTGACTTGGCTCACTTTTCTCACAAGCGGTCCGAAAATCAGTGTAAACGCTGATTTGTGCCTCGAGTGGGGAGCCACATCGAAACCGGACAAGATGACACAAACAAGCATTTCTGGAAATTCATAATCTACAACCGCTCCAAACATGGTCGTTGACTTGACTCACTTTTCTCACAAGCGGTCCGAAAATCAGTGTAAACGCTGATTTGTGCCTCCAAGAGTGAGGAACCACATCGAAACCGGACACACACAAGGATTTCTGTAAATTCATAATCTACAACCGCTCCAAACATGGTTTTTAAGAGTTGTCAGTCAACAGACTGTGCAAATGAGCCATTTTCTTTCATTTTTACACTAAGACGAATGAAAACCACTGTAAACGCATATTTTAACCTCTCAACGGATGATCCACATCCAAATGAGAGAAATACAGACTAATAACATCTATTTGATCGTTCATGACCTAGAAAGCTTCAAATGTGGTGTACAAGCCTTCCTCCAAACATGGGTTTTAAGTGTTGTCAGTCAACAGACTGTGCAAATGAGGCCACTTTCTCTCATTTTTACACTAAGACGACTGAAAAACACTTTACAAGCATACTTATCCCTCTCAAGGGATGATCCACATCCAAATGAGAGAAATACAGACTAATTACATCTATTTGATCGTTCATGACCAGAAAGCTCCAATTGTGGTTTCAAGCCCTCCTCATGGTAATAGACAACGGTTCCAGTGTCAGAATGAGAAAATTGTTGATTTGACTCACTTTTCACACAAGCGGTCCGAAAATCAGTGTAAATGCGATGTGTGCCTCCAAGAGTGGGGATCCACATCGAAACCGGACAAGATGCCACAAACAAGCATTTCTGGAAATTCATAATATACAACCGCTCCAAACATGGTTTTTAAAAGTTCTCAGTCAACAGACTGTGCAGATGAGCCACTTTCTCTCATTTTTACACTAAGACGAATGAAAACCACTGTAAACGCATATTTTTGCCTCTCAAGGGATGATCCACATCCAAATGAGAGAAATACAGACTAATTACATCTATTTGATCGTTCATGACCTAGAAAGCTCCAAATGTGGTTTCAAGCCCTCCTCATGGTAATAGAGAACGGTTCCAGTGTCACAATGAGGAAATCGTTGACTTGACTCACTTTTCGCACAAGCGGTCCGAAAATCAGTGTAAACGCTGATTTGTGCCTCCAAGAGTAGGGATCCACATCGAAACCGGACAAGATGCCACAAACAAGCATTTCTGAAAAATCATAATCTACAACCGCTCCAAACATGGTTTTTAAAAGTTCTCAGTCAACAGACTTTGCAGATGAGCCACTTTCTCTCATTTTTTACACTAAGACGACTGAAAACCACTTTACAAGCATACTTATTCCTCTCAAGGGATGATCCACATCCAAATGAGAGAAAAACAGACTAATTACATCTATTTGATCGTTCATGACCTAGAAAGCTCCAAATGTGGTTTACAAGACTTCCTCCTGTTAAATAGACAACGTTCAAGTGTCACACTGAGAAAATCGTTGACTTGGCTCACTTTTCTCACAAGCGGTCCGAAAATCAGTGTAAACGCTGATTTGTGCCTCCAAGAGTGGGGAGCCACATCGAAACCGGACAAGATGACACAAACAAGCATTTCTGGAAATTCATAATCTACAACCGCTCCAAACATGGTTTTTAAGTGTTGTCAGTCAACAGACTGTGCAAATGAGGCCACTTTCTCTCATTTTTACACTAAGACGACTGAAAACCACTTTAAAGCATACTTATCCCTCTCCAAGGGATGATCCACATCCAAATGAGAGAAATACAGACTAATTACATCTATTTGATCGTTCATGACCAGAAAGCTCCAATTGTGGTTTCAAGCCTTCCTCCTGTTAAATAGACAACGTTCAAGTGTCACACTGAGAAAATCGTTGACTTGGCTCACTTTTCTCACAAGCGGTCCGAAAATCAGTGTAAACGCTGATTTGTGCCTCCAAGAGTGAGGAACCACATCGAAACCGGAGAAGATGACACAAACAAGGATTTCTGTAAATTCATAATCTACAACCGCTCCAAACATGGGGGCATATTAGCAAGACCCACGTTAAAATTATCGCCGTTTTAGCGGCAGGAAACTGCCGCTAAAGCGGTGATAATGGGCTTGATAATATGCGTATGGAATTCCAATAGAAGCACAGGTTAGATGTGCAGGACATCTAACCTGTGCTTGTATTGGAATTCTATAACGCATATTATCAAGCCCATTATCGCCGCTTTAGCGGCAGTTTCCTGCCGCTAAAACGGCGATAATTTTAACGTGGGTCTTGCTAATATGCCCCATGGTTTTTAAGAGTTGTCAGTCAACAGACTGTGCAAATGAGCCATTTTCTTTCATTTTTACACTAAGACGAATGAAAACCACTGTAAACGTATATTTTAACCTCTCAACGGATGATCCACATCCAAATGAGAGAAATACAGACTAATTACATCTATTTGATCGTTCATGACCTAGAAAGCTTCAAATGTGGTGTACAAGCCTTCCTCCTGTTAAATAGACAACGTTCAAGTGTCACACTGAGAAAATCGTTGACTTGGCTCACTTTTCTCACAAGCGGTCCGAAAATCAGTGTAAACGCATTTGTGCCTCCAAGAGTGGGGATCCACTTCGAAACCGGACAAGATGCCACAAACAAGCATTTCTGGAAATTCATAATATACAACCGCTCCACACATGGTTTTTAAAAGTTCTCAGTCAACAGACTGTGCAGATGAGCCACTTTCTCTCATTTTTACACTAAGACGAATGAAAACCACTGTAAACGCATATTTTTGCCTCTCAAGGGATGATCCACATCCAAATGAGAGAAATACAGACTAATACATCTATTTGATCGTTCATGACCTAGAAAGCTCCAAATGTGGTTTACAAGCCTTCCTTGTGTTAATTAGGCAACGTATCCAGTATCAGACTGAAAATCGTTGACTGACTCACTTTTCGCACAAGAGGTCCGAAAATCAGTGTAAACGCTGATTTGTGCCTCCAAGAGTGGGGATCCACATCGAAACTGGACAAGATGCCACAAACAAGCATTTCTGAAAAATCATAATCTACAACCGCTCCAAACATGGGTTTTAAGTGTTGTCAGTCAACAGACTGTGCAAATGAGGCCACTTTCTCTCATTTTTACACTAAGACGACTGAAAAACACTTTACAAGCATACTTATCCCTCTCAAGGGATGATCCACATCCAAATGAGAGAAATACAGACTAATTACATCTATTTGATCGTTCATGACCAGAAAGCTTCAAATGTGGTGTACAAGCCTTCCTCCTGTTAAATAGACAACGTTCAAGTGTCACACTGAGAAAATCGTTGACTTGACTCACTTTTCTCACAAGCGGTCCGAAAATCAGTGTAAACGCTGATTTGTGCCTCCAAGAGTGAGGAACCACATCGAAACCGGAGAAGATGACACAAACAAGGATTTCTGTAAATTCATAATCTACAACCGCTCCAAACATGGTTTTTAAGAGTTGTCAGTCAACAGACTGTGCAGATGAGCCACTTTCTCTCATTTTTACACTAAGACGAATGAAAACCACTGTAAACGCACATTTTTGCCTCTCAAGGGATGATACACATCCAAATGAGAGAAATACAGACTAATTACATCTATTTGATCGTTCATGACCTAGAAAGCTCCAAATGTGGTTTACAAGCCTTCCTTGTGTTAATTAGGCAACGTATCCAGTATCAGACTGAGAAAATCGTTGACTGACTCACTTTTCGCACAAGAGGTCCGAAAATCAGTGTAAACGCTGATTTGTGCCTCCAAGAGTGGGGATCCACATCGAAACCGGACAAGATGCCACAAACAAGCATTTCTGAAAAATCATAATCTACAACCGCTCCAAACATGGTTTTTAAAAGTTCTCAGTCAACAGACTGTGCAGATTAGCCACTTTCTCTCATTTTTACACTAAGACGAATGAAAACCACTGTAAACGCATATTTTTGCCTCTCAAGGGATGATACACATCCAAATGAGAGAAATACAGACTAATTACATCTATTTGATCGTTCTGACCTAGAAAGCTCCAAATGTGCTTTACAAGCCTTCCTTGTGTTAATTAGGCAACGTATCCAGATCAGACTGAGAAAATCGTTGACTTGACTCACTTTTCTCACAAGCGGTCCGAAAATCAGTGTAAACGCTGATTTGTGCCTCCAAG
>CAWUFW010017902.1:0-244212 GCA_963921515.1 Calotriton arnoldi
CAAACCCCATGGAATAGCAAATGTTGTGGTAATTCTCCCTTACATGGGGTTTAACCTATATTTGCTCAGTACTGTTGTGAAATTGCAGTTTTGTAACTGTGAAATTGCATGCAATTTTACTGTTCCCCCAGTACAATGCATAATTGCCTAGCGGATAAGGAAATCCCTATCATGGGAATGATTCAGAGAATCGTTCAGGCACGACACGATGAAAACTCATTGCAGGCCACGGGCTGGGACAACAGTGCCAGTCTGACGAGGGTCATCAGCAACAAGTTCATGATTCTCTAAGGAACAAACTTACTGAGTCACAGCTAACAATGTGGCGTCTTGAGACTAAGAAACTTCTACTAATTCCCAATTATACATCAATATGGTCATTCGATACACTAAATAGAGGTACCATCATAAAGTTAATAAATGAAATAAGGGACCTCGCCTACATCAAATCTTCTGACTTGATATTGGTTGAATTTGGACCACATCCTTACAGAAACAACAGAGATGAAACAGTAACAACTTGGTCCTCGACGGTGATCGTTGAACAAATTTTCACAAACCAAGGGATCTTTATAGCATGGGGGATAGAGCTACAAATAATTGACCCCCCCCCGTTACCCAGGAGCATTCCTACCTTAAAAGAAAAGAGGGCATTCAGTTCTAAGAGGAGCAGCAGGGGCAGATACGAATCCGAGAACTTTCGAAAACCTAACGATTGTGAAGTTTTCAAGTAAGGCCCATCAGGGCCAAGTTCAGCAGGTGCATTCTGACTGTGGCCTCTAAAAATCAGGCCAGACCTAGGCTTCCAATAGTCAAGTCATTGATTGGTCCTGACAAGAAGACAAAAGACCCAACATGGAACTAGACAGCATAAACATCTGCTCCTGGAACACACATGGGTTAGAGAATTTATTACAAAATGAGGACGCAAGGTCATTTCCCCAGAGCTATGATATAATTCTGACTCAGGAAACGGGGTGTTTAGAACCAACACAGATTGTAGGCTATGTAGAGTATCATGTACCAGCGATAAAGTCTTCAGAATGCGGACATCCAAAGGGGGTGCCTCTCTACGTTCTGCTTCACAAAATTCAACTGGACAATAGAAAAAATCGATCTCAGGGTAAACTGGCAAGCCCCATGCCTTTGGTAATTTTATTTATAAATGTATATATTTAGGAAAGCGACAAAAGGGGAGAATATGCAAACTTTGTCTAAAATAATAAAAACTTTACAGAGGCAACACAAACAGGCATTGTCTATTATTTCCGGATATTTTAATACAGATCTAGGTACAAAAAGGAGCACTCACTACTGTGGAAGCAAATTCAGAAGACAGCTGGAAAAACTTGTTCTAAGGCTCCTAAACAGAAACATAAAAGAGGACTCACCAGTATCAATTACCTTCTTAAGTGTAATAAAAAAGTTGAACAATAGACTACACGTTAATAAGTGAATTTCCCCAATTGATTCAAATAGTGTTTAAGACTAACCAGCTACTACCAACAAAAGAGCTCATCTCTGCCCCAGTAACTTATGATTTAAAAAGTTTGAAATGGCGGGGCCTGGGGATGGAAAAGTTGATGACAGAGGTCTATCTTTGTGCTGGGACTATAGACGTCATAAGAAGAGAATCTATAAGTCATGAAAAAGTAATACCTGAAGTAGGCAAGCGAGAAAAGACATGGGGAGTTTTAATTGACACACTATTGACAACATTTCCAGTCAAAAAACAGCCCCTTAAAGCAAATATAGGGCTAGAAAAAATGGGGGTTCAGGAGGACAAGTCTGGTATAGTAGGCAGCTATGCAATCAAAAACCGGAAATCATCTGAGAAATGAGAACAGTAACAAAGTAGGTTCACCCAGGGAAGATGTTGGAATAGAAATCGTTTATGCTCATGCATGCTCCATGTAAGTTAGCATTTGCTGCGCCATTTTCTATTTGGGTGCCATTTTAGGCTGTTCGAAACTGATCTAGTTTAATTCCGAGGAACGCTCCTCTTTGAGTTTCGTTTCTTTACGTTGGTTTTGTTTCAGTAATGAGCACACTGTTCATGTCAGCACATAGCTTTCTCGCCAGATAGAGGCCCTCCCCCCCTTGTCTGGTGGCGGGCTCCAGATGGAGCAACCTTGGACCATGAAACTTTGTGTAGGATAGGAGCGCTGAACCGTTTTTTCTGTATTTCACTCTTCTACTGCACCTGCTTGGAAAATTCCACTGTGGGCGTGTTTTCTCCCGGTTACGAAACGTACATAATGTATCTCTATGCTTGTTGATTTCAGTTCCCTCTGCAGCACTCCTAGCGACTGGGCAGATGGGGCTCCGCTCTGAGTGTATATGAATAAACAGTTATTGGTTTGTACTCTCTACTGTCTGACTGACTCTTCATTTAGTACGGAAGGCTGAGAGGTGGTCATTAGGGACCCAGGTGGCCTTAAACGGGTCACTTCCTTCAGTTGGCGCCCGAACAGGGACTCATTCAGGTGATTGATCCATCCCCTTTCCGCAGACAGGGGGAGGCCGAGGACATCATCAGGTCAGACTGACGGCTCAGGGATCCCTGCACGAAGAGTTTCTATTGCTCGCAGCTGCCCCTTCTGTCCTGCCGGACGGTGCCTCGCCCAGTGGTCATCCCGACTGGAGTCCTGAACGGCGAAACCCTTGGATCTGACCGTTTGGTCTGAAGAGTCGGCAGTGGAGAACCTGTTCATTGTAGCACTGATATCATGTGAGTTTGTTTTGGTTCTTTGTGGATATGGTACTGTTTGAGTTTGGTATGGTCTAAGGACTGTCTTGATAAAAAGTATTTGCAAATATTTTGCCAGGTAAAAATTAACGATTTCGTTTTTCTTTCAAAAATGCCTGGTCTCAGCAAGTTTTGGAATTTGTGTTGTTGCTGTTGTTCTGCAGATGCTCGATTGGAAGAGGCCCAACCTGCACCTCCTGAAGGCAGTCCTAATTTTGATATGTATCGGAAACATGGTCTTGGCCCTATTATGTTTAGCACACTATGGCACAAATATACGAGGGACAATGCTGAGTTGCAATGGCCTTTGACAGGCACTTTTAATGAACAAAAAATTGGGTTTTTACAGGAACAGTTATTTAAGAGATGGAGTAGACAGTCGATGTTTGACTCACTTCAGACTTGGCATAAGGAGGCCAGACAGAGACAATTAAAGATGGAGAGGGACGCACGGAAAGAGAAAATGCAAACATTGACACAGAAAGCTTTGACATATGATAGGGAAAAACTGGAGTCAGGAATTGAATGTGAAGATAGGAGATTTCGGTTGCATATTGACAAGTCTTATTTGTCCAAAGAACAGAATGATACTTTTGTAGAGGAGTTGTTAGATACTCGACCCCGCCTCCTTATGCCCCACAGAGGATATATCCCACTGTTCCTTTACAGTCACATCAGTCTGCTTCATCTGCTGCGGCTGTTTCTGTATCTACGGCTGTTACTTCGGCGGCTTCGGCCACCGCACCCCCTGCTCCTTCTTTGTCTTCACCATCTTTGCTGACTGTGACCTCTAGTACATCTACTGTTCCAACTCCTGTATCGTCTGTTCCTTCTCCTCGGTACAAGCGTTAACAACGTTTGTACCTGTTACTTCTGTTCCTTCTCCTTCTATGGTTTTTCATCCTCCGATACCTTTGAATGTTGAGACACCCGCACGTGGGTTTGAGGACAGAGATTGGACGAAATTCAGGGAACGGATGGGTCCGTTGGTGCGCTCTGAAGTAGGGGAAGATGAGAAGGAGGTGTTAGCCAGACAGGCTATGAAGTGGGCTAGTAATCCGGTCTATGGCGCTGAAGACATTTGGCAGGCTGTGTGTGAGTTTGAGCCTTTTCTACACCAGCATGTTCTTCAGCATATGTCTGCTACATTGATCAATTTGTGGCGCACACATATTAAAATTGAGGCTCCACAAGTGTTATTTGATATTAAATATCGTGTTTATATTGCTGATTTAGCCCCAGGACAGGTGCTCGCAAATATTAATACTATAGTTTTCTATAGAGTTCGGTTGTTTGAAAAGAGTCCCACTAAAATTACTCAGTTCCCTGTGCGTGAGGTTCATCCAATATATCATCCAGAAGTGCCTGAGTTAATGGATCAGCTCGGTAACGTCACCAGACCAGCTGTAGCTGCCCGTTTCCAGGAGCAATGGGTTTATACTCCGTGGAAAAGAAGTGAGGATTTAGCCCTTAAGACTACGTTGCCCGACCCTAGGAAAAATCCTACAGCTTCTTATAAGGAATTAACAGAGGCTGCCTCTTCTACTGTAATGACTCTTGCTGATATTGAATTTTTTTTTGGTCTTCTTGTCCCGGTTGATATTTGGAGACAGGTTCACACTCAAGATCATGTTGCGGAGTTGGGCGGTACATGGGATGTGATTAAAGGATGGGATCAGGAAAGGAAGCCAGGTGATAAACCCCGGGCCGAACTACTTGCTTTGCCTGGTCATATCATTACGTATATGCACACACTTATTCCACCTAAGAAAGTAAGTTGGGACAGATTGACGGCTTGTCGACAGAAAAAGGATGAGAGTGTTTCTGATTTCTTTACTCGGTTTGAAGACATGTTTTTGGATTACAGTGGGCAGGATATGTCCACTGAGGGAGGAGTTTGATTGTTTGTTGATAGGTTTGTTACTAATCTTCTTCCAGAAATAATGACTCGTTTGCAGGCGTCTGAGAGCACTTGGTCTACGTCTTCTCCTTTCGTTATTTTGAATATGGCCCAATATTATGAACATCGCGATCAGGAGGAAAAGGATAAGACTGATAAAAAGCAAAAGGATTTAAAGACGAAGGTGTTGCTGCAGCAAGCTTTTAGGGGAAATAGTAGGGGACAAGGAGGTCCCTCTAGACAACTTCCGCGTACTAGGCAGCCTTCGGCGATGCCTTTAGGCCCGAATCAGTGTGCGTATTGTAAGGAGGAAGGACATTGGCGCAGTCAGTGTCCAGTGCTTTTGCAGAAAGTCGCATCTCCCAGAGGACGAGGTTCTGGTGGTAGGGGCCGTGGGGCCGACAGAAATCAGAATGCTGCAGCTCCTGTGGACCGTTCTCACAGTAATTATTTTGATGACCAGAGAGATGGACAGTATTACCATGATGATTATGACATGGATGATGTGGCAGGTATGTCTTATAGTTAGGACAGCCAGGGACAGAGTGAGGGACCAGTTCTGATACCTGTAGATCAGCATGGTCCTTATGTCACAGCAGATTTACAAGGCTCGGCTAAGGAATTTTTGGTGGATACAGGTGCGACAAAAAGTTCTGTTTCTTGACATATGGCCCCCGGGGCAGATCTGTCTGACCACAATAATGTTTCGGTAGGTTTTTCAGGTGTACCGGTTGTAAGCCCCATTTCCCGACCCCTTGCATTGACTGTTGGTCCTTTCACTGTGGAATCTCTGTTCTTGTTAACATCTAACTGTGGTGAAAATCTGATGGGTTTGGATCTGTTGAAGAAATTGCATGCTACTATCTATTGTTCCCCTGCAGGTGTTTATATTACTATGGGTCTGGATGTAAGTGCTAGGCAGTGTTTGTCTCAGGATGCGCCCCTCCCAGCTGAATTTGCTCATGTATCACCCACACTGTGGGCCACAGGTGTTACCGATGTGGGTCTGTTGCATATACCACTAGTTTCTATACAAGTTAAAGATAAGGCTGTTCTGCCCCGCATCCCTCAGTATAAGATACCGCAGGCAGGAGAACGGGCTCTTCTTCAGATTATTCAGGACTTGATATGAAAGGGAGTAGTTGAAGAAACATCTGCTAACATCTGTAATAGCCCTAATCTTCCGGTCCTTAAGAGGACACCTTCAGGTTCCTCTGATGTTATTGATGCTGTCCATCGCTTTGTGATGGATTTGTGAGAGGTTAATAAAATTGTAGTTCCGCAATTTCCGGTGGTTCCTGATATACTATGCTCTTAACGATGATTCCATCTACTGCTCAGTTCTTTTCTGTTATTGATTTGAAAAATGCTTTCTTTAGTATTCCCATTCACCCAGACAGTCGGTATTTGTTTGGGTTTACACTTGTCGGCAGAAGTTTTAGATTCTGTCCTGCTCCTAAAGGCTATACGGAAAGTCCTAGGGGCAGATTTACAAGCCCCTTGCGCCACTTTTGCGTCACTTTTAACATGGGAAAAGTGACGCAAAAGTGGCACAAGGACCTTGTAAATCTCCCCCCTAGTATTTATAGTCAGGCACTGAAAAGTCAGTTGGATTCACTATCGCTTCCTCCAGGTAATGTATTGGTGCAATATGTCGACGATCTCTTGATTGCTTCTGATACGGAACAAGGTTGCAAAGACAGTACGGTGAAATTGTAATTGCATTTGGCACATCATGGTCATAAGGTTTCCCTTTCAAAATTTCAGTATTGTCGACAGGAGGTTACCTATTTAGGTCACCTACTGTCGAAGGAGGTTAGGAGGTTGACCTCCGAGCGGATCAGTACCATTGTTAAAATGCTTGTTCCACAAACTCAGAAAGATGTACGCGCTTTTATAGGTATTACTTCCTATTGTCGACAGTGGATACCAAATTATTCGCTACTAATCGAACCTTTGCTTGTATTAACAGCGAAAGCAGTGCATGAGCCCTTGTCCTGGACGCCCGAATGCCAGCAGTCTTTTGAGCAATTAAAAACTGCGCTTTGTCTGGCTCCGGAGCTTGGCACACCAAATTATAATAAACCATTTGTGCTCTATGTCCGTGAGATGGCTGGCTGCGCGCTTTCTGTCCTATTACAAAAGTTTGGGGATAAGCAGAGGCTTTGCGCTTACTTTTCTGCTGTGCTTGACCCTGTTGCTAGGGCCCTTCCGAGTTGTCCGAGAGCGGTCGCGGCTGTGGCCACTTCAATCAGACAATCGGCTGGACTCGCATTCTGATACAGACCTCACAGTTATGGTACCCCATGCTGTGGATACCCTTTTAAATAGGACGAAGACACAGCACCTCACCAGTGCACGTCTTACTGGCTATGAATTGACATTGTTTGCTAAACACATTACGATTAAGAGATGTGCCACTCTGAATCCAGCCACGTTACTACCCCTCCCTTCTGAGAATAATGCAGTCGACAAACATGATTGTATTTTTCGGACAGAGGAAGAAACTAAAGGACGGGTAGACCTGACTGATGTTCCCTTATCTGACCCTCAAGGAGAACTATATGTTGATGGCTCTTGTTTTAAATTACCAGATGGTACCACCACTGCAGCTTATGCTATCACTACATTGCGGACGGTGGTAGAGACATCAAGGGTCCCCTATCAGTCAGCTCAAGCTGCTGAGCTTGCTGCCCTTATTTGAGCTTGCGAATTGAGTGAAGGGCTGGTTGTCAATATTTATACTGACAGCCAGTACGCATTTGGGGTTGCCCATAATTTTGGCCGGCTTTGGGCAGAGAGAGGGTTCCTTACTTCTCATGGAACAAAGATCCTGCATGGCCACCTGATATTGCGGCTTTTGTCTGCTTTAGCGCTCCCCAAGAAATTGGCAATCATTAAGTGCAGTGCCCATAAAAAAGTCACAGATGATGTGGGTAGAGGAAATGCTTTTGCGGACCAGGTAGCTAAGGAAACAGCTCAAAGTAAAATGAAACTCATGTTTGTTGCAAGACCAGCTAGGTGGGTTCCCAAGGTTGTCATGTTTGAGAATACCCTTGAGAGTGTAAAGGAGATACAGGGTGAAGCCATGATAGAGGAATTGGTGCAATGGCAGGAGAGTACAGCACTGTTGAATGAGGAGGGGTGTTAGATTGATAAATCGGGGCAACAGAAATGGATGTTGCCCGATGCATATGTACTTCCCGTGGTTACTATGGCACATGGTCCACCTAATATTAGTGCAAAAGGCATTTGTAAATTGTTAGCCCCTGTGTGGCATAATGATAATATCTCTAAGACAGCTGCACATTTGGTGAAATACTGTATGGTTTGCATGATGCATAATCCAGGGAAGGGTACCCCTACACCACCTGATACCGCCAACCTTTCCTTTTAAAGTACTTCAAATGGATTATATCAAATAAGAGTGATGTAATAATCTTAAGTACGTTTTGGTGGTTGTATGTGCGTTCAGTAAATGGGTTGAGGCCTACCCCACTTCAGATAATACGCCCATTACGACTGCGAAGGTACTCCTTAAAGAGTTCTTTCCTGGTTTCGGCTTGCCCCGAGTTATCTGGAGTGACAACGGAAGTCATTTTAATGGGAAAGTGATTAAATTGAATTGTGAAGGGTTGCACGTTCAGCAGAAATTTCACGCTGCCAATCACCCCCAGTCAGCTGGCCTTGTTGAGAAGTACAATGGTACTCTCAAACTGATATTGGAGAAAATCCAAGAGACAACAGGGTTACAATGGCCAGATGCTTTACTGTTAGCTCTTTTGTTAACAAGAACAACAGCTCATTCTAGGACAGGATTGTCTCCTTATGAGGTCAGCTTTTGTCTTACACAACAGATAAAAAGGCTCTTGCACGAAGATGTCACGCCTGAGCTGTGATCAATTCAAGGCGTCCTTGTAGGTGGTGTGGTTTTCGGTTGTCTTGGTGTTTCTCCAGTTCTTCTCCAGGCGTCTGCAGGTGCGTCTGGCTTCTTGGAGAGCGGTTGTGAACCAGGCGGCTTTCCTGGGGCATTGTCTGTCGGGGTTGCGTAGAGGGGCGAGCTCATCTGCGCAGTTGGAGAACCAGGTGTGGAGTTCTCTGGCTGCGTTGTTTGCGCTGTTTGCGTCGGGTGCCCAGGTGTGGTTGTCTCGGCTGAGGGTAGTTAAGTTGCTCGTCGGTAACCTTGCTCCAGTTCCTTCGTGGTGGGCGTGGGGCTGGTTTGGGTGCCTTGGGTTTGTTGATGGCGAAGTGTACACAGTGGTGGTCGGTCTATGGCGGCTGCATTGTGTGGCTGAAATGGACGCTGTTTCCTGCCGTGAAGATGGGGTCGAGGGTGTGTCCTGCTCTGTGGGTCGGTGTGTTGACAAGTTGTTTAAGTCCGATGCTGGCGAGGTTGTCACGAAGGATAGTGGAGTTGGGGTCACTGGGGTTGTCGAGGTGGAAGTTCAGGTCTCCAATGAGTATGTAGTTTGTTGAGGCGATCGCGTGGGGTGCGATGAAGTCGGTGATGGTGGTGGCAAAGGGTGTTCGGGGCCGGAGGGTCTGTAGACGAGGGTTCCTCGGAGTGTGGCTTTGGGGGTGGTCTGGATCTTGAAGTGCAGGTGTTCGGCGGAGGGAAAGGTTTCGCTGGAGGTGGTGAGGCGGAGGGTGCTCTTGTGGGCGATGGCGAGGCCCTCCTGGGTGGTTGGGGCGGTCTTTCCTCTGGATCTTGTATCCGTCTGGGATGGCGGTGCTGATGTCGGGGGCGGAGGATGCGTTGGTCCAGGTCTCTGTGAAGAAGGCGATGTCGGGCGAAAGAGAGTCGAGTAGGTTCCAGATTTTATGGCGTGTTTGTGTACGGAGCGTACGTTGAGGAGGATGCATTTTAGGGTGTCGCCGTTGCTGGCGTCAGCAGTGTTGGAGGCCGGGGTGGCGGTGAGGGTCTGGCGGCAGTGGAGTCAGGAGAACTTGCCGTGGGTCGTGTTCAGCGAGGCCTGTTGGCATTCTCTAAGTCTTCCAGGGTTAAGTGCGAGGAGGGTGGTGGTGTCGTAGCAATGGGTAGTGGGAGGGGCAGGGTTCCTGGCGCTGGCCGCGCTCGGGTCGCGGACGGGCGCAGACGGGCTTGCCTTGGCGCGCCACCGGCGCGACCGCGCAGCGGCTGCTATTAAGTAGGGGAGGTGGGAGGGAGGAGAGGCTGGGAGGCGGGAGCAGGGAATTCCGGGGGAATTCTGAGGAAAGTCCCGGAGGGGAAATTCCGGGGGAATTCCGGGGGAGGGGCCGCAGGGGCAGCAGCGGCGAAAGGCAAAAGGAACAGGCAGGCACGAGAAAATAAAAACAGTGGTGGAATTAGAGCAAGACACAGATGGGCACAATAACAGTGGCACAACAGGAAAAAAAAAGCGGTGAAGTATTTAACAACCACCTTAGGCCCAGTTCCAAGGATCCAGGAGTGGGGTGGCACCACTTGGCAGGGTAGACCCACAGATGGGCAGAGTCCAGGTGCAGAAGCAGGATAGTTGGGTGTCTGTTATGGCCCTGAGACTTCAGATCAGGAGGGTAGTGAACTAGCCCTGGAGTCTCTCTGGGTTCTGGGGGTCAAGTGATGCAGGTTCAGTTCTTCTTACCTAGACCAGAAGGGCAGCAGGCAGTAGGTCAGCACAGCAAGAAAGCAGTACTTACATAGCAGCAGTCCAGCAGAGTGGCAGTCCTTCAGCAGCACATCAGTCCTTCTTCCTGGCTGAGTATCCACAGGTCCAGAAGTGGACTGAAGTGGTGGGGTCTGAGGTCCAGGTCTTATACCCAGTTGAAGAGGGGGAAGACTTCAAAGAAGTGCCTTTGAAGTGCACAGAGGTCCTTCCTTCCTTCCCTGGCTCCAGACTCGCTACAGGCGGGTATGCAGCTCTTGTGTGGGGACAGGACACAGCCTATTCAGGTGTAAGTGAGGCAGTGCCCAGTTCCTCCTCCCATACTGCCAGGGTAGCTCATATAGTCACACCTAAGCTCCCATTGTCTGCGGCTGTCTAAGGGGAATACATAAAGTCCAGCTGTCATCCTTCCTAGACATGTATCAGAGACAGGCTGCGGGCACACAGGACTAAGAGCAGAAAAATGCCATCTTTCTAAAAGTGGCATTTTTTTAATTGTAAAGATAAATTTGACTTTGCTATTAAAAGGATATATCATTGCAATTTCATAGGTACTAAACATGACAGATATACCTCCTTCCAATTGGGAATGACAGCTTATTGGATGTAATAAGGAATCCCCAATGTTAACCTATGGGAGGAGTAGGCCTCACAGTAGTAAAAAACAACTTTGGGAGTTTTTCACTACAAGGTCCTACCTTTTAATTACACAGCACCCTGCCTTATGGGCTACCTTGGGCCTACCTTAGGGGTGAGTCATATGTAATAAAAGGGGAGTTTAAGGCTTGGCAAGGGGTTTTGAATGCAAAATCGACCTGGCAACGTAAACTGCACAAACAGGCTCGGCAGTGGCAAGCCTGAGACATGTTTAAGGGGCTACTTAAGTAGGTGGCACAATTAGTGCAGCTGGTCCACTAGTAGCATTTAATTACAGGTCCTGGGCACATGTAGTGCACTCTAATAGGGACTTACAGGTAAATTAAATATGTCCATTGTGGATAAGACAAATCAAGCCATGTTTAGGAGAGTGAGCACAGGCACTTTAGCACTGGTTAGCAGTGGTAAAGAGCACAGAGTCCTAAGGCCAACAAAAAGAAATTCAGCAAAATTGGAGGCAAGCAGGCAAAAGGTTTGGTGGAAGACCACCTTAAGGCTGACCGGCCTAACACAGAGCTATTGTCTAGAAAAGAAATGATTAATCCAGAAGAGATGGTGTCCAAGGGAGCATCCACAGAGGTGTTACAGAATCTAAAGATTAGTAACCAAAGCCTGCAAGACCAATATTGACTGATAAGTATCATGTCCCCTCTTTTTTCTCTGAGTTTCACTACTAATTTAGTAATAGTGAAAAGGCATACAGTAGGACCATTGTCATTGGGAAGGCATCACATATGTCTCTGCTGCGGTCAGGTTGCTGAATCTGGAAAAAGAGCTGTGGTTTCTTTGCATCTGAACAGCTCTATCTCAGAGGTTCCAAACCTCCTGCATATGTTTCAGAATGTTTTCTGGCTGTGCATATTTGGTCTCATGTCCTGTAATAATGGGAAATTCCTGCCTAAATTTGTGCTTCATGGATGTCTATCACCTCTTATACGAGTCACTGATGAAAAAAGCAGATTAACCTCTTCCCATTCCAGCATCACTTTTGCAAATCATGTCAGGGACCTTGTCCTTATTGACACATGACTTTGCCACTGTGTTGTAAGGCCTCAACAAATTGCTCCCGGTTTTCTCCAATTGGGTTATCGTGTTCTTATAGTTCTGTTCATAAACCTTGTGTCTTCTTGACAAAGAAGTAAGGGTCATCAAACACAAGGACATCTACAAACTCACCCCACTGATGTGTGGCAGGATCCAACCCCAAATGTGGACTCCTTCCTCTTGAAATGCTTCAGATGATGGATCTCATTAGCGCAGTAGAAGGTATTGGAGAGGCTCCAATTGAACTGTTGCAGTCAGAATTCTGAGCATAGAGATTACTATGCATCCTTAAGCCCTTAATCATTCCATTATTATGCTATTTTCTGTCACCTGCAGCGTTCTTCATCGCACCATGCACATTTACTTGTATCAGGAACACAGATTCCAATTTGTCACAAAACAGGATTCAGTCACTTCCATCATAATGTGTGGCCAGGTATTTGCCCATTGTTGCGCTACAAATAGAATCAGTACTTTCCCCATGAAGAACCCGATCAGCTGGTATCCTCATGATAAATACACATGGGACCATTTTCAATTTGAAAGATAGGAACACAAACTGGTACTTTTGTCCTGGTATTGTCAACCATATAAAATCCTCTGATGAAGCTGATACATTGGAGTGTGGCTAATATCCCGTAAATTATTAACTGTCAGTAATTACTTGGGTTAGCTCAGAGTCAAGAGCACCTTGCATACCATTAAAACTGATTTTATCAGAGAGCTACCCACCTCATTTGGATATACTAGGATGTGGTAATAGCCAACACTGTTATTTTTAAATGGTTCATTTTACACCTAGCAAAAGATATTTTCAGATTAGTTGGCTGCCCCACACTGTGGTATTGGCTGTGGCATCAAATACACCTCCTGATTTTTTAGATGGGTGGTTCAGCCATGTTAAGCCATAAGCCTAATATTAAAGCATGTTCTGTCATCTCAGTACTATCCACAAACTAATGCACTAACTGAAAAGGTCAATCCAGAGCAATACCTGTGTAAGAAAACTGGAAGAAGTAGCTACCTCTCACTGAGTTTGTCTATAAAAACACTGTACAAGGTTTTACTAAAGTGACAGTGTATTGAAGTCGTCTGCCCTGAAACCTTTTCTGGAATAACTTCCTCCACCCAAATGATTCTTGCAGCAAATGATTTCACACAACAGTTGGAGAAGCAATGTTCTTTTATTGCCAATATTTCACAACAAGCAACAGAACATTTGAAGATGGGTGATCATCAACCTATTTCCCTTGAACTGCTATTTTCTTTTAGTGACCAAGTCTGGCTTCCTCCCCATTTCTTGTCTAGAAATATGTTGCATTGATTATAAAGGCTCCCAAATCATTTAGAGTTCATGGAAATCTGATTTTGGACTCCATGCACCTTAGTTATATGGAGCTTCTGGGGTAAGAGGTATGCTGTTGCTTCCCAGGGTCCACATGGTCCTTGTTGCCAAGTAGGAACTTGCAGTCATGACTCTGCTTGTGTTCCAGCAGAAGCTCCCATCAGTGCCCAGCATTTGTATTTAATTACTGCTCAGAATCACTTGTGGCTTTTTTCCAGCACCCATGGTCATGCTTCATGATGCCATCTCTTCTTACCTGTTAACTTGCAGAAACTAGAAGGGGACAGATGTTGGCTCAGAACATAGCACTGACGTTCGATAGCTCCAGTTTTAAGTACTATAACATGATGCTCTGTCATAGATTTTCTGGCCAAGTTTCAGTAGCTGGGGACAGGCCTGATCTCATGTTAAGTGATATTCTGATGACCACATGATAGCTCCCATTGGATTGATGAGCTAATCCCATCTTATCATGAGTGCTCCTTCTGATATTTCCTCTTCCTGTCAGGAGAGGCACATAGTCTTCAAAAATCAGGGTGGGCTAAAGTAAGTATGTATTGCAGCACTCTGGGTTCTTTTGACCTTTTTCTGGTAGATTCATTGCCCCTTGGCTACTTATGTTTATCTCTTCCGCTTGGTCCCCTATTTGTCATTTTTGCTCATCAGTTCCTGTTGTTGCTGTAATTATCTTTTGTGCACTTTTGGGTTGTTTGCCTGGCTCTGCATTTTATTCTGTTGTGTATTTTTCCCTTTTGTGTCGCAGACTTCAATTTATAGGGGTTTTCCGTGTTCTAGTTTTGGCTCCTTCTTGGGGACACACATTGCTGTTTACATAATCAGTTGTGTAATTCAAGTCAAGCCAAGTCAAGTCAAGTTTATTTGCGTAGTTAACTAAAACCATTGCATACCAATAAAACCATTCAAATACATTTGTTTAAAATACAAAATTGTGACACTAAAAAACATTTACTCTAACATCTATAAAGGAATTTTTGCTATGAACTATGCAATTTATCCTACCATTGAAATTCAATTATATTAAAAGTACAACATGAGTGCAAATATAAAAGAATGTCCTTTTTTGGGCTGTATTGCACCTATAAACATATCATCTTGAACAAACCTGTCATCTCTCCTTGCATATTCTTTTTCCCCTTTGCAGCGGGTAGTTTACCCCTGTCCTTACTCTCTTTTAAAGTGCAAATGCCTTGTGCAAACCTAGAATCTGGTATGAATAAATATAAGTATTAATACAAGTATAAAAGTGTCTCCTTTATCGACCTGTATTGCACCTATAAACATGTGACTTTAAATAATCAATGGACAAAACCCATCAGCTAATTTAGCTAATTCTTTTACCCCTTAGCAGCAAATAATTTAACCCTGTCCTTGCTCTCTTCTTAAGTGCTGGAGCCTTGTGCAAACCTAGAAACATTAAATGAATGAACAGCTCAAACATAAATAAAGTGCAAATGCTTTGTAGAATTCAGCTGTCTTGAATGAAAGCATCCTTAATAATTTATTTCCCCTCTCAACAAATTGTTCTTTCACTTGTACCATTTCTTTTAAAATTGACTTTAAAAATTGTACCCCCTTGCATGCCAGGAGAATTGAGGTGCCTCTTAACCAAGTGTTTACCGCTTGCCTGCAAGTACGAATTTTCAAGTTTATAAATATTGGTTTCAAGTGTTTTTTTCCTTTCTGCCAGGGGCCTCGGGCACACACATAAATCATGTACTAGCGATTCTTGCTTGTATCCTCAAAGTCGACAATCTGATCTGGTACATGGTACATGGTACATGGACTACCACAACCAGATCCGAGCCACCAAAAGGAACTTCATCCACAACAATCCTGGCCAACTCCAAGGAATTTTTCAGTGTCATTCAAGAATTCACCAACCCACGCAGCGAAGCCACAGACATCACCTCATCCCAAGACCTCTGCGACAAGCTTGGAACCTATTTCCACCTCAAGATCAAAAACCTCTACGATAACTTCAACGACCATCCACTAGGCGCCACAGACGGCCCCCGCCCCCCAGAAACACCAGCCAGCCCACCATGTCCAAGTGGACACCGATCACGGCCGAAGACACCGCCTCGACCATGAAAAGCATCCACTCGGGGGCCCCCACCGACCCCTGCCCCCCTCACATCTACCACAGAGCCGTGGCCGCCATCGCACCCAAACTACAACGCACCATCAACACCACCTTCAAAACAGGCTCCTTCCCAGACGACTGGAAGCGCGCAGAAGTCAGACCCCTGCTCAAGAAGCCCACATCTGACCCCACCGACCTCAAGAACTATCGGCCCATCTCGCTCCTCCCCTTCGCAGCCAAAGTTGCAGAGAAAACAGTCAACAGGAAACTGACACGATTCATTGAAGAGAACGCCGTCCTCGACCCGTCCCAATCCGGATTCCGAAGCAACCACAGCAAGAGACCGCCTACTCGCCGCCACAGACGACATCCGCACCCTCCTGGACCAAAGCCACTCCGCAGCCCTCATCCTACTCGACCTATCAGCAGCCTTCGACACCGTCTCCCATCGCACACTAGTCGTCAGACTACACGACGCAGGCATACAAGGAACAGCCCTGGACTGGATCCGATCATTCCTCACCGGAAGAAGCCAAAGGATCTGACTCCCACCCTTCCTCTCCGACCCCACGAAAATCACCTGCGGAGTCCCACAGGGTTCATCACTGAGCCCCACCCTCTTCAACATTTACATGGCCCCCCTCGCAGCCATTGTCCGACAACACGGCCTCAACATCGTATCCTACGCCGACGACACCCAGCTCATCCTCTCCCTCACCAAAGACCCCACCACTGCCAAACTCAACTTCCAGAAAGGAATGCAAGAAGTCGCAATCTGGATGACCAACAGCTGCCTGAAGCTCAATGCAGAGAAGACAGAAGTACTCGTCCTCGGTACCACCCCTTCTGCATGGGACAGCACCTGGTGGCCGACTGCCCTTGGAAGCCCACCTACCCCCTCAGACCACGCCAAGAACCTCGGCATCGTACTCGACTCATCACTCTCCATGAACCGACAGGTCAACGCCGTCACCTCCAGCTGCTTCAACACCCTCCGCATCCTCCGCAAGACCTTCAAGTGGATCCCCCCTGAGTCAAGGAAGACAGTCACCCACGCACTCATCACCAGCAGACTGGACTATGGAAACGCACTCTATGCCGGCATCAACAAGTCCCTACTCCGCAAACTCCAGACAGTACAGAACACCGCTGCCAGACTCGTCCTCGGCATCCCCCGACACGAACACATCAGCCAACACCTACGAAGTCTCCACTGGCTCCCTGTGGAGAAAAGAGTCACTTTCAAAATCCTCACTCACGCCTACAAATGCCTACACAACCACGGACCCAAATACCTCAACGACAGAATCAACTTCCACGTACCCAAAAGAAACCTCCGATCTTCCAACCTCGTACTGGCCGAAACCCCGCGCATCCACAGAGCCAGAGCAGGCGGAAGATCCTTCTCTCACATTGCAGCCAAGACCTGGAACGAGCTACCGGCAGACATCAGACGCGCCCCCTCCCTGAACACCTTCAGGAAGACTGTAATGATTCACTTAGTCATTACTTAAGGTTTAACTTTAAGTTTATTGTAATGTACTTCACCCACAACAAGGAGCGCCTCCTCAGCCCGAAGTCCGATCAGCAACTGCCTCAGCCCATCGAACCCCGAACCGAGGAAGACTCCACGTCCTTCATTCTAACAATACACTCCACATTACCTATACAGAATTCCAACCCCATTCAATTACATCACCACTACATCACCTCCCCTTTATCATAAACAATTTAACATTGAATAAACTCATTAACAATTAATATGCAATGAACTCATTATATCTAGCCGGAGCTCTCCTCAACCTGCCGTAACGACTAAATGAAGTGGTGGTATCACCACCGGCAGAACCAACATTTACATTTCTGGAAACAGGTACAGATTTCACATCCGATTGTAACCAATGTGTCCACCCACAGCTTTCAGAACCCAAATTGTCTTTCCTACAACTAACAAGCTTGGCTTGCTCTTGAGACATTTTTACTAATTGCCTTTTGTTCCACCAACCCTTCTCATTCAAAAGCTGCTCCTTTGCTGGTTTTGCTGACTTGGACTGGATTAGAAAATACCGAATTCCCTTTCGAAACCTTATAAGGTTTTTAATCATTACCCAGTCACCCACTGATATCTCCAAATTCCTTAAATAATTCTTTTTATCATAATTTTTCTTCATGTGATCTTGTTTCTCTTTAACTTTGTTTACCAACATTTCCCTGTCAGACCCTTCTTTTGTAACATTTATACATTTCTTGTCTAACCAAGAGGGAAATAAAGTAGAGTGTGCTTTTCTACCTCTTAACAGCTCGAAAGGAGTGACTTCCGTGGTACAATGAGGAGATGTATTATAATTCCACACCTTTTCCTCGAGAAATTTTCCCACATCAAGACCTGAAGCAATAGCTGTCTGAATCCCTTCCTTCATAATCTTGTTACCGCGTTCCACCAGCCCATTAGAAGAAGGAGAGTAGAGAGCTACTTTAAAATGCTTAATGTCTTGCAATTCCAAAAACTTATGCATTTTCTCCGATACAAAATGTGTTCCATTGTCTGTTACTAGAACCTGAGGAGCCCCTTCTAACAAAAATACTTTTTTAAAAATAAAATGGTATTGTCAGAATCAGGCGCATCTACGAATTTATAGTACATCCATTTTGAATAATAGTCCATTGCTAGGATGAGATACCTCATTCCTTCAGGTAAAATATTATAAGGACCTGAAAAATCCAAACCTACTTTTTCCCATGCTGAAGCAGGAAATTGGGTGGGATGTAATGGAGCAGAAGAAGTTTTCCAGTGTTTATCAGACAACAAGCACTCCTCACAATTATTCACCACCGCCCTAACCTGTGCATCTATGCCAGGCCACCAATAGTGCAGTTTAATTCTCATACAAGTTTTGGTAATCCCCAAATGACCTTTATGAGCCATTTTCACTATTGTACTCCTTAGTTCGGATGGCGGAACAAATTTATCGCCCCTTAAAAGGATGTGGTCCTTTACGGACAGCTCATCTGCAACTTGAGCAAAGTTTCTCAATTCTCCAGTCAAATTTCTTGCTTCGGGCCAGATTTTGGTTGAAAATTCCATTGCTTTCGATAGAATTGTATCTTTCAAGCTAGCCTCTTTCCACTCATTCTCTGAAATTTTCAAACTCCATTCCTCAATAGTATCCACCACTGCCACACATTCTACATCCTCCTCAATCAAATCATCCTCATCATCTTTTTCCATTAACATCCTTGAAAGGCAATCTGCCCGAAAATTTCTCCCTCCAGAAATGTGTTTCATTTCGAAGTTGTACTCCTGGAGTTTAGACACTAGTCTAGTTAATCTTGGTGATAAATTATTATTACCAGCCACCTTGCTGAAAATAAACGAAAGGGGTTTGTGGTCTGAAAAAATTACAAATTTCCGTCCCCAAATATACATTTTAAATTTCTGTGCAGCCCAAACACAAGCCAAAGCCTCACGTTCGATAGTGCTATAGTGTCGCTCAAACTGTCTAAGTGACCTTGAAGCAAAAGCTACTGTTAGTTCTTTACCATTAACTTCCTGGCTTAACACTGCCCCTAAACCATTCATGCTGGCATCCACCGAAATGACTGAGGTACAATCATCTCTAAAGGCGTGAAGTGCTTGTGCAGAAACAATCAGCTCCTTCACTTTAGCGAAAGTTTCATCCAACTCTCTGGACCACACAAACTTCTGACCCTTTTTTAATAAAGTTCTTAGTGGCTCCACCACTTGAGCGTAATTGACCACAAATCTTGCGTAATACTCTGCAAGCCCCAAAAATGACCGCAGAGAATCCTTATCACAAAGGTGCCCTCGCTTCTTTTAAAGCCCTGACCACTGAAAATTTTGGTTTAATTCCTGCCTCTGATATAGTGTGTCCTAAATACTCTAATTCGTTTACACCAAACCTGCACTTATCCTCTCTGACTGTCATACCTCGTTCTCCTAATAGTGACAGAACCTTTCTCACTAATACATTATGTTCCTCCAGACTTTTGCAAAAATCAAAATATCGTCCAAATAAGCCTGGACCCCTTTCAAATCCTTAAATAAGGTATCCATAAGTCTTTGAAACACACTGGCTGCTGACGCCAGTCCGAAAGGGAGCCTCAGGAACTTGTAAGCCCCAAACGGAGTAACAAAGGTTGTCAGCTCTTGTGAATCTTTGGACAAAGGAATTTGATGATATGCGGATTTTAAATCGATTAACGAGAACCATTTGGCCCCCCAAATTCGCTAAAAGTTCGTGGATTCTTGGAAGGGGTGGCAGTCCACTTTAATGTTTTTATTTAAACCCCTAAGATCCGCACATAACCTAATTTCGCCAGTCTTTTTACGAGCTACAACGATGGGAGCGACCCATTGGGATGACTCTGTGGGTTGTATTATCCCTTGTGAACACAAATCTTCTAGCATTATTTTTAGCTCCCCTGACGCTTAACGGCACCGGGCGAACTCTATGTGCAACAGGAGATGCTCCAGGTAATAACCTAATCTTATGTTCTACACCTTTTACTAAGCCCACTTTGTCATTAAATACATTTTTGAATTCGTATAATAGATCCTTGCGATCGATTTTAAGTTCCTCCACATTGCAAATCGACAAATCCCTTGCCCTTATGGGATTTTCGTCACCTGGTACTAAATACAGTCCCATTTTTGCCAGGTCTTTCCACCCCACAATGTTTTTTCCTTTAATTGCCACATAAATTTTTGTACATATCGATCTTTCCAAAACTTGTAAGGTGCCCATGAAAAACCCCAACATTTCAATATCCTTTTCACCAAAGGCTTTGGGATTCACATCTGTCTCCAGTAAACTAATACCTTTGCCCCATTTCTCATAAAAGTAGAGTCTCGAAGGATGGTGATAGGTGAACCAGAGTCTGCCATGACTTCCAGATTAATTCCGTTGATGGTAGACTCACACAACGGACCCTTAATTTGAATTGGCTCATCCTCCAAGTCAAGAGTCAATAAAAGATTGTCAAGTGACTCTGAACACATATCCATATCGACACTGCTTATCTTTACAGGTTTCTTTTGATTTCTACAGACCTTTTGAAAATGGCCAATCTTTTTACATATGGAACAGCGTTTACTCAAAGCTGGGCAGCCTCTAAAATTGCCTATGTGAAATTTAGAACCACATCTGTAGCAGAAATTCTGAACTTTAGACTGAATTGGTTTAAAAGATTTATCCTTAGAACCAATTGCATACAAACCCTCCTCGTTATATTCTTCTGAAATCATGTTCACCTTAGGGATTGATTCCGACAGCATTGCCTTGGTTGAAATTACAGATCTTTCAATGCTTAACGCCAGGTCTATTACCTCTGAGAGTGGAGGATTCTTGCAACTAAGGATTCTTTCTTTAATTTTAGACGAAGAACAATTAAATACAAACTGATCCCTTATGTAATTTTCCAGTAGGGGACCAAAATCACAAGAAATTGCCAAAACCCTCAGGGCGGAGACGTATTCCTCGACCTTTTCATCCTCCTTCTGTTTTCGCTTATAAAAATTATGCCTTTCAAGCATAATATTAGGAGATTCCTCAAATTGATTCTTTAATCTGGCAATTGCTTCTAAATAGACGTCCCATTGACCGTCTCCTGATTGCCCAGAAGGAGGAGGAATCGGCGTTAAGCTCTTAAAAATGCGTTGGGCAGCTAGACCTAAACTGCCAAACAATACAGCAAATTTTCGGGAGGTGAGTATTCAGATGCATCTATAGCCACTAGATGGTTCTGAAATAAACCTAACCACTCTGCCCATAGCATAACTGGTTTACCAGGTTTGTCCAAGAATGGAGGAGGTTGAGTGACTTCTCGTGCTGAAGCCATATTAAAATTGTTCCCTGTAGTATTATCGAGGTGAGTGTATCACCGAACACTCAAGATACTAGAACCTTGATATCACTCCTTGATATCGTACTAGAGGTGCACTTTAAATTTAAGGTGTGCGTGTCACCGCAGAGTTAAAAACAAAACCCCAAAAGAAAAAAAAACTTTCGACACGCATGCTGAACACTATTCTTTAGTACACAGGAATGTTCCGAGCGTGATCCTGTGTCAGTTTTACTTGTTAGGCAGATCAAACTAGAAGAAAACGCTTTCTAGACTCTGTGCGCTTCAAATAACAAAACCGTGGTTGGCAATTGAGGCCACTGAGGCAGGACGCCAATCCCCATATGGCGGCACGTTCCCCCGACGTTCGATCCTGAAGGCTCACGTCACGCAATAACAGCAGAGCGTCCTTCAGCAATGCCCAGCGTCTGGACGTCACAGAAGCCAAGAAGCGGGAGCGCGTCACAGAGGGGGCCGGGAACCAACAGCGTGTCGGAGTCAGGAGAATGCAGGTAATGACTCGTGTTCCGAGAAGTTTTTTTTAAAAAAATGAAGTCAGTTAGGAGATCACCAGCGGGCGGGCGAATCCGACCATGTTTAAGCTTTTAGGCCGCAGAGAACTCATTTCTCAGGGCGCAGTCTCCGACAGTCAGCCAGGTCAATCCCGGAATCTTTCACCGGTAGCAGGAGGGCCTCAGTCGAGCGTACACAACCACTTGATTAGGTAAATCCTACCGTTATTCCGCAACCACCGCGATGCCTTAGATAGTCCAGCAATCCGGTAGAGAGGTGCCGACGGCACGGTCAAGGTCCCTCAGGCCACGCCGATTCAACTTCGTGTGTGTCCAGGGGTCCGACGGTCTCGCAGTTATTAGCTCTGCGTGGGTCGTTCGTTCGGTCGGTCGGTGGGTGAAGCGACAAAATCCCGATCGTCGCCAAATGTAATGATTCACTTAGTCATTACTTAAGGTTTAACTTTAAGTTTATTGTAATGTACTTCACCCACAACAAGGAGCGCCTCCTCAGCCCGAAGTCCGATCAGCAACTGCCTCAGCCCATCGAACCCCGAACCGAGGAAGACTCCACGTCCTTCATTCTAACAATACACTCCACATTACCTATACAGAATTCCAACCCCATTCAATTACATCACCACTACAAAGACCCTCAAGACCTGGCTCTTCGGCTAAACAGATCTGCGGACCCCCCCCCCCAGCGCCTTGAGACCATCAAGGGTGAGTAGCGCGCTTACAATTCCCTGATTGATTGATTGCTGTGGAGTTGGAACCAGCACATTGCTGCTACTGCCTCCGCTCCGCCTTCTGATCCACCACTGCTTGACGCTTTTCAAATAAACTCCTCACATCTCCCTCGACAACAGCATTGATGTCGAAGCAGACACTCCGTATTGCATCTTTTGATTTTGTCCCGGTCCAGTGCGGCCAAATGCTTTTTGGCTCTATTTTCACTTATTTCTTCGAAAACCTTTGTCTCCGGTTCTACTTATTGGATTTTTGTTGTTTTCGTGTCAAATAATTTATTAAAATATAATCTATTTTTCTAATCTGGTTTGGGATTTTTATTGTGTTGTGTTTTCACTTTATTACTGCTTGTGTGCTGCATAAATACTTTACGCATTGCTTCTAAGTTAGGCCTGATTTCTTGTGTGCCAAGCTAACCAGGGTTAAGCACAGGTTAATTTAGTGATTTTTCGTGGTTCACCTTGCAAGGGATTGTGGCTTTTGCTTGACTAAGGTTCAAACCACAGTCAACCAGCAACCCCATCTGTCACACTCAGATTCAGTTAAATCAATGGGTTTTGTTGTTAAAAGAGCAGGTCTACAGGAGCAAGGAGTGTTCTGTTAAGTAGCATAAGAAAACTGGCAGTGCAGAAGTCTATCAACGCACAGAATGTGTACATACCAAGGGGGATATTATCAACAAATGGCGATATTTATCGCAAACCCCGTTTAGCGCGAGTTTTTGTATCGCCGCCGAACGCCGGAATCTATCGCTGCATTAGCGGCGTATTAGCAACACGCCGCTAACAGGCGATAGCTACCTTTTCCAGCGGGAATGGACAGCGATAGATTTAGCGTGACGGCGATAAAAAACCTCACGCTAACATGAAAAAAGTGGCGAGGGGCCAATCAGCGTCAGAATCCCATCGCTAATTAGCACCAGGCCTGCATTTTAAGCTTTCAGCGCAAAAATGCACCATAAAAGGCCCGCCAAACAGAAAAATAAATAAATAAATACCAGAGGAGCAATGGATGAAGCTGGGACCAGTGCAGAGGCTACAAACAACCCCACAAATACCCAGGAGGACCAGCCAGAGACCCATGTGAAGGCCAAGAGGAAGAGGAATCCTAAGTTTAGCAACCAGGAAAACCAGGTCCTGATTGCGGGGCTGACTGAACACCAACAAGAACTGTTTGTCACCTCCACAGTGACATTGGCAAGAAAAAAGGAAATATGGCAGGACATTGTGTCCAAGGTGAATCCCGTTGGAGAGAGGAGGAGGACAGTGGACGACTGCAAGAAGCGCTGGCATGATACCAAGGGCAAAACCAAGGAGAAACTAGCAGCCAACCTGAGAGCAGCTAAGCAGACTGGAGGTGGGAGTCCAGTGCCACAGGAGGAGCTGGATGAGTTGGAGGAGCAGGTGTCCCGAGTCATCAGTGAGGAGACAGTGGTTGGAGTTGCGGGCCAGGATACTGCTGAACGTGACCAGACACAACAACACCAGGGTGAGCATCAACCAGGGACGGAGGATGGAGGTGGATGGGCCCAGTGGCACTCATGTACAATTAATTAAATTGAAGTGCATACCCACAATCACTGTGGATCATATCCCGGATACACCTGTCCATGGTGGCATAGGGACATATCACCCTTCTCAAACAACACATTGCATGACACACATTGGCGGGCATACAGACTTTTAAATGTGCACAGAAAAGGAAGCCCAACATAGTCCAAGGTCATCGTCAGACCACACCATAAGTGCCACATCAAATGACAAAGTGGCACAACAACTTGAGATGCGGCAGGGTGGCAAAATGGCCCCCTTGCCACATCACCACGCACATACAAATTGCCAGCACAAGGACACATCTCACTCTGACGCCCACATGCGGATGCACTGTGAATGTGACTGGTCATGTGCACGACAAGGCACGCCACCACCAATGTCAGCACACTTGCAGCATTGTGCACATGGGTCTGAGTAGTGTGCAAGGTTGTGTATGCGCAGTAAAGTACACCTATAGGCACATGCACATTCCTGCACACTACTCAAACACATGTGCACAATGCTGCAGGTGTGCTGACATCGGTGGTGGCATGCCTTATCGTGCACATGACCAGTCATATTCACTGTGCATCCGCATTTGGGTGTCAGACAGAGATGTGTCCATGTGCAGGCAATTTGTATGTGCGTGGTGAAGTGGCAAGGGGGAAAATCTGACATCACCTGCATTTCCAGGAAATGTGCCCCCTGTGCCTGTTCATGAGATGCAGTATGGTGTACACCAAGTGGGGAAACACCTAGTGAGTCTGCATGCCACACACACATGCAATATCACAACAAATTGACCATATAGGCCGCTGGATAAAAGTTGCACATACAAAAATGCACACAAACAGCACACTTCACTCAAAGGGCGATGGAATACAATGAGCAGGGGGACATGCCTACAACCCCACAGTACGTGGACAATGCAGATCAGGAATGTGTCACACAAATATACTGCATGCCTTGTCTGTGTGACATACGCGCTGAAGCACAATGTGCCTGTAAAGCTGTCTCACTGCCAAAGTATGACAACAAGCAAGGATAGCAAATTTGAAACAAATAATGACAACCGCCCAAATGCCACCCTCAACCCTTATGTTAAATTGCACTCCTACACCCCCAAGTGTACACATCTGCCATACAGAAAACAGCATTCCAAATCAGTCCTGATGTGAGTTGCCCATCACACCATCATTTGCAATTCAACGTAACTGTTTGGTAAGTCAACTGTGTCATTGAACAAATATGCAGTCAGGTAGTTATCACCCACATGCTAAGCCAGGCATTGAATACCAGAACCAGGACAGCAGGTAGCATCCATGTCAGCAGCTGCGTGGCACATACACAAACACACATCACCCACCCATTTGCATCTCTTGTGAGGGTTGCGTGGCCCAGGCCTGAGCACCATAAATAGGCCTCATGAAATGCACATACATCAGAAAACTGACCACTTACACACCACATGTGGGGTCAACCTTGAGGCTAATGGGTGTTGAGACTATGGGGCATATCATCAAGCCCCTATCGCCACCACAACGTCTCTCATTTGTGATGTTGGGGTGGTGATAGGGTCAGCGCACCATTATCAAGGCAGCGTTAAGTCACTTAATGTGGCTCAAAGCCACGTAAAGTGGCTTTACGCTGCCCTGAGAATAGGGCCGCTTTCATGCTAAACTTTGTGTGAAAGGGGGCGTGCAGTGAGTGTTGTGGTGGGCGTCCCACCACAACACCCATTGAAGTCGACGCTGCCATCCATTATCATGTTAGGCGAGAATAGGTGGCAGTGCTGATCTTAACACCAGAAAAATCCTGGGCCTAAGGTAGCAAAACTAGGAGAAATGCATTAATTCACCTTGTTTTTGCTTGTTTCATGCGTGCTGCCTTGTGCAGCCCACATGGAAAAAGCAAAATACCATGGGATGTTCATGTACAGGAAGGTGTCCCTTCCTGTACATGAACAAACCATACTCCAAAATGCCATATTGTAACTTCCATGTGTGCTGCACGAAGCAGCACACATGAAAGTTACATAATGCCTTCTTCGGTTTGTTCATGTGCAGGAAGGAACTACTTCCTACACATAAAAAAACCTCCCTGATCGCAGATACCCTTGAACTCTGGTGCAAGGGTGCCTGCGCTGGCGCTAAGCTGTGTAATTTTGGGCCATTGCAGGGGGAAACGCCAGGCTGCACCATATCCTGGTCAACATGGTGCAGCCTGGCGTTACCAAAGTGGTGGCGAGAGGCGTGAAGCAAAGATGGCTAACGCCTCTCTCCGCCAATTCCTTGGTAACATGCCCCTGTCTGTTCAGACAGCGGCAACAATAGAGACTCACGCCGAACCATACTCACAACGGGTAAGCCAAACGGAGGGCACTAAGCAATGCATGTAAGAAAATACATGAAGGACGACATGCACACAAGACAAATGACAATAGACAAGGCAACATGGATGTCCATGTGTACTACATAGTGCAGAACATGTCGAAACAGCAAGTAAGCTCACATTGCTAATGTGCCTTATAGGTGCCCTACTCACACATGACTATACTTGCACAAAACACATGCACATGTGCAGTACCCTGCAATGCTGCGTGTCCGTGAGCCACATTGACAAGGCAAGTGACAGTGCATGATAAATAGCATGCCTGCAGGCACAACATATTAACATGGTGCAGGCCACCTCACTGAGGTGGCTGAGTGTGGACAACACCCTTAAACAAGCAAGTCACACTCTGACACATCCTCGTGTACATACAACCCCTGACGTAAACAAGACATTTGATGTCAAACAATGCACAAGTCTCCCAACTCTGACCAAGACCCATATTCCAGCCACTTTGGCTCATCCCAACATTGTAAATGCACAGAACTGAAAGGCTCACTGCCTGAAAGGTATAACTGGCAGCTAAACCAAAGCTGCAGGTGCCACCATCACACAATGCAGTGCACACACAGACAAATCTGAAGTCATCAACATTGACTACTATGTGGGCCAAATTGCATTACTCACACAAATGAACAGAGGACACAACTTGTGACGCTTGTGTGTAGAATAGATATTGTACAATCACATTTGTCAGAGCTGGAAACTGTGAGATGACAATGTACAACTACAACATCACATCCGCAATGTCCTCAAAATCATCACTATCCTGCAACAAATAGGCATCTCCTCAAAAACAGGATGAATGTACACTGTCATGCAGTCTGCTTGTAAACTCATCCAATGCTTGATCGTACATGACAAACACTGTTAAAGTGTATCTCCCCTATTACATCGCGGAGGGAGAGACATCACCTCCTGAACAGCAGACTGGCCCAACCTTCACTGATGACGAGGAGGACTACCCCACCATCAATCAGGAAGAACTCCAACATCTGCTAGACTCCTTCAGCACCTCACCTCCAGGAGCAGGGCAACCCAGCAGCATAGCGGCAACCCCACCCCCTGCACAAATCGACCAGCAGCAGGAACCTCCCACCCCAGCTGGCTCCCAGGACCTCGAGGACCCACACCTGGCCTTCCAACGCCGTGTGCTAGAGGTCCAGCGGGAGATGGCTGAACAGGTGCAGGTGGGGTTCGAGAGCCTGGCGGGCAAACCTGAGGCCATACGTGGGTGTCTGAGTCCCATCCAGGACCACATGCAGAAGATCACGGACACCCACAGCCCGCTCGATGCTCTCCAACGGTCCATGGCTGACATTGCTGGAGTCATGATTCAGAGACAACAACAACTGTCTGGTCAGAGTGGCTCCAGCAATGTCAGCCAGGATTTGGGCAACATCTGTCGGATCATGGAGAGCATGGAGCGGATGCAGGCACAAGATATGGCTGCCAGGGCTGCACACAAGCGCAATGTAGCTGGGATCTATCATGCCCTGCACCTGCTCATCACTTCATTGCTGCCACAAGGTCTGGTGCCGATGAATGCTGCTGCTGCTCCCACATCCTCAGCTCCGCCACCTGATGTGTCAGTGCCTCACAGTGCTGCACCCACTATACCACCACCCACATGTGAGGCACATGACACATCAGAGGACGAAGAGGAGGATGAGAGTGCATTTGTGCTCAGGAGAAAGCGGTAGCATCCATCAATGCCAAAAGGCCAGTTTTCTCCTTGGTGCCGGGCTTAGTATCATGCCACGGAAAATCTTCTTGCACTGTCTTCCACTGTCCCCCGACAATCACCTTGGACCTCCACATGGACTGCCATATCACCTTTTTCTTGCCATTGACACTGCAATAAGCCTGCGGACTGAACTATGCCTCTTCCCTTGGACCTGTTACCACCAAATGACTCTGTATGGCCCCCTAACGGGCATCCATGCAATGTGGGCATGTATGGCCAAGCACTGGTCCAGTCTTCATTCTCTGAAAGTAAATAAAATCATTTAACTTACACAGATGTATGTCGTTCTAGACCAATCAAGTTTAGAAGTATGTAAAAATTGTTAGGACACTGATTCACCCAGAAGGTACACCTAGGGAAATACGAGCAAGGTCCCTGTTTTACCGGACACAGATAGGCAGTGAGATGGCCATGTATGTGTGAACTAGCTGTGCCCCCATTGCTCCAAAACAAACATATAGCAATATACCAACATAGCCCCACGTCCATTAAGGAAAATGCATGTGTGCTAAAATGTCCTAGTCTGTTGCAGGTGATGGAGCAGGGTAAATATAAAATTTTTAACCTCCTAATATTTTCGTACAATATTAATAAACATGTTCGTTCAAGTAAATAACCAACAATGTATGTAAAGGGTTAAGGATAACACGCAATTTAGTGTGCAAAGTAATGGACTAATAATTGTTTATGTTTCTAACATAACATAATATTTTGCGTACTAAAATAATAATAAAATGCATGATTTGTGCTTTGAATAAAACGTGTGGTTGCAAAATAAAGCGATGGTAAGTAAGGGACAGCTTTATATGTTGCTTCTGCTAGGTAATACCTAATTAGGGTACGTAGAAAGACGGAGGGAAACGAAAGGGTTTATATTTCATTGTTTTAATAACATTTTGTTTTCTTTAAAAATAGTGCGCTTAGGCCTGCCGAGCAGCAATATAAAATGGCCGCGAGATACTAGAGTGCGCATGAGCGGATGTGACCATGTGATAGAGGAGAGAGGCTGTGGAAAAGGGATGATCACGTGCTGATGCCGAGAGGCTAAGATGAAAGTATGGTCAAGGCTGCTGTGACCCTTCTGAGCAGATGTGTGCTTAGATGATCAGCAAGAAGCGTGAGAAGCCTGGTTGAATCAATAGAAGGAACTGTATTATACAAATTGTTGCAGAAAAAGAAACAATTTGGACTGATCGAAACGGATGAGCAAGTGCATGAACTGTGGGAAATGATGCTTGCATGGACATTCCACACGGAACTGGTTAAGACCAGGAAGTTTGATTAAAATGTATAGGGACCTGAGTTTTTGACCAATGAGAATGAATCGCGCCATGTAAGAAGAAACATTTTATGCTGTAAGCTAGAATTAGGGTATAAGAAGACCTACTCTTGGTGGGAGGGGTTAGAATGCTGGAGTAGATGCTGCGGGATGCTGCGGGAGATGCTGAAGAAGTTAGATGCTGTAGATGGGAGAGTTTGCGGTTGCTGATGCTGACGAGCTGATGCTGCTGCTGTTATTTTCCTTTTCCAGTTGAGTATAAGATGCTGCTTTAGGAGAACTAGCATTTGATAAGATTTATATTAGAATTATTAGGATTTCCCGAGAGATAGATAGGTTGATCTATAGAGTTCTTAGTATGATAACCTCATTTTCGTCTAATAAAAGTGTCATGCAATTACAACTATTCTTATATTGATGATAAACTCAATGATCTGAATAATAAAATTAATCTCAAATTTCCTGCATTCTAAACTTTATATAAACTTTATTATTCTTTAAACAAATGACTCAGTGATTTTCTTCAGTATAATGACTGATAATAAAATGGTTAAGAGTTCATTGTGATTGAGCTGGTCTTAATCACCATCAACTGATTCCTACTAGTTGGTCCATCGACCAATGAGCGGAATACCTTAGAAGCAAATGAGAATTATTGTGTTATTATAAAAGAGGTATCCCGTCTCCTTCCAGCGAATCGTTTTTCTCCTAGGTTTCATGACGGAGGAAATCCAGGGAAACAAATGAGTAAGTGAATGTATATGCGGTGTTATGGGCCCCACCGTCATATGGATATAGTGTGTGTGTTTTAGAGAAATAATTGCACCTGGATGACCAAAAGCATAATAGGAGAAATTATTTTTATTGTAAGCGCTGGATCAGATTTCTTGGTAGCAGAGTTATGGTTACTATAGATTAGTTTGGTGATTATTGATTTTTGATTATAGATTATTGATAAGTTTATGTCTAACATTTTTTGTTGAGTCACGATATGTTATATGTAAGTTTTCACGCTTCCGGGAAGTAGGAAGTGAAACACGTGTGGCAAGAGAAGTCGCATGGAATTTTTACACTGTCTGAGTTCAATTTGGTAATAACACAGGTTGTGTTATTTAGGGACATTTTGCGTATAAAAGGTGTGTAAGTGAAATAGTGATCGGTTTTCTTGTGAAACTCTGGCCTTAATTCTCAGGAGCAGTATAGTCTCCACATGTGTTTTATCCCCAGAGAAACGGGTTTACCGCTTGCTTGAAAGAAGGGTAAGGTAGAGGGAAGTGCTACTTTATCGACGAAACTGAAAGTTCTGTGGTAGGGTAGAGGTAAGCACTGCCTACTGGAAAATACAGAATTCTTGAGTGAATGGTCAAAGCTATCTTTTCGGTTTAGCGAATCAGACAATGGAAATGTGGATAAAATGTTGTAACTAACGAATTGTTGAAAAAGAAATTGCCGATAAATTTTGTAAAGGAGGGGTCAAGAGTAGAAGTGACATAGACAAAAGCCGCGCTGGGATTGGACAGTGCGCTAGTCACATGAGAACAGGAGCAAAGTGACGTAGACAAAAGCCGCGCTGGGATTGGACAGTGCGCCGTAGACAGAAATTGCTGTGATTAGAGTGTTGGTGTGAGTCGCGCTAGCATTGGTTGAAATAACGCATAGGGAACAGTATTGAATTGCGGATTGTTGAAGGAGAAAAGAAAAAGGTTGTGAATCATGTCGTACTATGAGTATGGAAAAGAGAAAACGTCTTGGATGTCGAAAGTTAAGAACTTCTTTAAGAAGGACAAAAAGGTAGTGACTAGAGAGGGACAAATAATTCCTCCGCCGAAATCACCAGCTTCACATATGATGCTGAAATATGGATATCATACATGCATATGGTTAGAAAATTGGACAAAATACACCAAGAACGATGGAGCATTGGCTTTTCCTGAGAATGGTTCATTTAATGTAGCTGTATTACGGAACTTGAGAGAAAAGATGGTAATGTTAGAACCTAGACCTAGACCGACACAGTTTGAAGCTTTAGCGGAATGGGAAGATGAGATGTATGAGCGAGAGAGATCCAGAGGATTGAAGAATCATGAGTTTATACCTGGAAGATTGTGGGGAATAAATCATGAGGACCGAGTAAAGCGTTGGAGATACGCTAACATGGCAGGAGGTTTGTTTCCAGCTTTTGCGGTTGAGGAAGTAGCAAAGAGAAAGTGTACCGAGAAAAAGAAACATGTAGTGGTAGAAAAGTATGTGTATGGTGGTAGTGAAACGGATGACGATTTGCTGGAAGATATTTTAAACAGAAACCCACCTCCATACCAACAGACTTCTGTAGTGGTGACACCTAATGCACTGCAAATGGAAACTGGGAGGAATAAAAACCCGAACGAAGAAATGAAATAAATAGGTCACAAGAAACATTTAAATTTTCACAAAATGAAGAGACAGAAAGTGACAATGCAACTGAACTAGCAAAAACGACAAAAGAATTGACTGAGAAAATAAGAGAATTGACAAAGAATATGGAAGCTGTAACTGTACCAGTAACGATAGGTCCAGTAATGCCAATTTTTGAGAATCAGAAAATAAATGAACATTCTTTGGTGATTCCCATGAATTCACATTTGCAAAGAAAAAGAGAAGGGATGGAACTGAATAATGAAGGAGCACACAATTCGGCTAGTACGTATAGACCAAGTCCACCTACAAATTTGACGATAAATGAGAGTGAGATTAGGAGAATGCCTATGGTGACAGAGTCCGCATCTGGAACACCAGAAAGAAGCAGTGATTGGATAGAATTAAATAGTACGCCTGTAGGTCCGACTCCAGAAGAGTTAAATGAATGGATAAAAGCACTAAAAGCAAAAGAACCAGAAGAAAAACCATTATATGTAATTAGGTTAAAAATAGACATGGAAGAGTTGATTTTGGGAACAATTGGAACGGAAAAACTAAAGAATTATCAGGATGATGAGATTATGTTTTTGTGTAAGAGTCTTACTTGGAGAGCTAGAAATTTACATGACAAATTGGAAGAGATTGCAGGTGAACTAGGTGTGGAATTTGTGAAAGTGAGGACGTTGCAGAAACCGTACAGAGTAGATTTTTGTGAGAAAGACATAGAAAATTTGAACACATCAGGAAGACTGACCCAGATAAAAGAGCTGATTGTTTTATTGAGAAAGTGGGGTGATGTGGATAGATGGAGAAATAGATGGACAAAGAGGAATGAGAAAACAACAGATAAAGCATCTTTGGCTTTTGCAGTGACAGATAAGGAACCAGTTACTAGGGAGTACCCAATGAGAGAAACACCAGGTGGTAGTTATGTGCATGTTCCGTGGACCAGACAGGATATACTGTCATTTACAAATGACTTCCCAAAATTGAGAGAGAAACCAGTAGAATGGTACAGACAAGTGGAGAGATTTGTTAAGGTGTCAAAAGTGCTGTGGATAGATCTAGATGGATTGTTTGACATAGTAGTGCCTGCTGATTTGTGGACAGAATGTAAGATTACAATTGACTGGCCAACTGTACAATATCCAAGGGATGCCAAAACAGGAGCGCCAGGTCCAGAAGTGATGAGGAAGTATGATCAGGTAGTTACCTTTTTGAAGAATAAAATTCCACCAAAAGAAACAGATTGGGTGAAAATAGACAGAACAACACAGGAAAGCAAAGAATCAGTGCATGCGTACTATGAGAGATTGTTGTTGGTTTTCAAACAGTATAGTGGTTATGAGACGCTAAGTGAGAAGGACATGAGTCACTTTGTATATAGGTTTGTGTATGGATTAACACCAGAGATAAGCGAAAGGATTAAGCAGCATTTGATAGGATGGCAGAATAGCACAGTAGATGAGGTTTTGAGATATGCTAAGTATTGTAGTGATGAAATTGAGAGTAAACAGCGTAAATTGAAAGAGAAAGCCATGTGGGCACAGGTGAAAGTTGCAGAGAAGCAAGAAGCTCAATTGAATAATACTAGCAGTGAAACAGGACATTTTAAATCCCGACCTAATATAGGTAAAGGAAAAGGACAAATGAGCATAGACGAGGCGAAGAAAAAGTGGCCATGCCACAACTGCGGAAAGCTAGGGCATTGGAGAAACGAGTGTAAATTTCCTCCTAAACCTAATGTAGAAAATCAATCATTAAATTCACAGGTGCAGAGTGAGGTAGTTACTCAACAAGGTCAGGTGCCACAACCACCACTTCCCAAGAGTGCTAACCAACAGAAATACAGTGCAGAAACAGGATTCTACGGAGGAGAACAGGTAAAACAGTTGTCACGTGCAGCTGAAATTTCACAATATTGGTTACGACAGAATGAAGATGAGTCGTATGAAAGTTCATGACGGTGTCTAAAAGAGAGGGAAGAGTGCGTGCTTGGCGCAACTCTAGAGGTAGATCAGTCAGGTCCATTTGTGGATGGAGAAATGAATGGTGCAAATGTAACATTCCTTGTTGACACTGGAGCTACCCGTTCTACTGTTAGGTCAGTAGAAATTCCAAATCTTCCTCTCTCAGGTGAACATATACAAGTGGTTGGAGTTTCCAATCAGCAAATTGAAACGCCTCTTACTAGATTAGTAAAGGTAAGAATTGGTCCATTTAGTGAAATGCACCGATTTGTGTTGTGTGATTGTAGTCCCGTTAACCTTTTAGGACGCGATTTGTTGTGTAAAATGAATTGCACAATTTATTGTACTCCAGACGGAATTGCATTTCAGACTCCAGATGAGGATGTGCTGTACAAAATGACAATGGTAAATTTAGAACCAGAAGTAAATGGTTTGTTTCCTGTATTTGATGCAGAGAAAATCCCAAATGAGTTGAAAGGGACAGTGAAAGAAGAAGTGTGGGACTTGACAGGAGAAGATGTAGGATTAATGAAAGGAGTAGATCCCGTAAAAATTACAGTAAAAGAAGGAACGACTTACCCAAATACGCCCCAGTATAAATTGACTCCAGAAATAATTGAAGGAATAACGCCAGTAATAAATAAAATGATTGAACAAGGGATTCTAAAAGAAATCATGAGCAGTCCATGTAATTCGCCAATAATGGGACTGAAAAAGCCAAATGGAACATATAGAATCGTACAGGATTTAAGAAAGGTAAACAAAATTGTTGTGCCTTGTTGCCCAATAGTACCGAACCCTGCCGTGATTCTATACCAGATTCCACGCGAAGCAGAGTGGTACACTGTAATTGATTTATGTCATGCATTTTTCTCTATTCCATTGCATCCAGATAGCCAGCCAATATTTGCGTTTAGGTTTGGAGAGCGTATTTTGGCATGGTGCCGAATTCCTCAAGGGTACACAGAAAGTCCCTCAATCTTTAATTAGATCCTAAAGAAATCATTGGAAGACTTAAGAATGCCATAAAAGTCAGTAATGGTTCAGTATATTGATGACCTACTGGTGGCATCAAAACGAAGGAAGCATGTGTCAATGACACGATTGCTTTGCTGAATCATTTAGCAAAAAGAGGACATAAAGTGTCCCCTTCAAAATTGCAGTTTTGTCAACAAGAAGTCCAGTATTTAGGGCATAAAATTGAGAAAGGAGTACGAAAGGTAACGACAGAGAGAATAAAAATGATTCAAGGAATGAGAGCTCCAATGACACAAAGAGAGGTAAGAATGTTTTTGGGAATGGTTGGATATTGTCGACAATGGATAAGCGGTTTTTCACTAATTGCTAAACCATTGCAGAAACTGACAAAGAAGGATGTTAAAGATCCTTTTGAAATGAATGATGAAGAAATGAAAGCATTCAGAGAGCTGAAAAAGAAATTGTGTGAGGCTCCAGCATTGGGAATGCCTGACTATGAGAAAGATTTTGAGCTCTACTGCAGTGAAAGAGATGGATGTGCATTTTCAGTTTTGGTGCAGAGACATGGAACTATGAAAAGACCAATTGCATATTTTTCAGCTGTTTTAGACTAACCCTGGGCGTAGTTCGCGAAGTAGCGCTACGCGAAGTGCACTTCGCACTACGCGAGCTACGTGTAGCACTACGCGAACTGCGTAGTGCGCTGTTCGCAATGATTGCACAGTGCCGGATGCTTGTCCGCACTGTGCAATCATTGAAAACGGCATCTTGCACAGTGCGAGCTGTCTTTTACTGCCGCTCGAGTAGATTTTTACTCGAGCGGCAGCTTTCTCAACGCGGACTGGTAGTTTCTCATCGTGAGTGGTCGCGAGCATACGCGACCACTCACAATGAGAAACCTGACCTCCCCGCATTGAGAATCTCGCCGGGAGGTTTATTTTCCACGCTCGCGATCGGCAACTTGATGTTGCTGATCGCGAACGAGGAAAAAGTATCGCCGGGATGTCATTTTGCTTGCTCGCGGTCACCAACTTGACGTTGAGGACCGCGAGCAAGCAAAAAATGACCGCTGCACTACGCTACGCGTGTTTGCACTGTGCTACGTGCAATTCGCATAGTGCGAAGTAGCGCAAACTTCGCAAACTACACGAGCGTAGCGAAGTGCTTTGCCCAGGGTTATTTTAGACCCTGTAGCAAAAGCGTTGCCTGGATGTTTGAAAGCAGTTGCTGCTACTTGTGTGAGTCTGGAACAGAGTGAAGGCATAGTGATGGGGTATCCATTGAGAGTGTATGTTCCCCATTCTGTGGAAATTCTTTTGACAAGAACGAAAACCCAATACATGACACATAGTCGGCTGACTAGGTATGAAAAGGTAATTTTGAGTGCAGATAATGTGACCATTGACAGATGTATGAATGTGAATCCTTCAACATCATTGCCAGATGAAGAGAATGTGATTGAAATGGATGAAGTAGATCACGATTGTCTGAATGTGCTCGAATACTGTACTAAACCAAGAGCTGATATACGAGATGAGCCTTTGAAAGAATCAGATTATATTCTGTTTGTGGATGGCTCATGTTTAAGAACGAGTGATGGAGTTCTAAGTGCAGCATATGCAGTTTGCACAGTAGCAACTGTATTGGAAGCATCTTGTCTGAAAGGTGTACGGTCTGCCCAAGTTGCAGAATTAGTAGCTCTGATTCAAGCATGTAAGATGGGAAGAAATGTACGGGTTACGATTATGACTGACAGCCAGTACGGCTTTGGGGTCGTGCATGATTTTGGTCAGATTTGGTCACAAAGGGGTTTCTTGACGTCTGCAGGGACACCCATAAGAAATGGAGATTTTGTGAAAAAGTTGCTTGAGGCGATACAGCTGCCTAAACAGATCGCTGTAGTGAAGTGCAATGCACATAAAAATGGGGAAGACTACATTACTGTCGGCAACAAATATGCTGACGAAATGGCACAATATTGTGCAAAGAATGTGGTTTCTTTGAATAAATGTCGCGAAAGAGAGCATATTTCTTGTCCTTTGCTTTTACTAACTCAATTGAAACATGGGATGAGGTAAGACAGTTACAAGAAGCTGCAGAAGATGAAGAGAAAGATACTTGGCTAAAAGCAGGATGTAGGAAACATGAAGAAACTGATGTATGGGTTTACAGGGATGAGAGACCAGTTATGCCTGATAGCATGATTTCTGACATGGCACGGATGTACCATGGGCAAGCCCATATTGGGAGAGATTCAATGATCAGACTTTTTAGACAAACATGGTACAATCCAAAATTCAGAGCCATAGCTGAGAGTCTTTGTCAAAGATGTCTTATTTGTCAACAGTTAAATCCAGGAAGGAAGACAGTAGTGAGTCTAGGAAGAATAGGACGAGAAGGGGGTCCTTTCACCAGAATGCAGATGGATTTCATAGAAATGCCACCTTGCAGCAGATTGAGGTATGTTTTAGTAGTCGTCTGTTTGTTTTCCCATTGGGTGGAGGCATATCCAACGAGAAGGAATGACAATATCACAGTAGCAAAACTTTTGCTGCGAGAATTCATTCCGAGGTATGGTTTTCCAGTCACGATTGAAACAGATAGAGGAACACATTTCCAAAACGAATTAGTTAAACTGATTTGTGAAGCCCTTAGTATTAAACAGAAACTGCATTGTGCATACAGACCAGAGGCTTCTGGAATAGTAGAGCAAGTGAATGGAACAATCAAAAACAGGTTAGGAAAAATGTGTCAAGCTACAGGACTGAAATGGCCAGATGCTTTGCCATTGGTTCTGATGACAATCAGAAGTATTCCGGAAAGGAAGACTGGACTCAGTCCACATGAGATAATCATGGGACGAGCAATGAGACAAGCACAAGTACCTGTCAACAAGCTACTGACTATAACTGATGATCTAGTACTGGATTATTGCAAAGGATTGGCTGATGTGGTGCGTTCTGTGTTTCATCAGGTTGGACCGGATGCGACCACTCTTGAAAGAAAACCAGCTCACAACTTGAATCCAGGAGATTGGGTTCGAATAAAAGTCCACCGAAGAAGAAACTGTTTGGTTCCTCGCTGGGACGAACCACGACAAGTGATCCTAGTGACGACCACCGCAGTCAAGTGTGCAGGAGTGAAACACTGGGTACATGCCAGCCACACCATCAGAGTTCCAGAACCTAAAGATCGACATGTGAGTCGGCATCTGGAAATATCAGATAACAGTTCAGCATCAGAAAGAGAAGAGGAGACAAACAGGGTGCCAGAACCTGAAGATCGACCTGTAAGTCGACATCTGGAAGACCCAACTACAAGTGAAACGATAGAAGAAGAAGAGGAAATAGAAGAAATAGCTGAAGTTCCAGAATTTGAAGATCGACCTGTAAGTCGACATCTGGAAATATCTGATACTAGTTCAGAATCTGATACAGAACATTCAGAAGGAGAAGAAATTTCAAAAGAAAGTGGAATTTTGAAAGCATAAGAGAAGAAACTGAGCCAGAAAACAGTGACAGTGAACAACCAAGTACAAGTTGTGGTAAAATTCCTTTGAAGATAATATTAATAGATGAAGAAGGGAGAGTTTCAGACCAAAAGTTAGAAAAATCGTAAAAACCCCGAGGAGCAGTAGGGACAGATAGTCAAACACAAGAACAGGGAAATTTAGAAGCAGATAGAGAAACTGACACAAAATCGGAAGAACCTCGAGGAGGGACAGAAATAGGTGAACGAAGGAAGATAAGGAAAGAACCACAAGTAGCTGAAAGCGAAATAATTAGCTTCAAAATAAGAGGAAATAACGAAAAGATTGAAACAGAATCAGAAGAAAGTGGAGAAGAAAGAAATGAAAAACTAGAGACAAGAAAAAGAAATTGGAAAACAGAAAGAGAGGAAAAAGGAAGTGAAGCAAAAAGGCCAAGAAAAGGAAACAATTGGCCCGACGAAGTAAGAAAATTAAGACACAGAATCGTAAAATTGGATGGGAAAAGTGCTGAACAAGTGAATGAAATAACAAGTCAAAAGGAGCAAGGAAAACAAGGTGGTAAACACTTGCAGAAAACAAAAAGAATAAAGAAAGTGAATCAAAAGTACAGATCGCCTGAATGGTTGTATCGTGCTTTGACTAGTCACAAAGAAGAATTGAACACTCACGAAAACCCAGAACAAAGAAACCTGATGGGAGAAAGTGAGGTGCAACAAACCTGAAACAACAAACCTGAAAGAGTTTAGATAGTTTACCGGATTTGACAAAACACTGAACTGACAAATTTACCGGATATAACAGAGGAAGAATTCTGAAAAAGAATTAAAAGAAAGTACCAAGCAAAGACAAAATATTGGAAGTACAGAGTGGCAAGCAAGTCATTTCTGAGGTGTAGTGACACAATTTTCTAGGAAACAAGTAAATAAGGATAAAAGAGACAATGGAGAATATTAGAGATAGAAAGTGTAGATGTGAGTTTTTAAGTAGATGGTGCAAGATGTGCTGTTTTTGTACAGGTTTATTAATAACAGTATGGGTAGTTTTAGCAATAACTATTCCAATTAGTTTAGCTGTAGTGGAAAAGTCTAATAACACTGAGAAAGAAAAAGGAGCTAACACTCAAGAGCCAGTTATTTTAAGGAGTAGTGCAGAATTACATAAGGACAAATCAATAACAGATGTTTCAAAGAATGTTTTTACTAAATTATTGTATGAGTACGTAGAAACAATGGATGTAAGAGATTGCTATGTTTGTATGCAGTTGCCTGCATCTGTAGCAGAGGGTGTGACTTATCATCACCTCCCTTTGACATATGGAATAACATGTAGTGTATTAGCAAGTTTATTTTATAAAACAGGTAGATTAGAATATTATTACACTGATATAGATAAGATTTTTGCAAAGGTTTCTGTAGTTCCCGAGCTTAACAAAATAAAAGAGGGAAAGACGTTTGGTGAATATTTCTTAGAAGATAAGATTTTAACATCAGATAATATATTTAGGTACAACCTTACCTGTGAGTTAAAGAAGGAAGAAAAGGTATTTCTAGAAATGGTAGAGGAGAGAAGAGTGAAATTTCAAAGAAAAGTGATAGAAGAGACAAAAACACCTCTTTGGGCGTTTGAGGAAGACCATCATGACAAGAAAAAGACAAATGCAGCTATGACTCTGGATTGGCCCCAACAGGGAAGGTTGTGCATTAGAAGAAATAAGACAAGATATGACAATTATTTTGTGGGTTCCAGCAATTGCTATGACAATTACAACATTTTAGGTGGATGGGGATTCAAAGGAGGAAAAGATCCAATATTTCCAGGGATTTATTACGTTTGTGGGAATAGGGCTTATTATAGGTTGCCGGACCATTGGTATGGATCATGTTATTTAGGCCTGGTCTTTCCAAAGATTTTTCATGTGGATAGAAAAGAAAAAGGAACACACAAAATGATAAATACCTTTACACGTAGAAAAAGGGAAAGTTTTTCAGAAATAGTAGGTGATATTTTTGGTGCATTGATACCAGCAGTGGGAATATCTTTGAATGCATTTAGAATTCGGAAATTATCCACAGTAGTAGATCGTTTATCTACAAATACTGCTGGAGGGTTCTTAATGGTAAATACCGAGATGGTTGCCATAAGAGCTATGGTGATGCAAAATCGTCTTGCCCTTGACATTCTTTTGGCAAAAGAGGGCGGAGTCTGTGGAATGTTGAAAGTCCAACATTGTTGCACTTACATTCCAGATAAAAGCGAAAATATACAGAAGTATATAACAAATATTACAAATTTGCACAAAGAACTAGTTCCACTGGAGGTTGAAAGTGTTTGGGGAAAACTTGGTAAAGGGTTTTCTTCTGTAACGAATTGGTTAACAAGAATGAGTGGATTAATAATAGGGAAAGTTATAATAATAGCAACCATGATAATAATAATAATATTAGTACTGAAGCTTGCAGTAACATGTATAAAGAGAAGAAAAAAGCAGAATAAGATAGAAAAAGAAAACATGATAAACAGGGAAAGAGAGAGAGAAATAGATGAAATAGAGTTAGAAGAAATAAAAGAGAACATGTACAAGAAAACGAAGAAACAAGTTGAAAGAGATACAGAAGTATAAACTAACAAAAGCAAATGGATAAAAGATATATGCTGTCTGAGAAAATTGTATAACTTGGGTTTTGTGGTGATGTTAAAAATCACCAAAGGGGGGAGTTGATGGAGCAGGGTAAATATAAAAAATGTTAACCTCCTAATATTTTCGTACAATATTAATAAACATGTTCGTTCAAGTAAATAACCAACTGTTATAGGGTTTCTGCACATACAGAGCTATGCACAGGATTATAGGACCTCGGAATATAGTGGTGAGCCAACCATATGCCTTAGCACCCAAAACCCCAACCCAACTAGCCTTAGCGTCCCATCAGCACCAATGTGCCAATGTTTAGACAACCCAGAACACGGTATCTCTCTCAGGACTCGCAGAGGCAAGAAAACTCTTTCGTATCACTCGTACCTGTCCACAATGTGCGTAAGAAGAGTCACTGTATAGGTCAAAATGTTTATTCCAACTTACGTGCTCTAAGATACAGTACACGTGTCAGTGCTATTAGCATAATGCATAGAAATAACATAATCAGCATGGTTACAACTCCATAGAATACAAACGGGGAAAGCATCTCATAAAGCAGTGGATATATGTCTATCTAACATTACCACCCTCCCCGTGCTGGAAGCTAGTTTATTATAAAAATAGAAGACCTCTGGGCTTTGACTAGCGAACCCCCATACCTCAGTCTCTAGATGCAAAACTACATCAGCAGACAATCATAGCTCTTCTCTCTGGGAAGGTTCTCTCCATCTGTGTGCTAGTGTAGACTAACTATAATATTAAAAGCAGCTGTACATAGTGTTATGTCTAGGTGCTAGGGACTGGCCAAATCAGCAAGAACAAGAAGACGCTGTTATTCGACCTTGTACATGTTGTGCAGTCTGAGCCCAAATCGAACAAGAGAAAAGGTGAGAGACAGAAAATGCAGACAGCACTAAAATAACTTGGCAAGAGCAGAGGTCGATAGAACGACGGCTCAGAGTAGCGTGTGCAAAGAAAAGCAGCATGCAACCAGGCCTAAGACAACATATTAAGGGAGGCCAGGGGGCCACAAACCACAAGACACCCTCCCTGGACAGTCCAGCGGCCAAGATTAAAAACGAAGACAGAGTTCCAAGCACCTGAGCAGAACAGAGGCAGTCCACTAACAGTGAACGTCGAATCAATCCAAAAACGTGCAAGTGCAGAAAAAGGCAATACCATCCAAGAGGACATCATTGGAATCGTCAAAAAACATAGACGCCATCCAGTCCAACAGTTCAAAGCTGCAGGAATGTTCCTCAAAGGATGGAGCACCCAAAAGCAATGCGGGACAGCTTGCGTGATACTCAATGTAGCTTTGTTGTAGGAGATTCTGAGCAGCCTCCCAGATATCCCATTGTGCCAGAATCCCCAGTGCAGCCGCACGCATCATAAAGCCAGCAACGGAACAGTCCCGTTCATGGGCCTCCAAGGGACCCACCAACCGAACAAAATCCGGAACAGACAATGACGAATTGGAGAGGCAATAATCCATGGTCCATGTGAAAGGACAGCGGATGCAAGACATCACGGGTTGCACGCAAGTGAAATACGCAAAGCGAAAAGAAAGGGTGTAGGACACACTGATAGTCGCCAAGGGCAGAACATCGAAGCCAACCAGAAGGCGCTCACGGAGCAGCCGGAGGCGTTCGGGATCTAGAAGGGCCCAGCGGGGAGCAGCCATTGCGCAGAAAACAAATCAACAGCAAGACACCAGCCGCCAAGGCGAGGATTAATGGGAAACCACCAAAGACGCTAGAAAAAATAGAATGAATGAATGCCGGTATCACACCGAAAATAGTTTGGAAGGTGGACACCAGGCCAGACCCCACAATCTTAAAAAAATGCACTAGACCTTCAGTGTTTGATGCGTTAAAAATACGATGAATCAACTCCCCAAAATGTTGTGGGAGGTTGGTGTTCAAAAGGGCCTGTATTTCACTGTGGGTACTTGCCACCTGGAGTACAAATGTCTCCCGGGCGGAAGTGAGAGTAACTTCTTCATTTAACAATAAGGCCTTTATTCTGCTCAACTTATTGAAATCTGCCTCCATGGTAGGAATGGAAGGCCAAATAGAGTTATCAACGACGTCGTGAGGGGGAGGAAAAAGCACATTCTTGCAGCAGACAACTCTGTGGGAAACCGTAACAATATACGGAATGCCGGCCTGTAGGCCACAACAGTTTTCGTCATTTAGAAGCAGATAGCTACCGTTAGTAAGCAAAGTAAAAGTAGGAGAAATAGCGGGAGCAGGAATACCCTTTAGCACACATGCAAGATTCGGAACTGAAACACTACAAGCTCCGTGCAATTTAATATGTTTACAAATAAGCGAATGACCCACAGTTGAATCACAAGACTCCCCCGTGAGAAACACTTCCTTGCCGTCTCTAATGCATTTATACATGAAAGGCAAGGACCAGAGTTCATGCAGGAAAGCACCACCCAAAGGCTGGAAACGGCCGACAGGATAATGTTTCATGCACGAGCTAAATTCAAACAAGGAAAAAGGCAAGGCGATAACCCCATGAACTAGCCACACCGCAGAATCTAGTTCCGCTACAGAGAATGGTACAGGATCCACTTTCTCGATATGTAACAAAGTGTATGATGCATCTTTCATGGACAGGAACTGCTGCTTTTCAGTCAAATTAAAAGGCTTAAAAAGGGCAGTGGTGTTCAATAAATTCCAAGGAACTTTACCTAACTTAAGGGTTTGCAAAGTCCATGCAAACTGCATTACTGAACGCAATTGATTCTGCCCATGATACAACGTAGAAACATCATTTTGCACAATATCAACAACAGAGGACACAATATTATCTAATGTGTAAATGCGGGAAGACAGGGTATTTATACTATTGTCAACAACAGCAAGCACCTTTTCCAAATTTGCTTGGTCTATTTCCCGAAGACGGGAAGCAGCTTCCATTTGTGACAGCTTCCAGAGTTCATTATACGCCTCATAAATGAACCTTTTCGGTCGGGGACCACGAGGTCCCATGATAAAGTCGGACAGATCAATATTGCCTGATAGGAGGGACAAATGTTGTTTAACAGAGTCTAAGGACGAGTGTTGTAGCCATTGTTTACATAACTTACCAACTGAATACGTTGTGACAGTACGTGACTCAGCAAACCTTGTATCAGGCCTGTCCTGTCTATAGCCAGGAACTGTGCCATGGAAACGCAGTTGGCATGCATTGGAAGATATGGGCCACGACAACCAGGGTGACTGTACTATTGCAGAAACGTTAAAAGAGTTGTTCTGAAACAGAGACTGCAACGTCACAAGGGACATATTAAAACGCAAGCTATCATTAGGAGAGCTCGACAATGATGGAAAACCTGGAGCATTTAATTGTTTAGTGGTAGCTAACCCCCAACACGTAGTTTGATAAATGGAAGAATTCAGAAACACGATTTGGGCTGGGATAAGGCATGCGCGGTGCAAAGCCTCGGTGCCCTGCACCTGCCATGGCCTCGAACCCCATATTGATTTTAAATCAACCATATCTTTCCAGTACTCATAACCACCCACCGCCAAGGCGCTTAAAAAGGAACCCGAATAAAGTAATTTGGTGTGGGTCAACATTATTTTTTGAGTCAATGGGGCACCCAATTTAAAATAATAGGAACCAGGGTTTGATCGATTAAATTCAGTGAAATAGGTGAATTTATTTCGAAGAGTCTGGGAGCTACCTGGTAAGGGGTTTGGACAATGTTCCCATTGGGTGTAGGTAACAGGGTTGCGTAATGTGCTCGGTTTGTGGAGAAAATGGTTGCCCCAATGCTGGTAACAATACAAATCGGCATAATTCGCAGAATTCATATACACATCCTCAGCATTAAAGGAAGCATAATATTTTAAATCAGCAAACAATGCTTCAACGGCATGCACATCCCAATCGTCAGAATGAATATTACTTTTTACTACATCACCCATCGAAACTCGAAGGACATTTGGTACATTAATAATTTCTGTCGGGCCATGGATTTGAAAGTTTACCGCATCCCATACGATGCCATCAGCAACTGGAAACGCCGAAATGTTTACAAATGTGTGGTCACGCTTCATGATGTGGGAGGAGGAATGTGGAGCCAAAGTTCCAGCAACACTGTTCACAGCAGAGCGTTCAGGTAAATAGTGACCATTGATGAGTAGAAAAAATACTGTGACAAAGCCAATGGACATGAACAAAAAAATCAAGAAAAGTACCAACCAGATATATGTCCAGGGTGAAACCAAAAAATCATCTCGAAACCAGGAGACAAAAAGACTGAACTTGGACGGGGCAGTTGATGAGGTGGAATCCGAATCAAAGGAATAACGTGTCGGGCTCAGTGGCGTTGTTGGTTGGTGTGCCACTGACTCTGTTGCGGGATAGGTATACTCGTCCTCGTCGATACAGGGGGATACAGTGGGTTCGAATATATGACTATTTTCAGGCAAATCAACCATCTCAATTGTAACATCAGTGACCGTTCGGTCAGGTGGACCACGAACACATGTCCGGTAAATTGCAGGACAAGAGACCGCTGGTGTTACACTATTCAGGATCGGCCAGATGTTGTAGCTTGACATTTTCCACTGAGATGTATCTGTTCTCCTTGCGACCAGGAAGCGGTGGTAAGATGACTGTACGTGTTCCCTTCAAGCCCAGGACTGGAACCGGTGCACGATAAGAGGGGCCGAATTCTTTTTTGTTCTCCACCTTCTCTCGAACCAGGTCACCAATCTTCGGAAGCCAGCCGGCAACCGGTATCTGCAAAGCAGGGTCTGTGGTTGAAGGTAAATGTGCAATTGCAAGTTTGTCGCGGGCTTCTTGTAAGTCCTGTAACATAGTAGAATGGTTATCTACATCAAACTTGGCGGATTGCGCCGCCATGTCTAGACCATCAAGGTCAGGCACAAACATTCGTATGCCAAAGAGCATTTCGTAAGGGGTCCGCCCACCCAGAGGTCTTCTAGGGAGATTATTAAGTGCACGCTGAACGGTATACAAGTGGGCCAGCCAGTTCCTGCCAGTACCTATAACTCTAGCTGTCAAGGATTGCTTTAAGTCACGGTTCATTCGTTCAACGATAGAGTTGCCCTCAGGCCTATACGGAGACGAAAATTTCACCCGCACCCCCAAGGAACCCATTGCGTCCTTGTAAGCCTTAGAGGCAAACGCCGGACCTTGGTCCGAATGGAAGGTGCCGCATGCAAAAATTCCCACAAAGACTCGCAAATCCCTGATGACATTTCGAGCGTCAGCACTCCGTTGTGGCCAGACCCAGATGAACCGTGTGCACGAGTCCACTGCCACTAAGATATATTTATAGGCAGTGTCTGAAGAAAATGGACCGCAGTGATCCAGGTAAACACACCCAAAGGGTCTGTTGGAAATGCCTAGCGAGGTCTGTGGTGGTCGTGTAACCGTGGAAGGCTTGATCTGTTGACAAACGTCACAGGAAAGCACATAAGTACGGGTGTCTTTATATAAACCACGCCACCAGTAACGCTGCTGCAAGATGGAAACTGTCGCAGACACACCTGCATGTGCCGAAGCCATGCCTTCGTGCGCTGCCGTTATCAAGGAAAGCCTGCGGTCCGCGTTGGGGATCAGCCGATCTCCAACGTCAGGTATTGTTACATAAGGAGCCTGATCGGGACCTAACTGGTAAGAATATTTGGAAGGGAAACCCCTAGGGTAATTAGTTCCTTCCTTCGTTGCAGCAATAGCCGCCAAGATATCAGTGTCTATTTTAGACATGGATCTAGTAACTGCTGCTACTGAACACGTGACTACTGCCGATTTGGCAGCTTCATCTGCCAAACCGTTACCAACAGCGTGTGCGCCCACCCGCTGATGGCCTAGGGTGTGAACCACCTGTGTGAGCGGCAGACGTTGCTGTAATTCTGCCACTCGAACCCAAAGCGTTTTATGCTTGATTGTGTTGCCTTTTGCGTCTCTATAGTCGTTTTGCGACCAAAAGAACAGATTGTCATTGTAAGATTGGACACAGTAGTAAGAATCGCAAACAATGAGAGTAGTCACATCAGGATTAACGAACTCTAGCGCAAGCACCAATGCACGCAGTTCGGCCAATTGTGCAGTACTGTCCCCGAGTGCCTGAGTGTGCACCACTGTGGATTTGAACTTTCCGTTCACAAAAATACCAGCAACAATGGCACATGCGGCTGAATAAGCATGCTTGGACCCCGTGGCCGGTTGTGCCGAACCATCGGTATAGATCACACAGTCGTAATCCTCAAGCGGCAATAAGGACAGAGGAGGAGGATGAACGAATTCATACTGTAAAAACTCCTGAGTCTGGAGGGAAGAATCAAAAATGAAAGAGACATCTGAGGATGTCAAAGAGGTAGCCCATTGAATCCAACGGGGGTGCAATGCTTTAGAGTTCGGTACACTCGCTTTTGTTACTGCCTCTAGGGTTAGGATAGGGTGTTACCACCAGAATACGCTTTCCCTGGGCCAGTGCGCGCTCTTTTAGGATCGCCATTTGCACTGCAGTTAAAACTTTTTCCACAGATGAAAAGCGTAATTCGGCGGAGGTGTACAGATGTGACTTGTATGCGATGGGTACTGTGTCACCTTCGTTAAAGGTTAAGTACGTGAAACCCACTGCCCCCGGAATTATTCTAATCACCAGGTTTGTGTGGTTATCACGAGTCAAAAGATATTTAGACTCAAGAAGGTCAGTCTGCAAAGACGCCAGAATGGAGGTATGCTCTGGCAGCCAGCAAGACCTCGAATAGGTAGGTTGTATCAATGCATACAGAGGCTTGATACGCTGGGCATATTCGGGAATGTAAGTACGCCCGAAGTTCAGGAAACCCAGCAAAGACTGAAGCTTCTTCAGAGTATTAGGAGGGCACAAAAGTGCACATTTTTCTAGGAAGTGGGGGCTAAGCCCTTACCTTCATTGTTGAGCTCGTAGCCCAAGAACAAAACGGTAAATTCAGCTATATGAGATTTTGCAAAGTTAAATTTGTAACCTTGTACCGCAAATTCAAGAATAATGCGGTCTACTCGGGACAGATGCGGAAATAATTCGTCGTCCGTCAAATAAATGTCATCGACGTACGAACACGCATCTGGATCTATGCCGTCTAACAAAGAGACAACACGAGCGGCAAATACTCCCGGACTATTTTTGTAGCCCATTGGGAGACGCCTGAATTGAAATAATTTGCCACCGGATGTAAAAGCGCTCCATTGGCCACTCTCCGGGGCTAAGTTGTGCGTGTAGAATCCATTTGAAAGGTCAAGTGTCGTTTTATATTTTTTACGAACAAGACTATCTACAAGCGCAGAACTGTGTGTATTTTGCACCGCAAAGGTCCGACAATGAGAGTTCAAATGCCGGTAATCCAAAACCAAGCGGTACGATCCATCGGGTTTAGAAACCGCGAAAAGGGGATTGTTCATAGGTGATACACAGGGTTCAATTACTCCCTGATATTCCAACTGAGTCAGAATTTCGGAAACGGGGCCTTTGGCCTCACGTTTTATGGGATATTGGGGTTGTGGCTGCGGTAGTGACCGCAAAGGTATTTCATGGGGGGAGATTCCTCATCCCAACCCACGTGGTTGCGGTATAACGCAGGAGCCAGGGACACTGCCCATTCAGCTGCTAGAGCCTCCGCTTTGTCCTTTGGGACATGTCGAGAGAAGCTCGGAAGGATTACCTCCTCCCCTTTGCGTGCAGCAAGAACGAATGATGGTGGCCAATCCACCTCTGCTAACAATATATCGTAGGAAGAAGTTAAATTTTCCCAAAAAATCCCTTTAATTATGCGTTGTATATCACCTTCAATTTGAATGACAATATCATAAAGTCGGTCAGGGGGAGCCACTCGAGTGTCAGCTGTTTCGACAGTAATGAATGTTTCAGTTGCTGTCGCCTCCATATGAGGACGTAGCGCCTCCCGCACTATGGTAACTTCCGCGGCGCTGTCTAGGAGGGTTACTGCCCACGTCCAATTCAGGAGCCTCGCTCTCACCGTCTGTGGCATATTTCGCTGTTACAGCGGCAACCTTCTTCTTCTGAAATTGCGGACGAGAATGTTGAAAGTCTTCTACTTTCCCTCTGACTTGTTGTCGAGGCTGGTCTCGTCCCTGGGGAGCCTCGCGGCCCCTTCCTCTATCTTGTCGTTCTCCTCCACTGGCTTGTGACGACGTCTGTGCCTGTGAAGAACGAGGAGAACGTGTGTCAGGGATCTGAAACCTATCCGGTGATTTAATTCTCGCCCTATCGCGTAAATCATAGGTGCGTTCAGAAGAAACCGAAACCGGGGATGCACCTCTCGACCCCGGCTTTTGTTGTTGCTTACCCTGTTTTTTCAGCCTCCAGCTCTTTTTAGTGAAGACTGGTCTCTCATCTTTCTCAGATTGAGGTTTAGATTGTTGTTGTTGTGGTTGCGATTGTGTTTGCTGTTTTGCAAAAGGCTTGTTGCCCAGGCTATTTCTAACAATAGTTTCGTAAGCGTGAGTAATAATCTTCGGTAATTCACGAGGCCTGTCCAATTCTGGGACCAGAGCCAAAGCGTTCGCTACTTGAAAGTTCACTGCATCGCCCTTGACATTCGCAAGGATCAGCTCAGCTACTACATTAAACACTCCCACCAGTCTCATCCCTAATTCCACAGCCGCTTCAGGGCCATGTTCATCCTGCACTTTTTTAATTACTGAGGGGAGAACTGTCATGGAAGGAGTACCAAAACATTTAGAATATACTGCTGCGAATACCTTACCCCAGTTTTCACATGCTGTCAACTCGGGTATCAAGTCTTTTGGCAAACTAATCGTAAGAATGCGGTGTTTATCCACTGGGGTTGTGTGTGGAAAAACAGCCTCCAACTGGTCAAATTTTTCTGCAAGCCAATAAGGAAAATCATCCTTATGTTGTGGACGTTTGCCCATCACTGAGTTCACCATGACAGGACTTATGGTCACTCCGCCTGCAGCAGCTGGTTGGCCGGCAACTCCAGGGGCGGCTCCATGGAGACTGCCTGTAACATATCGCACTAAGGCTCGGTGCACGTGTACTAAAGCCGCATACATAGTGCGCAATTCCGCGACTGGTATAGTCATATAGCGCGGATGTGGGGTGTACCCGGCCAAAACAGGCCAAGTGGCCCCCTCAATTGATAAGGGGCCTAAACGAACCGTGGTAGTCGGTTGTGGGAGGGCGCCATTAAACCAAACACGGTGCTGCCAAGCCGTGAGCGGTACTTCGAGATTAGTATAAGGTCGATATACAGCAGGAACAGCAGTAGGTTCATATTCATGAAACAGATTATCAGTAGCATCCACTGCTGGAAAAGTGACCCAAGAGTAGAACACTTCAAAGTGGAAAGCCGGGTCGGCTTGAACCACAAAGACTAGTTCAACTCCCGTATCTGGCACTCCATACACCCATAAGTGATCCCGGAGCGCCGTGCGTCTATGCGCCGCTATGTCTATACCCGCCATTATGAACGGGATAGGACGACAACCTAACACGAGGCAACACAAAAAGGGTTATGATTAAGAAACCTTTTTTAACAACTTCAAGCTTGAAAGAACCTACAAAAACTTCAATATAGGAGGTATCGCCGTCACACACGCTTCCGGAAGCGTACGTGAGGGTTTTGTGGACAAGCACAAGTACTACTCAAGCGTCTCGCAGATAAGCTGCCCCACTCGTTGGTCGCGCCATGTTATAGGGTTTCTGCACATACAGAGCTATGCACAGGATTATAGGACCTCGGAATATAGTGGTGAGCCAACCATATACCTTAGCACCCAAAACCCCAACCCAACTAGCCTTAGCGTCCCATCAGCACCAATGTGCCAATGTTTAGACAACCCAGAACACGGTATCTCTCTCAGGACTCGCAGAGGCAAGAAAACTCTTTCGTATCACTCGTACCTGTCCACAATGTGCGTAAGAAGAGTCACTGTATAGGTCAAAATGTTTATTCCAACTTACGTGCTCTAAGATACAGTACACGTGTCAGTGCTATTAGCATAATGCATAGAAATAACATAATCAGCATGGTTACAACTCCATAGAATACAAACGGGGAAAGCATCTCATAAAGCAGTGGATATATGTCTATCTAACATTACCACCCTCCCCGTGCTGGAAGCTAGTTTATTATAAAAATAGAAGACCTCTGGGCTTTGACTAGCGAACCCCCATACCTCAGTCTCTAGATGCAAAACTACATCAGCAGACAATCATAGCTCTTCTCTCTGGGAAGGTTCTCTCCATCTGTGTGCTAGTGTAGACTAACTATAATATTAAAAGCAGCTGTACATAGTGTTATGTCTAGGTGCTAGGGACTGGCCAAATCAGCAAGAACAAGAAGACGCTGTTATTCGACCTTGTACATGTTGTGCAGTCTGAGCCCAAATCGAACAAGAGAAAAGGTGAGAGACAGAAAATGCAGACAGCACTAAAATAACTTGGCAAGAGCAGAGGTCGATAGAACGACGGCTCAGAGTAGCGTGTGCAAAGAAAAGCAGCATGGCAACCAGGCCTAAGACAACATATTAAGGGAGGCCAGGGGGCCACAAACCACAAGACACAACAATGTATGTAAAGGGTTAAGGATAACACGCAATTTAGTGTGCAAAGTAATGGACTAATAATTGTTTACGTTTCTAACATAACATAATATTTTGCATACTAAAATAATAATAAAATGCATGATTTGTGCTTTGAATAAAACGTGTGGTTGCAAAATAAAGCGATGGTAAGTAAGGGACAGCTTTATATGTTGCTTCTGCTAGGTAATACCTAATTGGGGTACGTAGAAAGACGGGAGGGAAACGAAAGGGTTTATATTTCATTGTTTTAATAACATTTTGTTTTCTTTAAAAATAGTGCGCTTAGGCCTGCCGAGCAGCAATATAAAATGGCCGCGAGATACTAGAGTGCGCATGAGCGGATGCGACCATGTGATAGAGGAGAGAGGCTGTGGAAAAGGGATGATCACGTGCTGATGCCGAGAGGCTAAGATGAAAGTATGGTCAAGGCTGCTGTGACCCTTCTGAGCAGATGTGTGCCAAGATGATCAGCAAGAAGCGTGAGAAGCCTGGTTGAATCAATAGAAGGAACTGTATTATACAAATTGTTGCAGAAAAAGAAACAATTTGGACTGATCGAAAACGGATGAGCAAGTGCATGAACTGTGGGAAACGATGCTTGCATGGACATTCCACACGGAACTGGTTAAGACCAGGAAGTTTGATTAAAATGTATAGGGACCTGAGTTTTGACCAATGAGAATGAATCGCGCCATGTAAGAAGAAACATTTTATGCTGTAAGCTAGAATTAGGGTATAAGAAGACCTACTCTTGGTGGGAGGGGTTAGAATGCTGGAGTAGATGCTGCGGGATGCTGCGGGAGATGCTGAAGAAGTTAGATGCTGTAGATGGGAGAGTTTGCGGTTGCTGATGCTGACGAGCTGATGCTGCTGCTGTTATTTTCCTTTTCCAGTTGAGTATAAGATGCTGCTTTAGGAGAACTAGCATTTGATAAGATTTATATTAGAATTATTAGGATTTCCCCGAGAGATAGATAGGTTGATCTATAGAGTTCTTAGTATGATAACCTCATTTTCGTCTAATAAAAGTGTCATGCAATTACAACTATTCTTATATTGATGATAAACTCAATGATCTGAATAATAAAATGAATCTCAAATTTCCTGCATTCTAAACTTTATATAAACTTTATTATTCTTTAAACAAATGACTCAGTGATTTTCTTCAGTATAATGACTGATAATAAAATGGTTAAGAGTTCATTGTGATTGAGCTGGTCTTAATCACCATCAACTGATTCCTACTAGTTGGTCCATCGACCAATGAGCGGAATACCTTAGAAGCAAATGAGAATTATTGTGTTATTATAAAAGAGGTATCCCGTCTCCTTCCAGCGAATCGTTTTTTTCCTAGGTTTCATGACGGAGGAAATCCAGGGAAACAAATGAGTAAGTGAATGTATATGCGGTGTTATGGGCCCCACCGTCATATGGATATAGTGTGTGTGTTTTAGAGAAATAATTGCACCTGGATGACCAAAAGCATAATAGGAGAAATTATTTTTATTGTAAGCGCTGGATCACAGGCCACAAGTATTGTCCTCCTTAACACTTGTAAACAATTGTCTCTTGGCAGATCTACTCACACACTACGGGGTGCACCAAGCCTGTTGTGATGGTGCACATTGTATGTCACATCCCAAAATCTTGCACACCATATTCACATTGATGAAGACACGGAAGGGCCCATGTCCACCATACACATACGGAACCACAATGTCTGCCTCAGTGAAGTAGAATTGCAAATAGGGGCTCAGCCGAAAGTGCAAGGCGTCAGTCAGCCCCTCCCTGTCGACAAACGATGCAACCTACAATAGACCCCTCTCATGCTGTGACCACTGCGAGCGTATTGGGCAATGTGTGTAGGGATGTGTGTGGCACTGCACTCAGCATATAGTCAGATGCACGGCCAACAGTTCAAGTGCGGTATCACCATGAGCCAATGGCAGAAGTAACAGCTGGGACAAGTCTCCATGACACTGTTACTACAGGGAGGAATGCAACATTTCTACCCTTGTGTGCAGCAGAACAGTGTTCCACCACCAAAACATCAGCTGGGACAAAATTACAACTTGACAAGTCCAGTGAGTCACGAAAGGCATTTAGGATATGTTAACTCAGTAAACCAAAATGCACTACTCCTAAATGCCATTTGTGAGTAACGTAAAGTGTCAAGTCATCACTTACTCTCAGATTACTTTTGTGAATGAGGAACACTGTTGTTCCATGTGCTGTACACAATGCACACTGAATTAAAAAAAATCATGCATGGTCCGGAGATTGAGCTTACATGCACAGGAACATATCTTGCAAAGGAAGCGGACACACTGGCACTACGCAGCAAGTGTGGGCAGGTCTGTGCAATGTAGATGGACTCTGCGCCAGGAGCATCTGACATGCAGGTGTGTGACGGAATCTGTGGAACCTGGCGCATACATCCATCTCCATGATGGCTAACAGTAGCTAACTGTATTCACTTGCCATGCCATCTTACTCGGTTGTGTGCAAAATGGGCAACAATGTGCTGTCCAAATCCGTGAGTCACACTGAAGATGTAGAACGTCACAGACGACTGTCCCTAGACCAGGACATAAATTCAAATTGACACCCTGTCATCCATGCAAGTTAAGTGTGCTCACATCTAAGGTATCATGACACAATACATCTTGCAAACTGACATGTCATGAGCAGACTTACCGATTCCAATGGATAGTCCAGTGATGGCAAGAGTTGCATACAATGGAATGAGCCACACTCCACAACATCATCCCTGACATAAGTGCAAGCAGAAATCCAAAGTATAACATTTTTATTATAACAGTAAATATATTTGACTAACCTAAACTAACACTTATCACTATAACTACTACTAAAATATAAACTAACCATAAAATTCTTACTTACCTAAACTATCTACCCTAACTAATCCTATACACGCAACAACATATCCTAGCCATCAACCCCCTCCCACCCTTAAGGCACACCACGAGACAGGACAAAGACATCTAAGCTACACATAAACTAACTACACATGTAACCTACACAAAGATATTTTTTTGTATTTTTTTTTTTTATATAAACAAAAAATACATCAACCCCTCACCCAAAGGAAAAGGAAACTTATCCCCAAATACGTATAAATAATTAAAATCTAAAATCTACCTAAGAAGCTAACCCTAACTATGACCTACACTAAAACTACACTACCTAAGAATTATATAACTAACCTAACACTACCTAATAAAAGCTGATGAAACATTTGGGGAAGGGAGAAGAGGGGGATGGGGTCCAACAGGTCCAGCCATCATGGCAGTCCAAAGTGTTGCTTAATGTCTGCAACTTGTCTGTTCACATCAGACAATTCCCGCCTGATCTCGGCCAGGGACACAACAATGTCTTGAAGGAGCCTCCTGTCCCGCAATGTATATGGGACCACTTGATCCCATGTTGCCGGTGGGACTGTGCCTTGGGGATGGTGTGGCCGTAGGGGGATGTGCCACCTGTCCCGGCTGGGACCCACCACTGACGCCTGAGGGCCCTGCAATGGGCTGTGTAACAATCTGGGCATGCTCGGGCACCGGCTTCCATGTGCCCTTCTCCCGTTCCTCCTGGTACCTCCTGGCCATGTTGCGGTACCCCTTTGCAACCTTCTTCACATGTTTGAAACGGTCCTTCCGCACCTGGAAGGCATGTAGTTGTCCTGGCGTCATGGTGTCTGTAAAATATACACAAAGGCAAAATAGAGTCCCTCAGACAATTTCAATGTCTTCCATACACATCTGCAATACAAGATCACTTAAACATGGGAGACTACACTCCAGCGTAACTATGTTAAGTCAGCAAGTGTTCTGTACAACAACATGTTGAAGCATGGATCAGTGACTACATGCAGGGGAGACTGACATGACAGTGCATGGCATGGTACATGTACTGTCACAACCAAATTAGACTGACAGTGCCAAACAATTGTGCCACTAGATACCCGGGCTGAGGGTGACATGTACAAGCAATCTGAGGAGGGAAGCATTAGCCCCCCGTGTGTAGAACCACCCTCATCCTCTCCAGTGACACAGTGCTGCATGATAGGTACAATGCCCATGTGCAGGCATGTGTGTTCCCCAGCACATGTGTGCGGTTCATCAAGTCTGCGCCAACACAGGCAATCTCGCAACAGAGTGCAATGGTGTCTGCGAGCAGGGAGGTCTGTTCATGTGTAGGAAGGAGTTCCTTCCGGCACATGAACAAACCTAACATGCCATTTTGTAACTTGCATGTGTGCTGCTTCGTGCAGAACACATGGAAGTTACAAAATGGCATTTGGTAACTGTTTGGTCATGTACAGGAATGGACACCTTCCTGTACCTGAACAAACCATGGCATTTGCTTTTTCCATGTGTGCTGCACAAGGCAGCACACATGGAAAAAGCAATAACCAGGAGAAATGAAGCATTTCTCCTTGTTTCGCCACCTTAAGACCAGGATTTTTCTGGTCTTAAGTTTTGTGCTGCCACATATTATCGCCAGACTTGATAATAGGTGGCAGCGTCAACGTCAATGGGTGTTGCGGTGGAACGCCCACCGCAACACCCACTGCACACCCCTTTCACACTCAACACAGCTTGACAGTGTACCTCATTGACAAGTAAGCGTTGATACACGTGGAATGTATTAACGCTGCTTCGATCATGATGCTAGGCCCCTATTGACAACACAACTTCAATGAAAGCTACGTAGACTTTGCGATATGGGTTTGATGTTATGCACCTTACTTTCAATTTGTGTCACTAACTGGGGATGGGCCAAGTCACAACTGTGAGACCAATGCACTTGTCCAAAGTCACTTACCGATTAGTGCACACTGCTGACTTCCACAATACATCATCACACTGTAGGCAAGGTAGATGTGATACACACCCATACTTCATACTACAACGTTGATCATTTGACCCAGACATCCATGCCACCGCAACATGCCAGTAAATTACGTTCCAACTCACCAGTGGCGTGTGGGTCCTCGAAGCTGTCAATGTCCCCTTGTGTTATAGGTGGCCGTCCATCTGTGAGACAAGTAAAGAAATATGTGTTGGTATCAGACTTCAATTCATATGTGTCGTATTCCTCATAACAATCATCACCATGACAGCAAATGCCACGTAACTGTAGTGTGGCGTTTCATGTTGACTACATGATTGGGTCAACTTTGACTGCCACTCACACCATACCTGTGACTTCTGATTTGGGACAAACCAGACTGTTATGCTGGCTAACATGCCCATAATAGTAGTGTGAGTCATCCACAAGGCATCATTACTACATGCATCATGATGTCCTACATGCACTTTGTACAATTGAGTTGCTGCAGATTGCACAAAGCAGTTACACAGAGGTTGGTGTATGGCAATCTGGAGATGTCCACTTTCCTTAGACCATTTGTTCCTATACAATACTTTGTCACACAGCAACTATGTTCACAGGGTAGCGTAGCTAACGTAACACAAATCAGGAGGACAGCATTTTGACTCTACCTTTTGGCCAGCACGCAGCTCACATGGACAATTCCATGGCTGGTTCATGTACAGTCACCCGTGCCGTACCCAAACAATCTTCTGCCTGCACGCACATTTTGCGCAGGTGTGCCAGCTATGGCAGTACAGTGCCAAGTGTTGGTCCAGCGCAGTGGGTGACACAGACTTGCAACATATGCTTGTCAATGTGATGCTGCGTTGTGTCTCGGATGTGCCAACAAGATGCGCAAACGCATGGCGTCTCCCACCTCAATCAGCAACCATTTCTCACTTTGACACCAGTGTCACACACATCGTAATTTTCATTTGTTACAGTACACCACATTAAATGTGGAGTTTGTACTTACCACCCTGTAGCCTGTCATGACTCCCACGTAGTCAAGGAGGTCAGCTTCTCGTGCAAGCATGTCCTGCCAGCGGTGCTTCCACTGGCACACGTTACGGTCCACTCCATAGAACCTGCGCATATGCACCCGCACACGCTCCCACCTAATCTTCCGCACACTCACGTTGTATCCTTGCAAGGATACGGCCTCCCCTCTCCAACATCAGTGGCAGGTGACATTTTATGAGCCACAGGAAGCCCCCCAATGCCCCCTCAGACATCCTGCCCTCCCTGCCCACACCTGGCATCTCCCTGCACACCTGTGAGCCCACAGCCAGAGAAAAAATAATCCCTCTAAAATATCCCCAAAAACAATGCTAGTGTACTACCCCAAGACAGACACCCGACAAAACTGAGGACAGGAGACAGTTAAACACAATAAATCAGTACACAACACTTCACAGACACTATCAACAGGACACAGCAACACTCTCAAAATCTCCAAACTGCAGCACACACACTCCAAACAGCTCCAAACCTCTCCACAATCACCAGCAATGTGCTCAAAAGAGAAAGTGAAAGTGGAAAACACTACTCCAGTAGACGGGAAGCATGCAGACATCACTTCCTGTCTCTTTGCGGCCCGTTTTTGAGAAAGCGTTGAAAATCTGCACGCAAAAGGTCACAGGAGTAATCTTTAGAATTGCACAAAGTGTCGCAAGATATATTTTAACATCAGGCGGATGGAAAATAGATCGCTTTTTCGTGTTAGCGGCCAGATCTGCACGCTAAGAGCAAATCAATACACTGATGTGCAGTCTTAGTGCAAAATTCATGTCAGAGCCCTGTGACAACATGATAGGGTTGGTTAGCACTCAAATGACCATTAAAATTCTGTTTCACAACACATGACACCCTAACTTGCAACATTCAACACAGGTCACACCATAATTGCATATCTAACAAGAGAACCATCAATCAATCAGTGAAATTTTAAGTGTGCTACTCACCCGTGGGGGTCACGGGGCATAGGGTCATGACTTTCGGCACTCTTCCAGTTGTCTGTGAACGTGCATGTGTTGAAGGTGATGTTGATGTTGCGTAGTGGTTCGTGTGCAATGGAAGATGCGGCTCTGTGGTAGATGTGAGGGGGCCAGGGGTCTGTGTGGGCCCCCGAGTGGATGCCTTTCATAGCGTAGGCGGTGTCTTCATCCGAAGTTCATCACAAAATGAGCCGCTCCTAGTTATGTGATCAAGGTGCTCAAAAGCTACTTTGTGAGTGCAGACATCTCACAAAAAGTGTAGGACTGGTCTCACACACCACCTGGTGTCATGCTTCATCATCGGCCAGTCCTCGCCCTCTAAAAACTAGGTTTGATAGAAGGGGGGCATACACCTGACGACAGGGATGCACTTCTAAACTAAGTGGGGGCCCATATAGAGTGAGTGAGGTTAAAAACCATTACAGTTACAGAATTAATTTTAATGTGACAAGTAGCTGTATGGTATTTAAAAAATGAGTGAACGGTATGCTGGGGAATTTATTGTCCCCTTACCGTAATGGGTGTGGTCGACATGTTTCTGCCATATGGCCCAGTAGGGTCCGTGGCATTCATCAGGACCTTAAAAAATGGGGGCTCCGTTCCCACCAGCCTTGCGGTGGGAGGTTACCACTTCGCGGGGTGACCTGTGTCACACTCCACTGTTCAGAAGCTCATAATAAAGCCCAAGGACAAAAAAGGTAATGCCCCATGGAAGGAGGAGAGTGGGAGACCCCTGTAGTCAGACTTGCCTCAAGGTGCGTCTCCCGTAATTGCACCTAGGTAAGTGCTCCTTGCCTCCCCGACGGTCTTCATCCGTGCCTGGTGTCCATATGGAGATGGCGGTCTGGTTGGTGTCTCAGGGGTGCTGGTGGTCCGTCTGCTGCGTCCAGTTTGTGGTCCTCATACTTGTCGTAGAGGTTGTTGATCTGGAGGTGGAAGTGGCTTCCAAGCGAATTGCTTCTGACACACAGAAAAGCATATTTTACTCCATTGCACGCCCTATTTTCATCTTTTACCCCATTGCACCCCCTATTTTCATCTTTTACCCCATTGCACGCCCTATTTTCATATTTTAGCCCATTTCACACCCTATTTTCATCTTTTACCCCATTGCACGCCCTATTTTCATCTTTTACCCCATTGCACGCGCTATTTTAATCTTTTACCCCATTGCACGCCCTATTTTCAACTTTTACCCCATTGCACGCCCTATTTTAATCTTTTACCCCATTGCACGCCCTATTTTTATCTTTTACCCCATTGCACGCACTATTTTCAACTTTTACCCCATTGCACACCCTATTTTCATCTTTTACCCCATTGCACACCCTATTTTCATCTTTTACCCCATTGCACTCCCGAAGTTTCATTATTTTGCACAACGTACACACTCCAATAAATTATTGACAACTGACAACAGACTACAATTGTGCATCTATTCACAGATGACAACCTATATTTGATGATTTACACAAAGGACACACAACAATTTTGAATTGGGTAGCCCAATTTGCACCATGAAGACTCTAGTCTTACACATTTGACACACTGAAAAGCATCTCTGTACTGAGGAGACATTCCCAGCATGAATGGAGTTTTTGATTTTCTTTGCACTTATTGTGCAACGTACACTTTCAGAGTGTGGACTCATGCTGGAGGGTAACATGCAGACAGGGTATGTGTGTATTGTTTTTATTGGCACAAACGTGATTGGGGTCATTTTGCACTGAGATACATTGGAGGGGGACTGTCACAATGTGACGTGCTCAGTAGAAGAAATTGTTTATTATTCGGTTCCTTCGGGCAGTTCTTGCTGCATTTACTGTGGGGTGTGCGCCACCTGCCTCATCTTCATCATCATCCTGGTCATCGTCCGGTGCAGCAGGCACTTGAATCCATGGAGCATTGGTGCGCACACATATATTGTGCAATACACAACATGCAAGGATGATTTTGTTGACCATTTCAGGGCTGTACAGCAGTCTGCCACCTGTGATGTCCAGGCAACGGAAACGTGACTTTAGCATGCCAAATGTGTGCTCCACAATGGACCGGGTGCGTCTGTGGGCCGCGTTATACTGCCACTGGGCCTGGGTGGTAGGGTTTCGGAGGTGTGTCATCATCCACGGGCATAGTGCATATCCTTGGTCACCTGTAACATGTGAAAGCGAGATGTGTACATTATTGGTTGTGCCGGCTGTGTTGTTGGTGTTGATGGTTTTGTGGTGTGCCATTTGTGCTATGTTGGATTTCATGTTCGCCATGTGTTGCTTCTGTCTGATTACCAGCATCACTGCAAATTACATAGCCTCACTGTTGATACTCCCTCCCCCAAGCCAATTAGATTGTGTGCGCTGCGCGGTTGCATGACTGGCTCTTCTACTGTCTATCGATGGCACTGATCCACCCTCCTCACAGTCAATGCCATGTTAACGTTTAAATGGCAATAGGCCACACCAGACACGGCTCACGTTCAGTTCTGCTGCTGCTGCCAGGCCTGCCCCACCGCACAACACATGCTGTTTTCTGTCCCGAGCTGCCACAAATCAACAGTCAGCAGCCCCCTCGCATGCAGGGCCCATTGAGGGCAGGAACGCCTCAGCCACACCATCAGCATCATCCGACGCAACACTGTCCACTCCCTGGACTACGTACTCATTCGTGTGTGTAGCCTCCAACTCACATGCCACGACTACTCAAGATCCATTTGACTGTGGGAAATGTTTGCTGACATCAGACTGTCCCAGATCTTCACCACACTGAGCCACAAGGCAGGGCACACTTTGACAGCTTCTTTGCATGTGTAGACTTCGTCCAGTTTATCTACCCCACTAAACGCACATGTATTGACCACTTACGCATGCACCACCTTGTTGATGTACCCCAAGACACCGTTGACCACATGCAGGCCCCCACAAAGTTGGTGTAGCTCAGTCACCGAGGAGATGCTACACACCACCATCAACAGCAACACCCACAACGCTGCAGTCTTCACCAATGGCGCTAGGCTGCATTTTACAGACATGTATCTCCAACTGTGCATACACCCTTGTCCCACTATGCAACTGCAACATTCAGCAGGCAATGAATGCCACCTTGGTCACCAACAACCTCAAAGTTGGCTGATGCATCTGCTGACACATGGAGAGGAGCTGGTGCAAGCTTGGGGATACCAGTGAACAGCACCACCGACACAGACAGGATGCTCATATTCATCATCAACAATACGCCCACACACAAAACTGGGCTTCCAGGTAGGATTGCTGTGGGTTGCAACATGGTTGATCAACAGCTGGGGTGTGCTATACGCAGGGGAGACATGAGTCCTCATCCTCGTAAAAGTACAATCAGCATGTGGCATCACCTGGTGGGCCAACGCCTTCGGATGCCCCCACCCCAACTCTGGGTACCTAGGCCACATATTTGACTCCTCCCTCTCCATGTACCTACAGGTGTACGCAGTGGCCTGCAGCTGCTTCCCCTGCCTCTGCATCCTCCATGCAACCTTCCAATGGATCCCCCCATTGTCGGGTGAGACAGTGACCCACACAGTCATTGGCATCAGGCTGGGCTACGGAAACACACTATATGCCCACATGGGCACGTCTGCGGTCAGCTTAGTCCCGACTGTCCAGCACAACACCTACACACTGGGCCTTGTGTTCATACTTTCATTATGGATCGGGTGCCTCCATCGCACATACATGATTCACACCTCTCCCCACATTTGCTAATGAGTGGCAGAGGGGCTAAGCATTTGAGGATGGTTTGTCTACATAGCTAGCCACAGTTCACACAGTTCCTGGTGTTGTTGTGTCTGGTATGTGGGCATGTTGATTACCATGTTGTATGTGGGATTGTGACATGTACATTCTCACACTTATGATTTGCATCTCTGTGAATTTGAGGCATGTGGTGGGTCACGTTAGTACTTACCGACTAGCACTGCATTTCCATATGTGCCATCCTGGAAGCGCTAGTTTATGATGGACTGTTGGAAGATGTAGGAATCATGCACACTCCCTGGGAACTTGGCTATGACATTGGTGATTAGTCCCCGGTGGCCCACTATTGCCTGCACATTCATTGAATGGGTGTGCTTTCTTTTGCGGTATATGTGTGCACTGTCCGCAGAGGGCACAAATAGGACATGTGTGCAGTCAATTGCCCCCAACACCTGTGGGAATCTGGCTATGGTGTAGAATCCTTGCTTGGTCTCAATCTGTTCCTGCACAGTGTTGGGGAAGTGAATGTGCTGGGGTATCAGGCTGAGTATGCCATCCAAGACAGTCGGGAGGAAGATTGAAAAGGCTGCCTGTGAGACTCCTCCGACTCTGGCCGTTGTTGGTTGAAAGGTCCCAGAGGCCAACATGTGCAGCACGGCCAGCAGCTTTGTCTGCGGAGGGATGTTGGTTCTCCACTGTGTTTGTGGCGTCAACCTGTGGCCTATCAGGTTAAGGATGTGTTGGATGGATGTCCTTTTGAGCCTGTAGTGGGCAATGACATCCTCTGGTGTCAGGTCTGCGAGGCTGAGACGTCTGCGCAGGGCCCGTTGTCTTCTTTGGCGCTGCCTCGTGGTGGTCCTGGGGGAGGTGGCAGTGGCGGTGGTGGTTGTTGCCTTTGTGGGACTCCAAACTGAATGATTAGTACCTCCATGGTGTCTGTGGGTCTTCAGATGTGGGTCTGGGCTAGTCTCCCTTATATGCCTCCCTTTATCACCATTTTTACAATTTTTAGACCAGTTTTTTTCAGGTCTTATTTTCCAGCAGCTAAGGGGCCTTAGCGACACTTTTTTTATCGCTTCGCGGGTCCGGGACATCATTGGTAATAGTGCGATGGTGTGTTAGCGACTTGTTTTGAGAAATTTTGAGAGGGAACGCTTACTTTGCATCTCATTAGCGGAAACTATCGCTGCCATGCACGGCGATAGAAAAACCGGCAGCTATCGCCAGAAAGCTGTCGCTAACGCTTGTTAGCGACAGCTTGGTAATAGGGCAATAAAAAAAAAAACGCGTTAGCGGCACAAAAGTGCCGCTAACGCGGCGATAACTGGCTTGATAATATGCCCCCAAATGGGATAAGATTTCAGTCATGGCACAAAAGAAAGACTCATCAACCATGGATTGACTCATTTTCTTTGAATCCTTTAGAACTGGGCTCGCTAAAGTTCTTCTCCTAAAACCGCTACTAAGAATGATCCTCCCTCTCTGCAACCCCTCCTTGGTGCTGAAGGCTCTGCTGGATATTTTTGACACCCTGTCTTTATACTTCCAAAATAGGTTGCTAAATATTTTATAATTATATAATAAATATGTACTATTTTATTATGTTTTAACATTAATATATAATTATTCGTATTTTTAACAGTTTTAAATGATTTAATTTAATATAATGCCCCAATAGGTTATATTTTAAGTCTCTAACTCCATTATTTTCTGTGGGAGGGTGTTGCAGTACTAGTGGCTTTGCATGTGTAGTGCCCGACTTACTATTTTATTACAAAAGTGTAAGTTACTACAAATGTTCAGTTTGTGAATACTGAAAAGTAGTACATTTGCTCAAAAGTGTAAGTTACCTTTGTGAATCCGGCCATAAGAGTTTACTGGCTTTATTGTTACCGCCATAGTATTTCCACTTGGTTCTGAGCAGAGCATAGTCAGCCCCGCCCATAGCCTCTGTTAGCCTGCACCATCTCTTATATGTCCCCATTCTTTTTTGGATGTCTTCTAACTCCTTTGCTTTGATCTTTTTGATCTTCAGCTCCTTCCTCTTTTTCTGTTCTTTCCTTATTTTCTGTGGCTGATAAAGAGATTATCATTCCTCTTATAACAGCATTCAACATTTTCCATACAAGTCCTACATTTACTTCACTACTGTCATTGTCTGTTAGGCACTGTGTTATCACCGGTTGGTGATATACCGACTATACAATAATATTGTTAGGTGGTAGCCAAAATATATCATCTTTACCTATCAAGAATGGCCAAAACAATTAATCACTTAGACTATAGGGTCAACAATATTCTACTGGTAATTAATTGATCAGTTGCTACATAGCCAATGTAAAATGATATATATATGTAATGACAACTGTGGCTTGTAATGTTAATTTGTAAAGCACATGTTTTTAACTGATTGGACTACATGCCCCACAATGCCTCATTGTGAGCCATGTGGGCAGCCATGTATAAATGTAAAACAAAAATGGACTAAACTAACCGTGTTCAAGACCGGGAGGGTCGAAACACGTTGGTGATGGTGGCAAGTGAAAAAAAACTGCATAAACAAAATCTCTGGAGTGCGACGTACTTTAGTTGTTGGGAAATATATATACTTTATTGCATAACTTTGCACTGGTATATATACCATAATTTTGAGCATAGCAATTAAGCATTTGCACTTTTGATTGATTTCTAGATGCATTAATAACCAAAGTTGGAAATTACCTGAGTCAGCTTCGAGAAGCAGCCAAAGGTTCAGATATATTTGATGAACAGCACTCGCACTTTACTGGATCTGTTAACCCATGATTAAGTATCTGTTGTTTATTAAATGTAGTGATCCCCAGCCAGATCAATAGTCATGGTTAAGATGGGAGCATTTAATTTGACTTGAGTGTATTCATTGTATAAATTGGTGCACGTTATGTTATGCATTCTAAATTAAGTATGTGTAAATGCTTGACGTAGTAGAATGGACAAATTGCAACACATAATGAGATGTATCATCATGTTGAACAATTTTGTAATGCAGAATTTTAAGCATCAATATACATGAACACCCTGTGTTGACGATATAAGTTGAGAACAGATACCAATGGGAGGACAGGCACTTGCCTTTTATCACAATGCCATGAGTAACTTTGCCATGTCTGCCATATTTGCACTAGCACTTGCTCAATCAGTCAAAAGCTTGTTTTTATGAGGTTTGATGCTTCGAACAGACAGAATAAGTCATATCTCGGGGAATCCTTTTTGATAAATGTGACAATGACATTATAATTGTTGCTTTATTTACAAATCTGCAATGTAGGTTTGTTTGAGAGCTGACCGGTAATTTTTGTTTACCTGCTTTCAATGAAAGCTGTATCATTTGAAGTCTGTCTTTGCTGCCTATCAAAAATCATGAGTCATGTGACCTTACCACTCTGCCTTTTAAATGTACTGTTAAGATGGCGATTGCTGTGTGATCAAGGCAGGAAATGCCGAAACGCTTTACAGCGTATAATAATTAAACTGAGACAGTATTATTAACGCTACCCCCGTGTCGGTGTCCGTCTCGTTATTGGGATTCGGAAGTGGTGTTCGTATTGAGCCGCTACGTGCTGGGAAGTGGCAACGCCGAAGCAGCCTCAGTCTGGTGCTTCTACGATAGTCTCGGCAGTGAATGGAGAAAATGCGTGAAGCATAGCGAGAAGCCCCCCGTAGATTCAGCAGTGAGAAAGACATCGACCGCAAGGTGAGAAGCCCCTGGGTACAGTGCGTCGGAGGAGGCCTGTTGTCTGGTAGATGCTGCACCAGGAAGTGCAGTATTTTGCAATCTACTCACGGGGAGAGGAGCCGGGGAGGTTACCCGGCGGGGAAGCGTTACGAGTCTCGTGTTTGATTCAGCTACGAAGTGGTGTGTTTGCAGTTGCTCCTGGTGTGAAGTGTGCTGTAAAGGATACCTGGATGAAGAAAAGAGAGGAGGCAGCGGACTCAGTCTTCAGCGAAGGGCCTGTGGGCTCAACTGGGCTTAATCGTGAACCAGAGCCTTCCACAAGTGAAAATAATGCTCAATTCTTAATGCGTAAACTTGAACAACTGAAACGTAATGAAGTATCGAAATGGTGGGAAGTGAAGTCGCTAAGCAAATACCTTGATGTGGGAAGAGTCCCCCGTGGGTTAAGAGTACTCACAGCCCACACCTATGAAAACCCGGACCCGGAAATGCTCCAGGAGTGGGCCACCAATAACGCGTCATCTTCACAGAACATGATGAAGATTCTAGTTAAATATGCAAGCAAAGACCGTAATAAAATACTTGATGAAATCAAAGATGTGGAGATTGAGCTTAAGAAAGTGGCAGAAGAGGATCTCTTAAAGAAGTTCGAATCGGATCTTTGTACCCGTTTAAAGAAGCATGAACAAGTAATAAGAGAGCGAAAAGCCACAAAATTTCAAAGGGATAGATTGGATTACCAGCGGGGGCAGATATACACATTTGCCCGCCGCTTCGATAACATCCGGAGACAAAGACTGTCTAAACCCACTGGCACTGATAGAAAGAGAATGGATGAGCAGCAGACAGGTGGCGATTTGAGCTCAGAAGCAAGCTCACTGGTGAGCTCCGACGCAGAGACCGGATCAGAGGAAGGCAATCGAATTCCCAATCAACGGGAACCACCGTCTGTTATTGAGGAATTTGGTTTTTTATACATAGAACGGACACAAAGCACAAGACCAAATCCGCAAAGGAAAAGAAAAGAGCACCAAGGAGGCGCAAAAATCGACGGTGCGGGAATGGAACTACGATCAGGGACAAAGACAAAGGAACCTTATCAACGCAGATGATGAAAGACCCCACAACTATAATCAATTTGATGGACTTGATATTAACGGATGAGGAGAGCAAAATATTATCATTGGGCCTGCCTTTCTGCATACGAACAAATTTCAATTACACGCAAACTTGCATCGACTTCTTTAAATTTATAAGGAAGCTAAAACTTAAAAAATTCTTCTTCAACAGGAGAGAAGATCCTGAGAAGTACAAATTTGACAGGGAAGAAGCAGGGAACTTGGAAGTTGGGACACGGAGGTACTTCTTGATTTACAACAACTTGAACTTGAGGGTGAGGGGTTGCCAGCACCTGGGACTATGAGTGAAACTGTTGATTTATTGTGTTTAGATACTTATGATAGCACTGCAACTGCCTTTAAACCAAAATCAACATTTACTCCCAATACCCCGAAAGATGCCATTGATGTATTTTCTGACCTGGTGATCAAAGACCTTAAAGAGATATCATCAGTCTCTAGTAAGGCATTTCTTAAAAACAGCAGTCAACTAGACAAAGAATATTTTACTGTTGTGAATAAGATAAAAAACTGAAAAGATATTGTTGTCCGACAGTCGGACAAGGGAGGCAATGTGGTCCTTTGGCCACTCGAGTCTTATAATTTAGAGGCCAAAAAGCAGCTAAGGGACCACAAATGCTATCTGAAAGTACCTCAAAGTAATCTGGCAGAGGTGAAGCATAAATATTTTAAGGATCTGGCACGCTGGAGAGGTTTGGGGATGATATCACAGGCTGAATATTTGTTTATGAGGGTAGAAAATCCTGTTACCCCCATTTTTTATCTGATCCCTAAGATCCATAAGAATAAGGAAACTCCCCCGGGCAGACCCATCATTTCTGCAATTGGCAGCTTGTTTGAACCCACGTCCAGATATTTAGATTCATTCTTGCAGGTGTTTGTGAAAGCGCTCCCAGCATACATCCAAGACACCAGGGACTTTTTGAATAAAAATACTAATGTAGTCTGGAGAGAATCTTACCTCCTGATCACATTGGATGTGACAAGTCTATACATGAGCATAGCCCATGAAGATGGTTTGTGCGCATTACGCCACTACTTGAACACACGACCCATCAGTCTATATCAACATTCAGGGATGCTAGTGGAAATGTGCAGATTGTGTTTGACCAACAAGCACTTCATGTTTGCAGGTGACACATACAAGCAGCTGCAAGGAACGGTGATGGGCACCTGCTTCGCCCCCAGATATGCTAATTTGCATATGGGCTGGTGGGAGGAGCAGGTGCTCAAAGTCAAACATATCAAGGAGTGGAATGAAAACATTGTAGCCTGGATCAGATTTATTGACGACCTATTTGTAGTGTGGGATGGGTTGTGTAATACAGCTAAGCAATTTGTGCAGGACATCAATGACAATGATTTAAATCTTAGATTCACTGACAATATCAGCAAGTCCGAAGTATCATTCCTTGACCTTGAAGTATATGTCCAACATGGGGCGATTCACACCCGTACATTCAGAAAGCCGACAGCTGGGAACTCCATCCTGCACGCCGGGAGCTTTCATCCTCAGAGACTCAAAATGAGTATTCCTTATGCTGAGCATCTGAGGATGAAATGCAACTGCAGCGATGCACTAGCTTTAGCAGAAGCTCAGAAATCACTAACGAAAAGATTTGTTCAGAGAGGCTACAATCCTAGAATACTGGACCAGGCATGTGAAAAAGTTGATAAGGTTGAAAGGGAGACGCTCCTAAGACCCGATGTAGAGAAGATGAAGAAAAAGAAGGAAAGTACAGGAGAACAAATAAGGATGATCACTGGATTCAGTGCCTACCAGTCTAAGGTGAGAGATGGTCTGTGTAGGCACTGGCATCTAGTGAAAAGAGATCCGATCCTGAATGGGATGTTGCCACGCAGACCAAGGATCACCTTCATGGCAAAGTCAATGAGAAATGATCTGGTCAATAGCAGCCCAGAAGTGAGCAAAGTGGAAAGTTGGTTGAAAGTCAGTCCCGGTTTCCACAAATGCTTTAAATGTAAAGCATGCAAAATTGGTCGCAATGAAAGGCAGGTCATCTCGCCACTCATGAACAGTCCATGGAAGATCAGGTGTTCTTTGAATTGCAGAAGCGAGTACGTTGTTTACATTTTACAATGCACATGCCCAAGAATGTACGTGGGTAGCACCATTCACATGGTACATATCCGCATACTGCAGCACCTCAGGGCTGTAAAAAACAATGACAAAAACTATGTGGTCGCACGACACATAAACGAATTCCATAAAGGCAATATAAATGACCTGTCTTACTTTGCAATAGATCAAGTTCCCAAACTCAGAAGAGGTGGTGGCAAACTACGCCAACTAGAGTCCAGATATATATTGCTGTTCAATTCCAAGATTCCTTTTGGACTAAATGTTGAAGAAGATTTACATGTCCATTTAACATAGTAGAGGTATCCAGAATCAGAGGTTTTAAATTTAGCAAAGTAAGGAGTCTTTAGTGACAAAGAAAGACGATCCTTTTTATGAAAATTGGAAAAAGTATGGACGTAGGGTGAATATGAAGTGTTTGCAGAAAGTGATATAAGTTTTTAGTATGGCAGAACTACTAGTGATATATTAAGTGGGCAGTTGTATTTCTGTTCTCTTTGCATACCGATATAACATGAAATCGTAACAAAGGCTGCTTTTGGATTTTAAGATGAGACATCAGGTGGTTGCACTTGCACTTTATGGCTCATGAGTGGGCCACGTATATTTTATGACGAAGTACTGTAATGCACTTGCACTTTATTGCATAACTTTGCACTGGTATATATACCATAATTTTGAGCATAATAATTAAGCATTTGCACTTTGATTGATTTCTAGATGCAACAATAACCAAAGTTGGAAATTACCTGAGTCAGCTTTGAGAAGCAGCCAAAGGTTCAGATATATTTGATGAACAGCACTTGCACTTTACTGGATCTGTTAACCCATGATTAAGTATCTGTTTTTTATTACATGTAGTGATCCCCAGCCAGATCAATAGTCATGATTAAGATGGGAGCATTTCATTTGACTTGAGTGTATTCATTGTATAAATTGGTGCACGTTATGTTATGCATTCTAAATGAAGTATGTGTAAATGCATGACGTAGTAGAATGGACAAATTGCAACACATAATGAGATGTATCCTCATGTTGAACAATTTTGTAATGCAGAATTTTAAGCATCAATATACATGAACACCCTGTGTTGACGATATAAGTTGAGAACAGATACCAATGGGAGGACAGGCACTTGCCTTTATCACAATGCCATGAGTAACTTTGCCATGTCTGCCATATTTGCACTAGCACTTGCTCAATCAGTCAAAAGCTTGTTTTTATGAGGTTTGATGCTTCGAACAGACAGAATAAGTCATATCTCGGGGAATCTTCTTTGATAAATGTGACAATGACATTATAATTGTTGCTTTATTTACAAATTTGCAATGTAGGTTTGTTTGAGAGCTGACTGGCAATTTTTGTTTACCTGCTTGCAATGAAAGCTGTATCATTTGAAGTCTGTCTTTGCTGCCTATCAAAAATCAGTAGTCATGTGACCTTACCACTCTGCCTTTTAAATGTACTGTTAAGATGGCGATTGCTGTGTGATCAAGGCAGGAAATGCCGAAACGCGTTACAGCGTATAAGAATTAAACTGAGACAGTATTATTAACGCTACCCCCATGTCGGTGTCCATCTCGTTATTGGGATTCGGAAGTGGTGAAGTGGTGAAGCTGTTTTTGTTGTCCTATGTTGATGTTGTTGATGATAGCGGTCAGAAAAACTTTATCAGTAACGGCTTGTAGTGTGCACTTTTCACACGTGATCAAGGCTCTCGCCGAAACGCGTTGTGTGGATTAAATCTTGGAAACCTTACCTGTGCTTTGTCTGTTTCTTCCCGAGAGTGTACTACACGGAACTTTGATTGGATACTGCAACTACCGGCGCGCTCCGCCGGAGTGTACACCACCCTTCTTGGGTTCCAACATCCCGGAAGGAGCAACTTGGTTTTTGTACAGGATTGAGGGGTGTAATTGAACCAGCCTAAACGTAGCGGGATTTCCACCGCTACACGTTACGAGAGAGCACCGAAGGACTGCACACGCAGGTAAGGTTACTACCGCAATTTGTCCATCCCTAGTGGGGGGTGTAGGGGTTACGCATCGGCGGATACGTGCCGCGGGAGCTTCCCCAGGGCAGCGGCAATAGCGGAGGTAACTACCGAGTGTTGGCATTAACCGCTTTACCCGGTATACACAGCGTGTGACCTTGGTGTACAAATATATTCTCAGCCAGCGCTACAACAGCACAGTATTATATCATCGTATCCCATGACTGTAACTGGATGTTAGTCATTGCAGGTGTTATATTTGACTTTGCTGGGCCACGAGGTATCGCGTTTGGCATATTTCTTCAGGACATTAGGCAAAGGGAACTTCCCATGTAAGGGAAGGCGAAGACAGACAGTCACACACAGGTAATCGGTCCAAGTTAAGCACACGAGATGGAGGAGGAAGCGGATAGAAGAGCGGCTGCTCTTACTTTGTTCAGCAGGAAACCCGGGGGAGCTAAGAGCTTGGTTACAGCAGAAAAACCTGACCCCAAAACTCAACCGCTGGAAGAGAAAATCAGGAAATTGGAGAAATTAAAACGCACTGAAACGTCCAAATGGTGGGAGGCGATCTCCCTACAAAATTACGTGGATCAGGCAATGGCACCTAGGGGATTAAGAATCTTCATCACTCCTACATATGAGGCTCCCAACCCCAAAATGTTGGAGGAATGGTCTGAGCACTCTGCATCAAGTTCCAGAATCATGATGGAAATACTCATAAAATATGCTTGGCAAGACAGAGAGGACATACTCAAACAGATCAAAGAAATTACGTTGGAACTCTCTCAAACATTGGATTCTGATAGTTTAAAAAAATTACTGGATCCCATGAAAGAACTCCTCAGTAAATATGAGGAAGACATCAAGGCCAGAAAACAGAGAAAGATGAATCGTGACTATGCTGATTATGAATGTGGCAGAATATTAACTTTCAGCAAAAAATATGACCATTTATACAAAACTCATAATACTACAGCTATTCTCGCTAATACAACGAATCTGGTAACTGATAATTCCACAATTAGTGACACAGAATCGGACATATCAGGAGGTAATGCCTCTGGTGAAGAACGTAACCCTAGACAAATCAATTTTTTAGACGAGTTTCGGGTGATGAGGAAGGATCGACAGAAGGAGAGAGACAACCCACCACCGAAACCACGTGGCCGGGGACGGGGAAGAGGCAGAGGACAGGGAAACGCCGTAACAGAAAGAAAAGACTCAAACAACGCTGGCAATACAGGCAAAGGAAGGGGCGCTATGGGAAGTCGCAAAACACGCTCCAACAGGAATTACTAATGGATATGAACATGGTAAACAGAACTGTAGTAAATCTGTCCAAAAGACCTATTAGTGATATGGAGAAAAAAACTTTATGCTTAGGTCTTTCTTTCTGCCCATCTTCTGTGTTCAACTATACTGATACCAGAATTGATCTGTTTAGATATGTGCGCAAATTGAAATTGAAAAAGTGGCATCAACTAAAAAGATTAGGTCAGAATTACAATACTACGACCAGTAAGAGCACACAAGAAAGTAATCTAGTGATTCGGGATATTGACACACTTATCACCATGGTAGAACTAGCACAGGATAGTGAGTGCAGGGAAGGACACATTGACACCACACAAATGCTGGAACAAATGGAGTTAGAAGTAGGGGCAGCAGCCAAAACAAATTTCAAGGTCAAGTCAACCTTTATCCCCCTTTTTCCACATGACAGCATAGACACGTTCCATGAATGTACTAACAAGGGACTCCTGGATCTTAGACATAGGAGTAACAAGCAGCGCAGAAATATTCAAGATAATTTATCGTACAATCAAAGACAGGCACTGAGATCCCTTCATGAGGACACAAATATCGTGATCCGTCCAGCTGACAAGGGGGGGAACGTAGTCATTTTGGATCGTGATGACTACATTAATGAGGCCTTACGTCAACTCAATGACACCAAATTTTACATACAAATTACATTAGAGATGTACAATCAGAGTATCACTGACATTTGGGACAAATTGATTATGTGGAGGGATAAGGGGGTTTTGACATGGGAAGAATATTGTTACCTGAAAAAAGATCATCCCAAACTACCCATAGTGTCGTCGAGTGGCAGTGTGAGCGAACATATTTCCAAATATGTTGATCATTTTTTAAGGGATTCTGTGACAACACTGCCCAGTTATTTGAGGGACACGAAAGATTTCCTATGTAGAATTGAAAATCTTGTTTGGAGTCCAGAGTATCTTTTCATTGTATTAGACGTGCACTCGCTTTATACCATAATTGATCACCAACAGGGATTAGAAGCGTGTGAACACTTCCTTAAAAATAGGCCCTTACACTATCGTGACCATAGCCAAATGATCATAGGTATGATCGAATTTTGTCTCAAAAATAACATCTTTGCTTTCAATGGCGCCTTCTATAGGCAGATCAACGGTACTGCAATGGGATCTTGCTTTGCTCCCAGTTTTGCTAATCTCTTTATGGGCTTCTGGGAGCAAGAGATTTTCAGCAGCTACACCCTCAAGGACGAGCTCCAGAAAATCGTCATGTGGCTACGCTACATAGATGATTTGTTTATTATCTGGAGGGGCTCAAGAAGTGACGCGTCTGAATTTGTCAAGAAACTTAACACCAATGGGTATAACATCTTGCTCACTGGCAACATCACGGGAGACAAAATTGAGTACCTTGATGTTTGCTTAGAAATCAAACAGGGCAAAGTGTGTACCTCTCTCTTCCGGAAGGCCACCGCAGGCAACAGTGTCCTACATGCCCTCAGCAGTCACCCAGAGGCACTGAAATGGAGTATACCATTTGGCGAACTGCTGAGGGCCAAAAGGAACTGCAACAACACAGAGGCCTATACGGAGGAGAGAGATCGCATTATTGACAGATTTCACAGTCGGGGATATCCCAATTGGGTCCTCAAAAAAGCTAAGGAACGGGCAGAGGTGGTAGATAGAACACACACCTTACAAGAAAAACCATGTGTGACCGGGGAGGAGGACTGGGACAATACACGTGTCATTCTCACCTTCAATTCTGAGGCACACAAAGTGAAACGTATCCTCACAAAAAATTGGGCCATTCTTAAGTCCGATAATGTCTTGGGTCCAAGTTTAACAGACAGACCCAATGTGACATACAGACGGAATAGAAACATTCGTGATCTAGTGGTCAGAAACGATATCACTTTGTATCCCACTACTACTACACATGGCCTTATAGGATTCTATCCTTGCGGCCATTGCAAGGCGTGCAGACACAGCATGTTTAAAGCTGTGCTAGAATACGGGGGATTTCTAAAAAATCACACAGTTTTTGACATGCAGTACCAGCTTTGTTGTCTATGCTATCGAATGTACCTGCAAGCTCTGGTACATTGGCAGCACGACCTGTACGGCAAAAAACGGGTCCTTGAACATTTAAGAGCTGTTACCAACAATGACCCTAAATATCCCGTGGCGCGCCACTGTCAGGAAAAACACTTTTCCAATGTTGCAGAATTGAGTTATTTGATCCTTGAACACATCCCTAAGAATCCCAGGGGTGGAGACAGGGTATTAGCTCTCAGGCAACGCGAATCCAGATACATTATAGACTTCCAAACTAAAAGTCCCGGGGGATTAAACCTCGATGAGGAACTCTCCATTCATTTGAGACAAGGGTCATAAGTTACTATCTGGTTATTATTATGTTTTCCAATTTGACATTTGTTATTACATTTTTGTCCTTCCTCTTTCGACGTAGTGCGACAGATTATACTTAATTGTATGGTTTTAATGTTCCTTTTTACTGTTAGGTGTTGACTGTAACGCACATTGTAACTTGGTTTTAATCTTTTTTATGTTTATGTTTTCTCTGCAGGAGAAAAGGAAGGAGCCCTCTCACAGGGCATTATCTTCACGGGCATCCTACCCTTTTCCTCTAGCTTCTGACGTCTCACCAGTCACGCCTTTTTGTATAATCACTTCTCACTAGCTAGTTACTGATAGTTACATAATCATCGTCTACTATCTTCTATTTCTATTGCCTTAACTCAGTACGTATGAGCACATTGTGTTACCGAATGTATTTAACAGATCACTCATTGTTTCACTCATGGCAGCTTACCGCTCAGACTGCTAGGATTTCCAGAGCATACTTTGACCATCCTTGTTAATTCGTACATTACGTATGATAGCTCTGTTGGCATGTGATTTTTGCACCTTGTTGCTTGGATGCGCCCTGGATATCCGATACCTGTACTAGGATAATTTTACATACTGGACAATGTCTAGTTATGTTCAGGCATGGAACCTTAGGCAATGTGCACTTCGTAATTTTCTTTTTTACCACCTTACACAACTGCGTATTTACGCTTTTAACTTTTTTCTTGTACTTCTTTGACGGTCGCAGTGGCATTATGTCTGGCATTGACAATCATGTTTGAATATTAGATCATGGTATCCAAGTAAGTTGATGCTTATCTTGTTTTTCATCAACGGACATATACAGTCCAGTCACAATCGATTAAACACCAGTGTTATATATATATATACATTTTTTTCGCACTGACTTGGACATATCGGCCGGTACTTCTAGACTGCAATGTACTCACATATATATTCTTTTGCCAGTCTAAGATGGCGGCTATGTAAACTGGTGGTAATGAAGCTGTTTTTGTTGTCCTATGTTGATGTTGTTGATGATAGCGGTCAGAAAAACTTTATCAGTAACGGCTTGTAGTGTGCACTTTTCACACGTGATCAAGGCTCTCGCCGAAACGCGTTGTGTGGATTAAATCTTGGAAACCTTACCTGTGCTTTGTCTGTTTCTTCCCGAGAGTGTACTACACGGAACTTTGAATTGGATATATATATATATATATAGACTGAAAAAAACCAAAGCTTACAGTGACGTTATAGTCAGGTTCAGGTGTCACTTGTACAAAACCAGAGAAATTCAGCCGTTATAGTTAATGAGCTAACTATAACTCACACGCCCGCAATGCACTTCTTATGACCTCACATATTACATCACTCATGACATGGTCAGTGACATCACTGATGACATCGCTGATGACATCTCAAATGACATCACTGATGACATCACCCGGTGACTGAGTGTTTTAAAAAAGTTTGAGTGTTGAATTATATAACAAGGTGTATTGGCAAATCAGTGCGTGTATGAGTACCTGATTGGATGATTGAGTGGGTGCCAGACTAACTGTATAATGAGTGATTACATGTCTCAGTGAATGTATGGGTGAGTGACTGGTTTTGAGAATGTGTGTATCTGTCTGTTGGTGTCTAAGTGGCTGTAGGGGTGTGTGAGTGGGTACGTGAATTTCTGTATGGGTGAGTGATTGGTTGTCTGGGTATCTTTATGGGTGTCTGAGTGTCTGTGTGGGTGGGTGATGAGTGAGTGGGTGAGTCAGTGGCTGTATGGGTTAGTGAGTATCTGTGTGTGGGGCTGTATGGCGGTTGAGTATATATGGCTGTGTCAGTGAGTGAGTGCCTGTGTCAGTGGTATATGGGTGAGTAACTGGGTATGTGAAAGGCAGTATAGGGGAATGATGGGGTATATGAGTGACTGCATGGGTGAGTGAGTAAATGTGAGAGTGGCTATATGGGTGAGTGTGTGCTTGTGTCTGTGACTTTATAGGTGAGTGAGTATGTGTTAGTATCTGTATGAGTAAATGAGTGGGTGTGTATGTATCTGTATGGGTGAGTAAGTAGCTGTGTGATTGACTGAATGGTTGAGTGTCTAGGTGTGTAAGTAACTCTATGGGTGACTGACTCAGTGTGTGACTGGCTGTATAGGTGTATAAGTGAATATGTCAGTCGCTGTATTAGTGAGTGAGTGGGTGTATAAGTGGCTGTATGGGTGAGTGAGTGGATATGTGTGTTGATCTATGAATCAGTGAGTGGCTGTGTAAGTACTGGTATGTGTGTGAAAATGGGTTTGAGAATGGTAGTGTGGTAGTTGTAGTGGGTGTATGAAAGATTATATGGGGAGTGAGTGTGTCAGAGATGTTGTGGATGATGTCATTAGTGATGCCATTTGAGTTTTGATCAGCGATGTCATCAGTGATGTCACTGACCATGTCATGAGTGATGTAATGTGTGAGGTCAAAAGCAGTGCATTGTGGGGTGCGAGTTATAGTTAGCAACGGCTGAATTTCTCTGGCTTTGTATGAGTGACACCTGAGCCTAACTATAACGTCTCTATAACCTTTGGTTTTTTCAGTGAATTTCTAAGGTATTTTTAAATTCCATTTTCTAACTATAACGTCCCTGTAACCTTTGTTTTTTTCAGTAAATATCTAAGGTTTTTAAAAAAATGCTAATTTCTAACTATAACGCCCATGTAACCTTTGTTTTTTTCAGTGAATTGCTATGGTTTTATAACTAGCAGTCGTGTTTGCAGAATGGTGGAGAAAGGAGGCTTTGCTTCCGGCCACCTCTCAGGAATACCACTGTGTAGGACTTAAAGGAGGGCAGCAGGAGGGGCAGTTGTTACCTCCAGTAAGTCCTACACAGCAGGATTGCTGAGAGGTGTTCGGTGGCCACGCCCCCTTTCTCCATCACTCTGTACACGTGCATCCTGGCGCACTACTCATTGGCAGGATGAAGTCCGCTTGGATGCTTAGGGTCCTTGGGGGTCAACAAGCCCTTCTGTTGCCTCCAATAAGTCCCAAATAGCGGGATTGCTGAGAGTGCTACAGAGGCCACGCCCCCTTTCTCCACCACTACAAATACACCTCCTGGCGCACTACTGGTTGGGGGAAATATTCAACTTTAGTCCTGAGGCCCTCAGGAGTAAAGTGGAATTCATTCCCCAACCAGAAGCATGCCAGGAGGCATGTTTGCTGAGTGGTGGAGAAAGGGGGTGTGGTCTTCAAGTCCTCTTAGCAGTTCCGCTGTCTGGGACTTACCGGAGGTAACAGAAGGGGTTCCTGGACCCCAAGGAACCTCAGCATCTAAGGGTAATTCGTCCCCCAACCACCACTAAGCAGGAGCTGCATTTGCAGGGTGTTGGTGAAAGGGGCGTAGCCTCCAGCGACTTCCCGAGGATTTTTTTTCTTTTTTATTACATTTTAAGGGAGGGGGTCGCGTGGCCCCCCTACTTTGACTTCATTCCCCGGGGTCTGGCCATTTCCTTTTTTATTTATCATTAAAACAGGGGGGGCGTGCCCCCTCCCTCCCCGGCCTGATTTTGGCCCCAGGGACCCCATCCCCGGGGCCCAGCTTTTTACAGATGGGGAGGGGGCGGGCAGCCCCCTTCACTGGGCCAAATTGGGCCCCAGGGACACCATCCCCCGGGGCATGTATATTTAAAGTGGGTGCCTCCAGGGCATCGATTTACCAATGGGACCATGGGGGGAGCCTGAAGGTCCCCACGGTCCCTGGCAGCCCCCCGCCTCCTGCGGGAGCCGGCATTGCTTTGGGACCCAGGGAGCAGCAAAGTGTCTGTTTCCCAGCTCACTTCACATCAAGCAGGGAAAGATTCAATGCTCTGCTTTCAGCAAGCAAGAGCATTTTTGCTCTCGCTTGCTGAAATCAGAGAGTTTGCTATGGCTTGGAGGGAGCGGTGCTCCTGCCAAGCCATACCAAACTGCAATGTCCTGAGGGTGGGCACCCCAGGACATTGCTGGAGCCGGCCCTAGAGGGTGGCGGTCCCCAGGGCTATCTACGGCTCCACGAGGGGGGTCGCGTGGTCCCCCTACTTTGTTAACTTTAGCCCGAGGAGGTGGTGGGCCCGTATTTTTTCCAAAAGATTTGCCCCTGGTCTGTCCCCGCATTATTTTAATAATTACATTTGTGTCCGGGGAGGTGGCAGTCCCCGGGGCTGCGGGGAAGGCCATAGGGCCTTCCCCACATTATTTTAACAATTATATTTGTGCCCCTAGGAGGTAGTGGTCCCTGGTGTTTTGAATAGCCCTATGAGGGGGGCCCATGCACCCCCTCCTATGTTTACCATATGCACCTGGGACTTGGCCCACTTGGGGGTTATTCTAAAGCAAGCACCAGAGACCGCGCTTGCTTTTAAAAAAAAATCAGAGTCTGTGTCGAAATAAAAAAAAAGAAAAAGCTTTTTACCCCCGGCAGCGTCCCTAAGGGACCCCCCATCATATCTGGGGGGTCGGGGTATTCCTACCCTGCCCCCATTTCCTTTATCTTTTACTTTTTTTCTGGGACTCGGCTTCAAGTCGAGTTCCAAGATGGCTGACAACACTTCCTGGTTGAAGAGTTGACAGCAAATCAAACATTAGTAGGATTCACGAGTCCACTCCAAAGTTTCGCGTCCCAGATATCTATAATTTTTTAAGTAAGATATCTGAAAAAACTAATTAACGGATTTACACCAAATCACAAAAAGCGCTCTTTTCACCCCGAAACTTCCAACACAGCAGCTGAACCAGAAAGGGGAATTTTCGTGAAGGTCCGTCAAGTGGTGCCAAAGTTATTGGCAAAACAAAAAACACTTTTCCTATGGAAACTTTGGTCCTAACTATAACTATCTACTGGCTATTGCCAGTAGGTAATATATATATATATATATATATATATATATATATATATTACCTACTGGCGGTAGCCAGTAGGTAGTTATAGTTAGGACCTCGTTTCTATTCAAAAGCGTTTTTGTTTTCTCAATAACTTTGGCGTCGTTTGATGAATCTTCGTGAAAGTTTCAAAACTAGTGGCCCGCTCCGGTCAGCTCCTGTCTTGAAAGTTTCAGGGTGATTCGTCAAGCGGGGGTCGAGAAAAAAAGGGGGCCCAAAACGCATTTTCCCCATGTTAATTTCCATAGGAAACTTTAGACAAAGCTACAGCCCGAACTGCTGAACGGAATTACACCAAATTTGGCAAAAAGGTAACCCTTGGTTCAGAAAGAGCCCTTTTTGTTAAATGGTGTAAATCCGTTCAGTAGTTGCTGAGAAATTAAAGAAAGAAAACATGTATATATCTGAGCACCGAGGAGGGTTCGTGAACCCTCCCGGGCACGAGCTTCACTCTGATTGGCTGCCAACACTCCAAACCAGGACATGTTGGCAGCCATCTTGTGACTCGGTAGAACCGAGTCACAAGAAAACAGGGAAAAAGAGGGAAAAAAAGAAGAAAAGGGTGCAGGGTAGAAACACCCTGACCCTCTAGGCCTGCTCAGGGGGTCCTACAAGGACCCCCAGGGCCAAAAAAGCATTTTTTTAAAATAATTTCAGCGGAATTCGCGTTGGGGTCGCGAATCCCGCCGAATTTTAAAAAAAAAATGAAGCACGGGCTCCCACGCTTCATTTTAATGAGGCCCCCGGGTGGGCCAGGTCCCAGGGGCAATATGTATTTAATTTGAAGGGGACCGCCACCTCCCCGGGCTATAGTAATTATATGCGGGGGGCACGCGGCCCCCCCCGCAGCCCTAAGGACCGCCACCTCCCCGGGGCTTTCAAAATAAATGCGTGGGGGTGTCCCAACCCCCCCACGCTGCCCCGGGGACCGCCACCTCCCCGGGGCATTAATGAAAATGGGCGGGGGGACCTCACAGGCCCCCCCGAGCCCTGGGGACCGCCACCTCCCCAGGGCTATACTGAATAATTAGTGTGGGGGGCTCAAGCCCCCCCACACTGCCCCCGGGGACCACCACCTCCCCGGGGCACTTAATATTTAAATACGGGGGTCCGTTGCAGACCCCGGGCCCCACCACCTCACTGGGGCTTTGAAATGGAGGGAGGGGGGCTGCGCGGCCCCCCTCCAGGAGCCCTCGATGGCCCTGGGGACCGCCACCCCCCAGAGCCGGCTCCTGCAGTGTCCCAGGGTGCCCACCCCCAGGACACTGCTGTTTGCTATGGCAGAGAGGTGTTCCGAGGCCAGGCCCCTTTTTACACCTCTCTGCAACGCAGCTCTGTGGCGCTTACTGGAGGTACCTGGTGGGCTAGTAGGCCCCCAGGGACCCTCAGGACTCAAGGGGAATTAATCCCCCAATTTAAAACACGCCAGAGGGCGCGTTTGCACAGTGGTTCAGGGAGGGGGCGGGCCTAACAAAACAAGTGTGCAAATGTGCCCCCTGGCGCGTTGTAAATTGGGGGATTAAGTCCCCTTGAATCCTGAGGGACCCTGGGGGCCAACTAGCCCACCAGGTACCTCCAGTATGCGCCACAGAGCTGCGTTGCAGAGAGGTGTTCCGAGGACATGCCCCTTTTTACCCCTCTCTGCAACGCAGCTCTCTGGCGCTTACTGGAGGTATCTGGTGGGCTAGTTAGCCCCCAGGGACCCTCAGGACTCAAGGGGAATTAATCCCCCAATTTACAACGCGCCAGGGGGCGCGTTTGCCCAGTGGTGCAGGGAGGGGGCGGGCCTGATATAACAAGTTAGCAATCTTGCTGTGTGGGACTTACTGGATGTAATAAAAGGGGTAGTTGGCCCCCAAGGTTGACGTTGGGGGCTAACTACCCCTCCTGTTACCTCCAGTAAATCCCACACAGTGGCATTGCTAAAAGGTGTTTGTAATGATGTAATATGTGACGTCATCAGCAGTGTATTGCGGGGGCGTGAGTTATAGTTAGCTCAATTAACTATAACGGCGGAATTTCTCTGGTTTTGTACGAGTGAAATGTCCAACTAACTATAACGTCCCTGAAACCTATGGTTTTTTCAGTGAATTTCTAAGGTTTTTCTGTGAATATATATATATATACATATGTATACATACATGAAAAGGCTTTATACTTACCTGCTAAATACTTGTTTTTTCATTGTAAAAGCATGAGTGATATAGGCATATGAGTGGTAAAGATGTTCAATGTAAAGGCATGTGTGGTAAAGACACGGTAGTTGTAATGGCCACGTTGTAAAGGCATGCATTGTAATAGCATGCGTGGTTCCATCATACAACCAATAAAAAACACAAATTGAGATAGCAACAGCTGCTCGCGTTCTGGCCATTTGCATTATTCCTACACACTTGTGGTAAAAATGTGCAGCAAGAGCGTATAATATTTCAACATGGCATAATGTCATAATTTTAGGAATTTCGTATAACAGTAGTGACTTTAGAAGTGCAGTTAGTGAATAGCTGTAGACTCACTCTTTTGTGGATGGGTCGACCTTCTTGGCTAAACCGCTCCCTGAGCCCTTATGGCCCCTTCTAAAGCCCTCCTTACTCCTCCCTAATCCATCTCCCCTTTTTTTGTAAGTATTTCCCACTTTTCAGCCACTCCTCTGTGTCCCTCCCACATTTACCACTAAAATGCATACTTATGTGTGTAGAGAGACCTCATTCAGGGCAGTAAACTATGGGGCATATTAGCAAGAACCTGCGAAAATTATCGCAAAGCTTGCTTAGCGCGCGTTTTTCTATCGCCGGCTATCGCTGGATATTACCGCGGAGATAACATGCTATTAGCAAGGTTTATCTCCAATGCGATAAAATATCCAGCGATAGCGGCGAAACCCAGCAATAATGCGAGAAATCCAGCGATAGAATCCCCGCGCTAATGCTGGGGACTTAACCTTACAATCCACCTCCCATTGACTATTATTGTTAAGTCATGTTTTTACCAGTACTAAAAAACCAGCGCTAATCGTGGTTAGCGCGCGTTTTTATCGCTCGCGGTTATTGCTAATAGGCGATAGCGATGTTAGCGACTGCTTTCAGTCGCTGTTAGGTTGGGAACGCCTCCTTTGCATGTCATTAGCGATAAATATCGCTGACATGCAAAGCGGCACCCAAACCAGTCGCTATCACCTAAAAGCTGTCGCTAACACCTGTTAGCGACAGCTTGCTGATAGGGCGATAGAAATATCGCCGCTTTAGCGGCAAAAAGTGCCGTTAAAGCGGCGATAGAGCCCTTGATAATATGCCCCTATGTATTTATAAATAAAGGAGCGGTGGACGTGGAAAATCTGCATGTAGGTTTATAAACAGCATTTTAGAGTATGTTTTACTACAAAATGCAGTTTGTGAAAATCCCCCTCAGACTTTTAAAGTACAGTGTAGAGAGACACTCAAGACAGTCTCGGTGCTGGAGCATCTACAGATGATGGGAAAGGCAGGGGGCTGTTAACTACCTGTATAGGGGTATAGTCGCTGATTCTGAAACAGAACTCAAGCCCCCTTAGGGAAAATAGTCGCCTGATCTTGGCAGAGACTTGGAGGACACTGATTGGACACTTTTTGGAAAATGGCCATCTTTGAAGGGTCACCCCAAACATTTTGCCTTCCTCCTCCTATTTTTCTAACCTTCTTTTTGTTGGCCTTAGGACTCTGAGCACTTCACCACTGCTGATCAGTGCTAAAAAGCATGTGCTCTCTTCTCTAAACATGGTATAATAGGTTTACACCTGTTTGACATCTTTAATTTACTTGTATGTTCCTTTCTAAAGTGGTATACCATATACCCAGGGCCTGTAAATTAATTGCTACTATTTGGTCTGCAGCACTGATTGTGCCCCCCACCCAAGTAACCTTTCAAACCTGTCTCAGACCTGCCATTGCAAGGCCTGTGTGTGCAGTTTACTGCCACTTCGACTTAGCATTTAAAACCACTTGTCAAGCCTTAAACTCCCCTTTTATTACACATAAGTCACCCCTAAGGTAGGCCCTGCTTAGCCTTAGGACAGGGTGCTTTGTAACTAAAATGTAGAACATGTACTTTTAAGTTCTACATGTTCTGGTAGTGACAAACAGCTAAATTGTTTTTTTACTACTAGAGGCCTACTCCTCTCCTAGGCTAGCATTGGGAATTCCTTAATACACTTTTACTTTGTAATTCCTGATTAGAAAGGAGTAGCTGCATCATGTTTCATATCTTTGGAATGAATGGTACTGATAAATCCTCTTTACTGGTAAAGTTGGATTTAACATTACTGTTTTAGAAATACCACTTTTAGAAAGTGGACAGTTCCCTGCTCTTACTACTCTGTGTGCCCTGCAGCTTGTCTCCAATATATGTCTGGGGTGGGTGACAGCTACACTTTGTGCATTCCGTGTAGACAGCCAAAACATAGTAAGTGTGGGTGTGACAGAGAAGCCGTCTGCATTCATCTGCATTCTGATAGCTCTTTCTGGGTAGGAAGAGGGAGGGAGAGCTGACACTTACACCGGAATAGGCAGTGTCCTGTATCCCACACAAAGGGCTGAACACCCCCTACTGATAGTCTGGAGCCAGGGCTGGGGTGAAAGGGGGACCTGGGCACTTCAACGGCCTGCTTTGAAGTCACCCCCACTTCAAATGCAAAATGGATATAAGTACTAGGGCTCTGACCCTACCAAGACAGTATACTACTGGATCTGTGAAGATCTCTGCCAGGAGTAAAGACTACTGTGCTACAAGAATAGCCACTCTGATGATTGCTGCTCTGGCTGGAAGAACTGCTTGTCTGCTTTTCTGAGCTGCCCTGCTGTCTGCTGATCTCTGGCCTGCTGAGGACAAGGACTGGACCCAACTCCCTTTAACAACTCAGAGTGACTCCAAGGGCTTGCTGGCTTGCCCCCTGTTCTGAAGTCTCAGGACCATCAAGGACTTCCTACACCTCTGCAACAGCACCTGGACCCTGCCATCTGTGAGTCCTGCCCTGACAAGTGGTGCCAATACAGTCCTAGGTCGTTGAAATGTGATTTCTGCTGTCCAGAACAATCAAAATCAATGCAGTGACAACTTTGACCCGATTAGAATCTACACATTGTCCTTCAACGCCGACACAGGAGCTGACTGACAACATCGCCTCGACGGACTGCGCGGCTCGTCGACAACAGACTGCATGGCTCAACGATGATGCAGCACCTGCATCATAAAAGGGGTTCATCTACGAAGCCTTCATCAACTGCGCGGATCGAGACTTTAACGTTGACCTGTGTGAGTCCTGCAGCCGACCTGCCCTCCATCGCAGTCGGCCTGAACTTTGGATTTATTCCGGTCCAGCTTGACCTAACGTAACCCCTAAGCGCTATTTGCTTCTAAGCACTGTTTTTGAATTTTTCTTTACAAATTCATTTCTTGACTTCTACTTCTTGGATTTTTGTCCTTTTGGTCTTGATTTTGTCATAAACATATTCTCTTTTTTCCTACAACTGTGTGGAGTATTTTTGTGGTGTTTTCATTGTGTTGTTCTGTGTGTGTGCTGCACAAATACTTTACACATTGCCTCTATAGATAAGCCTGACTGCTCTGTACCAAGCTACCAAAGGGTGAGCACAGGTTATCTTTTAGTGTGTAGCTAGCTTACCCTGACTAGGAATGTGGTCCCTACTTGGACAGGGTGTATACACCGCCAACTAGACCCCCAATTTCTAACAGCCCGCATACTCTCTTAAGCCCCTAAAGTAGGTAGAAATTCCAGAATTATGCTTCTTCAATTTAATGTATTCCACTTATCTATCTAACCTCTAGTAAATTATAGAAAATAGATGATCTGCACTCAGCCGATTGGCCAAGATGTGGAGAGGAGAGGGCTCATATTCTACACATGCTATGTACCTGCCAAGGAATTTAATACTAGACAGAAATAATGAACGCAGTAGAAGAAATCACTGGCAGAACCAACTTAACCCCCAAATGTCGGTAACTGAGAATAATGCCAGATCCAAGAAACAAACTAAAATAACCTCAAGATGCCTAGACCTGGTGACATTATTAGTAAATAGATGTCTGGTCATGATGTGAAATGCCTTTAGGACCCCAACAGTTTACAAATGGCAAGCAGAAGTAATAAAGTGGAAAAAACTGGAAGCAGAGGAATAACATATAGACAAAGAAGGGGTGTTATGTTATAGATACAAAGCAAGCACAGGTGGGGGGAGGCTCCAATACCAGAGTTCATATGCTAAGGGGAAGACGACAAGTGTTGAATTGTGCAATCTCATGAAGAGGAAAGTAAGAGAACTAACCCATATATATGAGACTAGGACTGGGGGCCTGCACACCTCTGTCACATGTGTCTCTCTCTAGGTTCCTCTTTGCACTCCTCTGCAGCACTCTACCACACATATGGAACCAAATATCAAAAAGAAATTCTATGCCATACACTCTTGAAGCAGCATCGTATCTCTTCTAAAATAAATGACTCGTGGAGTTGGTTCGTCAGTTGCCAATTTTATTATTCAAGGCTATGTTTGTTTTTCAACCTGTTAATTATCCAATTGGTTTATTGACTGGAACTGTAAAAAATAATAGTTGTAGATGCATTACAAACCTGCTGAATGGAACTGAAGGGCAATAAAATAGGACTCTATGTATGTATGCATGTATGTATATTTATGGTATTTCAATAGTGCAAACCTGGCCAAAAAGCACTGAAGCGCTATACATGGTCAAACAAAAGCACAAAGTCAGCGATTAATAGGAGAAAAATCTGTGTTATGGTGATGAAGTGTTCTTTAAAGAGGTGAGTCTTCAAATCTTTACTAAATTGGATCAATGTTGGGGTGGTCCTGGCAGGTAAGTAGTTCCAGATCCTGGGTGTTATGTTATGCAGATTTGTAGAGTGCACTGCTGAGCAGGTGTGAGTCTACCCTAACCTAGGACGTAGTCGGACTTTTCGCAAAGCCAGATCTTCAGCTTCTTGCAGAATTCAAGAAGTGAGGAGGAGATTCTTATGTGTAGAAGCAAGTTGTTCCACATTCCAGGAGCGATATAGGAGAGAGCTCAACTTTTGGATCTGGTTTTCTATATGTGTAGGGTGTGTGCAAGTAGGAGCCCGGATGAGCAGCGTTGTCTGGAATGTTTGGGAAAGCATATGCAATTGTTGAGGTATGCTGCACCAGTGTTATGTAGTGCCTTGAAAGTGTGGGTGAGGAGTTTGAATTGTGCTTGTTTGTGTATGGGGAGCCAGTGGAGTTCCTTCGGGTGTGGTGTGATGTGAATGCAGCCTGGGAGGTTGAGAGTGATTCTGGCTGCCAAATTCTGAATAGTTTGCAGGCTTTTGGTGAGTTTTTTATTGACCCTGGCATAGAGGGTATTATTCCCTAGGGGTGGGCGGAATTTACATAGTTTCACTCAGCTGTATTTTGCGGAGTTACAGAAATCTCTGTGAGAGTCAGTGGAATTCTGCCAATGGGCAGAAATATGCAGCTCGCCCTGCAATTTAGTGCTGGTAGCGCGAGCGTTGCTTGAAATCAGTGCGAATGGCAGCATGCATTGCGCAAGAGCGTGCAGCCATTCAGGTTTTTTTTTCTGCTGCTCGAGTAAAAAATCTACATCAGCTCTCAGACCATGACCCTGGCAACCACTGGCATTAGAAAATCATGCTAGGGGATGCCAACTCTTTCTCGCACTCACCAGCTCGCATATTCTGGAGATTCGCAGGAGAACGATTTCGCTGTGCGGCGATTGGCGGAATTTGGGCAGAACTCCGCGTTAAAGAGTAACGTGGAGTGGCTAAAATTCCGCTAAATCTTTGGGCGGAATGGAATATTTCACCCACCCTAGTGTTCCAGTAGTCCAGCTTACTTGTGACCAGGGCGTGAGTGGTGGTTTTCTGGGTGCTGATTGGAAGCCATTTGCAAATCTCCCTCAGCATCTTCAGGATATGGAAGCATGAGATGGTGACAGCATTGACTTGGGCAGCCATGTCAAATTTGCTGTCAGTGATGATCATGAAGTTCTTGGTGTGGGTGGTGGGTGTCAGTCCTAGCTCTGTTATCCACTAGGTGGAGTCCCACGGTGACGTGCCCTTCTCCAAGATCACAATTTCAGTCTTGTCTGTATTCAGCTTTAGACAGTTGGGGGCCAGATTTATCATACTTTAACACAATGTAACCAGGCAAAACACCTTGCTGTGAGCGTGAAAGGGAGAGGGCAGGATTTCGCACTATATGGCAGATTCCTGTCATCTCCTTGTGCTGGCGCACAATGTGCTGCCTTGCTCCAATGAAGACACACTTGTGCCATGGTGCAAGGGTGCCTGCATTGTAGGCAGCATTGTTTTTGTACAGGAAGGAGCACCTTCCTGCACAAAGACAATCCCCTGAGACTTTTCCCCCTTTCTAAGAGTGATGCAGAATGCAGCACACTTAGAAAGAGGAAGCAACAAGGGGAAATAAAGATATTTCTCCTCGTTGCGCCTCCCCAGGGAAAGCGTAGCATTTTGAAGCATTCCTAAGTTTACCTGTCTAGGTAAATCTGGGAATTCACCAAAATCCATGGGTGGCTGCATGGGAACACCCACACTCCACCCATGGAACGCCATCCCAGAGCAGAGTAACGCAAAGCAGTGACTTGCGCTGCCTTGCGTTACTCCAGATTTACCAAGCAATGCAGGGCCACACAAGGCAGCCTTGTGTGGCTTGTCAAATCTCATTCTAGGTTTTGTGTCGCCCTGTGTCCCCTTGCGTGGAGAAAGGGCGATGCAAAACCTTGATAAATATGGCCCCAGTTCTTCGTCCAGTGGGTGATTTCAGTCATGCAGACATTTAACTTGATCGGTGTAAGCAGTGTTTAAGATGTTAAATGTCTTCAGAGGAAGCGACTTTCAAGTAGAGTTGTGTATCATCATCATATTGGTGAATTTGTATGCTGATCTTTAAGACTGGGCCAACAGAAGGAACATCAAGTGCCTGACTCAACATCTAGGCAGTGATACGCTATCACAGAAAGTCAGCTTAAACACAGGAAGCATTGCTTTAGCAAGTGCTCAAAAGGAAAATTGTAAAATAAAGAGCAGAAGGTAAGCAGCAGTAGTATGAAAGGGAGAAAAATACTGTCATTCAAATAAACATAAAGACAGAAGCAAACAAGGCAAGGAGGCAGAGGAGTCCAAGCATGGTGGACAGTGAAGACCTTCTGCACTTGTTCTTCACCACTCTCGTCTTCATGGGTTTTAGTACCCGGTCCCACTTGGCTAGGATGGCATTCCGGGCTCCATACCATTTTCCTGGCCCAGTTAGGCGGTACTGTAGTGATGTGTAAGCGCCAAAGAAGACTTCCATTGCCAGTCTGGGGTCGGTTAGAAGGAGATGGAACAGGTTGGGCTTGGCACCAATCTCTGAAGCAATGGGATCAGTGTAATCAACCAGCTCGATCTGCAAGGTGTTTCCCTCGAGGGTCCCATACCTTAATCAAAGAATAGGCAGATGTTAATTAGCAATGCCTCACAATGAAGTCAATGTTAATTAAGTTATAATGGCTGCAGCTAGGGTATTTTGTAGGACACGGTCCTTTAATTGAAGGTTGCCTCATGGTTAGGCCACATCAGCCTCATTCTTTTGCCCTTAAATACTTGCATGATCGTACCAGTAGGCCTGTTTCACATTCCACTGGTGGAACATGGTGCAAGGTCTCACTTGGATGCATCCAGAAGGATATGTCATGGTGCCACTTGTCACATTGGGTGAAATGGAAACAGAACAGCAGGACAAACTCATGGGGCTATTGTTCAGAAAAAGCCCAATTGCAATTTTAAAGCAGATTGACAAGCAACATCCATATGCATGCTGATCATCATTACACACAAAGGCAGACAAAACATTATACATACAAACACTGAGGCCCACAAACACCACACTCACCGACATCCATACAAACAGGTCACTACACAGAGAAAGAAACACTGGCCAACAGATAGGTGAATTCCCAGGCACACCCACCAAAATATACACAGGATAACAGGCATACAGACCAACACACAACAGTATACACTTACACACACTGAGAACACACAAGCAAACAGATGCATTCATGCAAACTTGCAGCCTGGCACACATAAAAAGTGAAGGAAATGCATTTTAATTTAGATAAAAGACTGGAGTGGCAATTCCCATTCAATTCTTGTACTCTCTCTCCCTCTGGGAGATGGGGGTGTGGAGTACTTCAGTGTCCATATCCATCCACTGGCTGATGTATACAACAATAAATAATGAAATGTTATTGAAAGAAAGCAGGGCAGATGTTGCACTGGGCAGGGTTACCTCAGAGTTGCTGTGCCTGTCACCTGTTCACAGCCTGTATATAATCACAAGACTCTCTCTCTCTCTCTCTCTCTCGCATAATGGTTGCCAAGTGTTCGATAGCAAAACTGATTATGCCCTCTGCGTCACTAAGTGCTTTGTGATAAATATGCAAAAAGATCAATTGATGGACAGAATGCTGCACAATGTCAAACATTTGCCCAGGTACAGAGATCAGGGCCTAAATCAATCGTTTTTTTGCTCCCCATGCCTTTCCAGTTCAGACCCAGCCATATGCAAATCAGTCTTGACCCTATTCCCCATGCGTTCAGTCCAGCCCGAACTGCCAGGCCAGGTCCTCCCTGGACTGGAAACAAGCATCCTGGGAACGGTTTTGGGGCATCACCCCCCATCAGCCAGGCTAGCTTGACTCCAGTGGCATGGAGAGCACGGGAACCACATCTGGGCATACCCATCGCACTCGGGGTGACAGATGCAAAAAGAACAATTGTTGGACAGAATGCTGCACAATGTCAAACATTCACCCAGTACAGAGATCTAGCCTAAATCCATCGTTTTTTTGCTCCCCATGCCTTTCCAGTTCAGACCCAGCCATATGCTAATCAGTCTTGACCCTGTTCTCCAAGGGAACAGTCCAGCCCGAACTGCCAGGCCAGGTCCTCCTGGACTGCAAACAAGCATCCTGGGACGGGTTTCGGGGCATTACCCCTCATCAGCCAGGCTAGCTTGACTCCAGTGGCATGGAGAGCACGGGACCAACGTCTGGGCATACCCGTCCCACTCAGGGTGACAAATGCAAAAAGAACAATTGATGGACAGAATGCTGCACAATGTCAAACATTTACCCCAGTACAGAGATCTGAGCTTAAAACCATCGTTTCATCCAGACGTGAGTCCCGTCCTCACTGCGCCACTGGATTCAAGCTACCCTGGCTGATGAGGGGTGATGCCCCGAAACTGGTCCCAAGATGCTTATTTCTGGTCCAGGGAGGACCTGGCTTGGCAGATCGGGCTTGACTGTTCCCATGAGGAACAGGGTCAAGACTGATTTGCATATGGCTAGGTCCAAACTGGGGTGGCTTGGGGAGCAAATGAACGATGGATTAACCCAGATCTTTGTGACTGGGGGTGAATGTTTGCATTGTTCAGCATTCTGTCCATCATTTGTTTCTTTTGCTTTTGTCGCCCTAAGTGTGAAGGGTATGTCCAGACATGGGTCCCGTGCTCACTGCGCCACTGGAGTCAAGCTACCCTGGCTGATGAGGAGTGATGCCCCAAAACTGGTCCCAGGATGCTTGTATCTGGTCCAGGGAGGACCTGGCTTGGCAGTTCGGGCTTTACTGTTCCCATGAGGAACAGGGTCAAGACTGATTTGCATATGGCTGAGGTCCTAACTGGGGTGGCATGATGAGCAAAAGACTGATGGATTAAACCCAGATCTTTGTGACTGGGGGTGAATGTTTGCATTGTTCAGCATTCCGCGCATCATTTGTTCCTTTTGCCACCCTAAGTGTGAAGGGTATGCCCAGACGTGGGTCCCGTATGCCACTGGATACAAGCTACCCTGGCTGATGAGGGGTGATGCCATGAAACCGGTCCCAGGATGCTTGTTTCCGGTCCCGGGAGGACATGGCTTGGCAGTTCGGGCTGGACTGTTCCCATGAGGCACAGGGTCAGACTGATTTGCATATGGCCATGTCTGAACTGGGGTGGCGGAGTGAGCTAAAGAATGATGATGGATTAAACCCAGATCAGTTGACTGGGGGTGAGTGCTTGCAATGTTCAACACTCCGTCCATCATCCCCTTTGGTTTTGCTAAGTTCGCCCTAAGTTGGCAGGGTATGCCCAGACGTGGGTCCCTTGCTCACTTTGCTACTGGATTCAAGATAGCCTGGCTGATGATGGATTAAACCCAGATCAGTTGACTGGGGGTGAGTGCTTGCAGTGTTCAACACTCCCGTCCATCATCCCCTTTGGTTTTGATAAATATGAGCACACCTTGACAGTTACTAAGGCCGTCAGAGAAAAGATGCCCAGTAATTACCAGGCTATGCAGATTTTGGTGCAGGAAACACCAAACTCTTCACGTTGTTCCCCAGAATCCTGTGATAGGCAATTATCACATCAAATAAATTCGGAACACCTTGGTGCAGGTTTTTATCCAGTGCTATAAGTATCACACTTGGGCTCAAGTGTAAAGAACAATCAGGGAATGGGAAAACCAATAGAAGCTTGTGGTCTTCATCTGCTGTAACAGGCTATATTTCTAGGTTCAATCTACACTCCTTAACCTATGTGGTAGCGTTATCAATGACACCTGTAGAAATAAAAATGTGAAGATAGTAATGTTTTCAGATGGATGAATGAATGCTTAGTGGTGATGCAAGCTTCATGTTTACATATTATTTGGCACCCTTGGAGGCAAAATCACACTTGAGGTGAAGAATGTAGCGTACCCTTAAAATCCATCATCGCAAAGTGCCCGTAACGGGGTCCTACAGGAAGCAGAAGGGCTACCCTACTTGACCGGGTGAAGAAACCCTGACCAGGCCCTCGGTCAGAGCTCCAGCTGTCCCAGGGGTGGAAATCCCAACCTCTGGGGGGTCAATTCTATGGTGCATCACAGACCCAAGGAGGTCTCTCCTGCTTGGCCAGGTGAAGGACCTCTGACCAGGCCCCGGGTTATGGCTCCGGCTGGCCCAGGAGGTGGATCTCCCCAGGCCTATGCTACGTCTCACCCACTGTGTCACTTAGAGACCAGGACAGGATCCCACCATCAGCGGGAGGGATCTCCTGCTTGGCTTGTTTTAGGAGCTCTTAAAGGGCCCCAGGTCAGAGCTCCAGTTGTTTTCGTGGTGGAAGTCCCCTGCCCTGGGCTCCACTCTTCAGCCCGCCACATCTCAAAGTGTCCGGGACATGGTTCAACAGGCCCAAAATATCTCCCCTTGCTTGGTCAGGAATAAGATAAACCAGACTGGGCCCCAGGTCAGAGCTCTACTTGGCCTGGAACTGATAACCTCCTGCCCTTGGCCCCAATCCCAACCTGCCATGTCACAAAGTGCCGGGGATGGTGTCCCCCAGGTCCGGAAAGAGATCCCCTGCTTGGCCAGGTTTAGAAGATCAGCCGAGGCCCAGGTTAGAGCTCTGGTGGGCCTGGGCGTTGAAGCCCCCTGACCTGGGCTAAATTCCCAGTCCCGTCTTGTCACAAAGTGCCAAAGACGGGGTCCCACAGGCACCAGGATGTCGCCCCTGCTTTACCAGGTGAAGAAACTCTGACAGGGACCTGGTTTAGAGCTCCAGCAGTACCAAGGGTGGAAGTTTCCACCTTTGAGCTGCATTCTCTGGTTCACCGTGTCACTTAGAGCCCAGGACAGGGTCCTGGAGGCAGGGGAGGGCTCCCCTGCTTGCTTGGATTTAGATGCTCAGACTGTGCCCTGGGTCATAGCTACAGTTGCCTGGGGTGGAAGTGCCATGCCCTAGGTTCCATTCCCCAGCCCGCCTTGTCTCAAAGTGCCCGGACACGCTTGGCCTGGTTAAGATACTCAGACCGGGTCAGAGCTCTGGTTGGGGTGAAAGCTTCTGGCCTGGGGCTCCATTCCAAGACCTGCCATGTTAAGAAGTCCTGTGGAGAGAGTTCTGCAGGCCCGAGGAGGGATCCCCTGCTTGGTCGGACGAAGAAGCTGTGATCATGCCCCAAGTCAGAGGTTTGGTTGGCCCTAGAGTGTAAAACATCAGGTCCCTGGGCTCTATTCTCCAGACTGCCATGTGGCATAATGCCCGGTACAGGGTCCTGCGGGCACCAGAAGGGCTTCCCTGCTTATCTGGGTTAATAAGCTCCAATGGGCCCCCAATCAGAGTTCCAGCTGGCCTGGTGGTGGAAGCCTCCACCCATGGGCTCCATTCAATGGGCCACTGTGTCACTTAGAATCCAGGAGCCACTGGGTCACTTATAGCCCAGGACTGGGTCCCACAGGCACAAGGAGGGCTCCCAGCTTGAGCAGCTTTAGAAGCTTGGAAAGGGACCAAGGTCAGATCTCCATTTGGACTAGAGGGTGGAAGCTCCCTGCCCTTTGCTCCATATGACAGCACGCTGCATCACAAAGTGCCCATGGCGGGTCCTTCAGGCCTTTGGTGATCTCTCCTGCTTGGCTGAGTTTGGAAGCCCTGGGCCACAGTTCCCTCTGACTTGGGAGTTTAAACCCCTGGCACTGTGCTCTATTCTACTGCCCGCTGTGTCACTTAGAACCCAGCATGGGGTACCAGAGACCTAAGGAAGGTCCCCTGCTTGGCTGGGTTTAGAAGCTCAGATCGGGCCATGAATCAGAGCTCCGGTTGGCCTGAGGTGGAAGTCCAATTCCATTGGCTCTATTCCCCAGCCCGCCATGTCTGAAAGTGTCTCGGATGGTGTACCACAGGCACTGGAAGGTTTTCCTGCTTGGCTGGGTCAGCACTCCAGCTGGCCCGGAGGTGGAAACCCCCAACCCTGGGTTCCATTCTCTGGCCTGCTGTTTTACAAAGTGCCCAGTTTGGGGTCCAGCAGGCCCCAATATGGCTCTCTGCTTCACCAGGATGATAATGTGAATCCAGGCTCCAGGTCAAATCTCCATGAGGTCCCACAGCCCCATGCCTAAGGCTCAGCTTGGCTCCAAGAATCATACCCTCGGAGTCTCTCTCCACCAGGCTTTCCCCTCCAACAGTTAGTGGAATCTGTTTCATAAGACATGGTGCAACCAGATGGCTGTCCTTCAAGTTGTTCACTCTTTGCCCGAACATCTGGTCATGCATGCCATAGGAATGCATGGTGCATCAAGATTGCAGGGGTGTCCTGGAAGCCCATTTGACTGTGAGCCCAGCCAGGACTCCAGGAGGTCAGATGCGTTTGTTCAAACAGCCCCCTCCTGTCACTTGGCGTGCATGGATTACTAGAAAAGCAGGTGGGCTTCTTCCAGATTAGCAGCGAAAAGTTACAAATTTATTGTCTGGTTGTTCTACCCAACTGCAGCGAGTACCTGGGCCACTTTCCCTGGGCCTCTGTCCGAAGGGCCATTCCTGGAGAGCAGGCAGAGATGCAAAGCTGACATCACTGAGCAGGGTGGCCTGCTCTGGGACATTCTAGGCTACTAATTGATGGCAAGCCGGTGGGTGTCTCTAGGAAGGGCCTCCCGACCACTGGCCTCAGAGTGCATTGCCACTCTAGTTTTCGGCTGCCTAGGCCTAGGCACTCTGGTCACTGGATCAGCTGAGGCAATCTGGTCACTTGCATCTATCTGCAGCTTGTTGCTCCCTTTGGGTTCCATAAGCGCAAACCTTGCGGGGGCCTAGTAGTTGATGAAAACTGCCTATTTGCTAGGACCAGAGGATGTAAGACAGAGGGGCTTAAACCAACTCGGCTAACCAGGGCTGAGTTCCAGGAAGACGGACATCTCCCCTGTGCATCCATGGCCAAATGGCTGGGTTGGCAGCAGCCAGACAAGGAGAGGGTGAGATCCTCCCTACCAAGGGCAGGGTGAAGTCAGAACAAGGAGTGATTGGGAGCTCCTCTGGACTGACCAGCTCCACGAATCACCAGCAAGAGGTAGGGTGAAGCCAGAACTCACACCTGAAGTGACTCAGGCCCCTAATCACTAGCCAGAGTGCCCTTCCATTCCCAAGGCATGATGGCATCTTAAACCCCCTTGGATAATCCTGGCTGAGTTCTAGGAAGGTGGATATCACCCCTGGACATCTGTTGCCAATTGAGTGGGTTGGCAGCAGCCAGCTAGGGAGAGGGTGTGATCTTCCCTATCCAGTGCAGGGTGGTATTGGACCAGAGAGGCTTCGTGTCTCCTCCTGGTTAGAGAGTTCCAGTAAACCCCAGTGAGAGACAGGAGAAGCAATGGCTTTTGCCTGAAGGGCACCGTGGTCTCCACAGGCCAGAGGTCCTGGCACTGGGCAAGGCCACCTAGCCTGCGAGTGATAAGGTTGCATCAGACCTAGGAGGATTCTGAGGCTCCTCCATGCTGAACGGTTCCAGTAATCCTCAGTGAGAGGTGGGTGAAGCCATGATGGCTTTCACCTGGAAGCCCTGGATTCAGCCACCAGGCAGGAGGCCTAACCTTTCTTTTTGAATAATGACATGCACTGACACAAACCAGAAGGAAAGAGGGGAAAAAATACAGTACAGTACAAGAAACGTGGTGTATGGAGACATAAGAATGTCTAAGGAGCTAATTCGAACCATCGGTTGTAACTTCATATAGCAAATGATAATACACTTGGATTACGATAAGGAGAAAATTGGAGACCAGGATGTGATCATCCAGGAATGCTATCCATCTAGATTTTACAAACATTATATTGATATTCTTGGCTAAGTAAGGCAGTGACTACCAGTCAAGAGAGAAGAAACCCCATAGCCATACTGGAGTGGAATGGAATGACATGTTGTACAAAAGAGTGAAGTGTCATGTCATAGAATGCCGTGTCATACAGTGTGTTACAGAGGGGGGCTTAGAGTGGAGTGGCGCAGAATGGAGTGGCGTAGAATGGAATGGCGTAGCGCAGAGTGGAGGGCGTAGAGTGGAGGGACATGGAGTGGAATAGCATACAGTGGAGTAGCATAAAGTGCAATTGCATAGAGTGGATTGGCGCAGAGGGGAGTGGCTTAGAGTATAGTGGCATAGAGTTTAGTGGCATAGAATGGAGTAGTGTAGATTGGAATAGCACAGAATGGAGTGGCATAGCATGGAATAATGTAAAGTGGAGTCGCGTAGAGTTGGGTGGTGCAGAGTGGAGTGGCGTAGAGTGGCAAATTGTAGAGTGGAGTCGCATTGAGTCAAACAGCGTAGAGTGGAATGGAGTAGAGTGTATTGGCATAGAGTGGAGTGGCGTAGACTGGAATAGCATACAGTGGAGTGGAATTGAGTGGAGTGGCTTAGATTGGAATAGAGTGGAATGGCATAGAGTGGAATGGTGTACACTGGAATAGTGGAGAGTGAAGTGTCGTAGATTGGAGCGGCATAGAATGGAGTGGCGTAGAGTGGAGTGGTGTAGAGTGGAGTTGCTTAGAGTGGAGTGTTGGAGAGTGGAGCGGGGTAAGTGTAGTGGGGTAGACTATAGTATCATACAGTGTAACAGTAAACTGTGGAGTGGCATAGAGTGAGGTGTTGTGGAGTGGAGTGGTGTACAGTGGAATAGCATAGAGTGTAGTGGTGTAGAGTGGAGTGGCGTAGAGGGCAGTGGCATACAGTGGAGTAGCATACAGAGGAGTTGTGTACAGTGGAATAGTGTTGAGTGTTATTGGTGTACAGTGTAGTGTTGTACAGTGGAATAGCATGGAGTGTAGTACGGGTAGAGTGGATTGGTGTAGAGTAGAATGGCATAGAGTGAAGTGTCATAGAATGGAGTGATTACAGTTTACTAGCGTACAGTGGATTGTCATCCAGTGCACTGGCGTATTATGGAGTGTTATTCCGTTGTTTGGTCCAAAGTGCAGTGGCATACAAAGAAACAGCATACATTGCCACGATGTACACTGAAGTGGCATACAGTGGAGTGGCATAGAGTGGATTAATGTAGAGTGTAGTGTTGTCGAGTGGAGTTCCATACAGTGAAATGGCATACAGTGGAGTAGCATAAAGTGGAAGGGCATAGAGTAGAATGGGGTAGAGTGGAGTGGAGTACAGTGGATTAGCGTCAAGTGGAGTGGCTTCTAGTGGAGTTACGTATAGTGGCATAGAGTCTAATAGCATAGAGTGCAGTGGCGTAGAGTGGAGTTGCATAGAGTGCAGTGGTGTACAGTGGAGTGTGGTAATTGAAACAGACAGCATGACAGTGTGTTAACAGATGTAGATGTATTGTGGCAGGAAAAGAGACTATTTGGTGTAAATGTTATTTTTTGTTAGTATGTATGAATAGCTTAATTAGTGTTAAAGTTATAATTTTTAAATACTTAGTCATATATAGACCTTTTCCTGCCCAAACCAGCGGAATCACAAGGACCTTGTCCAATGCCTATCGACATCATGTAGCTCTCATTGGACAAAGATTGCTGCCTTGCCCCGCTGAAAGGTTTTGACTTCCATTTTTTAGACTAAGTCAAAAGGGAAAACCTTTGACTGAGTCAAACCTGGTTGATGTATCCAACCTATGCTCCATCGTAGTTGGATCTACAATATCTCAAGAATGCTAACACCACTTTGGAATGGAATTAGAAAGCACGACAAAATATGAAGAATTTCTGGATTAACCAATATGAGGAAAAATGACTTATTTTTACAACCTGCCAGTTACTGATAAAATTACATATTTCTTCAAAAGCAAATGAAAAAACAGAGGAAAAGAAAGGGGTTGAAGTGAAAACGTTTTTATATCTTATATAACAGCAGTGTCTAAATGAGAAAGCATGACCAGATGATATTTTGGAAGGGATTTTGGAAAGGGCCAGGTATATAAGTACACCTATAGGTGGACATGGGAGAAGATCAAAAATGGGGTATTTTTGGCAGACTCAGGCTTATATGAACACATAACTGAATGTCAATTCTTGAACTCTCTAGAAAGGGGTAAGTGACTTGAAGATCTAGTTAGCTTACTTGGATCTGGAGGAAATGGCCAGAAAAAAGAACGTCATGAGTAAAAAATATATACATAAATAAATAAATAGACAATTAAAAAAAATAATTTTAAAAAAAACATCCCAATTCATGGTCAAAACAACTAGTTACTGGTAGTCACACTAGTCTTGAGAGAAGTGTGCAAGGGATCTCATTATTGAGGTCAGTTAAATCAGTGCGGTGTCTGAACACCCATCTTTGTTCTTTTAGTAGGAGTCTAGCTTCTCAATCTCAATAAATCAACCAATTCATGTAATCTGGTGTATGTCCATGAGCCATTTAATTATTAATCAGTCTTATTACTGTGTGCTGACACCTGATTGTGCTCCGATGTTCTTTGATCCCCACTTTTATGGGGTGTGTTGTCATCCCAATGTTTTGTAAAGAACACAGGCATTGAATCAAATAAATGAAGCTCTTAGTTTTGCAATGGTTGTGGTCCTTTAGTTGCCATTTTATTAGGGAGTCTAAGGCCAATTTTTGTCTGTTTGGTCGTAAGGTGACAGACATTGCACCTGCCACATGGGAAGTGACCTGTCACCTCTGGGAGATTCCAAAGTGTGTTTTTAGTGAGAGAATCAGCTCTTATGTCACATCTAGTATGGACCAAAGAGTCTCTTAAATTTCTCAATCTCTTAAAGGCAAAAAGCATTTTTTATCATTGCATCTTGCCAGCGTTGAGGATGTGCCATTTCTTTGTTTTAATCTTTTCCACATTGTTCGATAGGGGTCTATACATGGTTATGCATGTCATCTTCTCTCCGGAGTTCTTTTGTCTTATTTCCAGCAGGGCTTCCCTGTTGTTGCTCTTGCCCATTTGCGTGGTCCCCAAATTGCTTTGAATGGGTAACCCTTTGTTTGAAGCTTCTTTGAGAGTAGGCCAGCCTGATTTTCAAATTCACTTTGCCTATTGTAGTTATTGCGTAGTCTTTGAAATGGTCCAAAGGGCAGATTCAGGCTCAGAGATCTAGGATAGTAACTGTTGAACTGCAGAAGGTTATCCTATCTGTCTTCTTATGGAATGTTTTCAAGGTAATGGTATTCCCTTTGATGTTGATGAATTTTAGGAAAGGAACCAAAGTATTGAGTCATATAAAATATTAATCTACGGGGGCCGTATCCCCTTTCCAAATAATAAAGATGTCATCTATGAATATTTTCCATAGCATGATCTCACTTCTGTAGGGGTTTCCATAGCTGTAGAGGTAGACCATCTCACAATTGTTCATGGACAAGTATGCCAGACTTGGGGCACTTGGGCTGCCCTTGGAAGTAGCTTGGCTCTGAAAGTATAATGCATATTCAAATTGGAAGTAGTTTTCCATTAGTGCTATATAGGCAAATTCCATACTGAAATATTGGTGTGATGGAGGTCCATGTTCTCTTCTTTAGGATGACCTTGATTACCATAAGAGTGAGTTTTGGGGGGAAAGCTTTCATGTCAAGGGAGATGAGGGTGGAGGTCATTCCTACAAGATCCAAATCTTTCAATAGGTTTAAAACATCTTTGGTATCCTTTAAGAAGGAAGGCATTTCATGTTCCATTACAAGAAGAAAATGATCACAAGAGAGTGATAATGGTTCAAGTACCGAATCGACACCAGAAACAATAGGTCTACCAGAAGGTGGAGTGATGCCCTTATGAATTTTGAGAAGGATATAAAAATATGGAATCTTGGGATTTTTCTTTTGGATAAAGTCAGCTTCTTTAGCTCTGATCCAGCTTAAGGTTTCGGCTTCATACACTATGGTTTTGATTTTTTTCTGCTCAAAGAAGGTTTTGGGTCTGTTTTGATTTTTGTGTAGTTGGTTGTGTCTGATAATAGCCTGAGACATTCTTTACTTTAGACTTCTAATTTCATGACTACAATAGCACCTCCTTTATCAGCTAGTTTAATGATGATTGAGCAGTCTCTTGAGAGGGGGTTGATAGCATTCATTTCTTTTTTCGTTGCATTGTGGAAGGTATTTCTCTCTTTTAGACTTGTGACCTCTCTAACGTCTGCTGGTTCGAAGGTTTGTCCTTCGATCGGTATCCCTGAGGCTCGTGGCTTAAACGTGGATGGGTTGTGAAACCCTGTATTTGTTTTCCAGTGGTCCAGTCATACTCTCGATAAAGAAAGCTTTAAGTCTTATTTTTTTTTAAGAAGGCTGAGAATTAATAATGTAATAGAAAATTGTAAATTCTTGGGGTTGGAACAAATCCCAACCCTAGGTTCAAAACCCTTTCTTCACAATTTGTAAAAATTTGACTGCATAAATTGACCACTACATTGTTGTAGTTGTGTTGTTCCTTGCCTTGCTTTGTATTTGGGTCTGGTTTGCTCCATCCATTGTACCTGGGTTGAGGATCCTCTTCTTTGAGTCCTTTCTCTTACTCTGCCCCAACCGTATCCTAAAAAAAGGCTGATAGTTCTGAAAATTTGTGAACCTGGCTGGGTAACCTCCCCTCCGAGGATACCATAAAGGTGTAAATAGATAAAACGTTAGAACTTGATAGAGTCCTTGGTGGTGTTGTTGCTTTGTCAGTTCTTCCTCACTACTATATTAATCAGAACTCAGTTATTATACATGATGTTAACATTCAGGAAGTGTGGACCTGCAGGAACTATACTATACTGGAAGCGGGTCCCCTCACTGTATGTAAGTATTTCGACACTGAAAATAAAGGATGAGAAAATTGGGAATGTGCCACAGGCAAAGAATGATACGGGTTCCTGGCATATCCAAAGTCAATGTCTAGGAATCCCTGATTAAATTCACACAATGTAACTATTTGCAGCAAACCTATCTATCCTATAGAAAGATTGCCCACATGTAGTAAAGTGCATCACATGCGTGTCAAAGGTGCCAGGTAACATAAGCTGATTTTTACCATATGCTGTGGCAATGCCACTTGATTCAACGATTTTGGACTGATATACTGGAATTGATAGCTGAGGTATTCGATAAGTGTATTGAACAGAATCCTATTTTGTGCATAATTGGATGTATGCCCAGGTCCAAGAATAGTAAGCAATTGTGGAAGTTTATAGACTTATCCCTGGTGACTGCTATAAGGAATATAGCGATGTAATGGAAGTGAAACAGGACGACAAACATCAAGGTATGGGTGCATGATCTACAAAAATGGTCCTCCGCTGAGTTGACAGTGCTGGTGAAGTGGCCCACCAAGAAATCAACATTGTGACTACTGACGACTGGGGCGCTATACTGCTGGTACTCCTAGTGAAAACGGACAAACATCCCCATGATCACTATGGACATATTCCAGTGTTATTTTAGAGCTGGGTTTCCATTTCCTTCTTTTTCTGTAGATGTTTGATGAACCTTGGTAAACAAACATTGTTATATGATATAGTACTAATATGCAGTGCAGTTCTACCACCTTGGAAATAAATTATAATTTAATTTCTTTACATGGGCATGTCATTTTTAGTTTGTACGAATACTGAACACATTGATGGTTTGACCTGTTGTTGTTCGATTTGCATTGTTGGCTGCTGGCGAAATGTTCTTTTGTTTAACTTTCTATTAATTCATAAGCAATACATTGGGCCCGATTCACAAAAGTAATCTGAGACAAAATCCTAATTTTACGACTTTCGGTATTCACAAAAGGCATTTAGGAGTAGTAAAGTTAGGATTTTGTCTTAAGTTTGTCTTAAGTTTTGGTCTTAAGACAAAATCCTAACTTAAGTTAAACTTAAATTAGGATTTTGTCTTAAGTTTGTCTTAAGTTTTGGTCTTAAGACAAAATCCTAAATTAAGTTAAACTTAAGTTAAACTTAAGTTAGGATTTTGTCTTAAGTTTGTCTTAAATTTTGGTCTTAAGACAAAATCCTAACTTAAGTTAAACTTAAGTTAAACTTAAGTTAGGATTTTGTCTTAAAACCAAAACTTAAGACACACTTAAGACAAAATCCTAACTTTACTACTCCTAAATGCCTTTTGTGAATACTGAAAGTCGTAAAGTTAGGATTTTGTCTCAGATTACTTTTGTGAATCGGGCACGTAATGTTTAAGTTTGTGCATAGTGATGGGAATATGCAGAGTTTTTACACCAGAGAAATATTAATAAAGGGCTATTTGAAACATACATGGCTGTATCAGTAAATCTGTTATAACCAAAGCTAAACAAAACTTCACTTTGACCTTTGTTTTTTCAATGATTATTTAGAGTTTTTATTCATATTCCACATGTAATATTTCTGTGCACCCCCCAAACTTGGGCAGCCAGCCCCCGCTGTGCACAGGCTTTAGTCGTACACAGTGGGGGTTAGCCACAGAGACTGGCCTGCTGCCAGGTTCTAAGCCCAGTTCCTATGGTGAACTCTACACGGGTGGTCAAAATCCCTCTGGTTGGGTGGGGTGGGCTGCAACACTTGGACTTCAGCCTGACCTATCACATGACCCCTGTGGAAAGGCAATCCCCATTGCAAACACAATTGGACGGTCTACAGCAGTGGTTGGATGTAAGAACCAACCTGCTGCATGTGTCCAACCCCACTGCGCAAGGCCTTGGTGGCAGGGACTGAACTGTGGTCAAACCCAGCTCCGAAGCCGCTGCATGTGGCAAGCCTCTACATGTGGCAGTTGGAAAGAGAGCAACCGTACTGCAGTGAATATGTTTTTCTTTTTTTTTCCAGTATTTGTGAATCCTATAGCAGATTTGTGAATTCTGAGGCTCAAAAGGGCCCGGGGGCCCTAGGGAGGGCACAGGATTTGTGGTTCTGGAATAGGATTCACAAATCCCATGATAAAAATAAATGTTTTAATATTTATCTTATACTTAGGGTAAATCCGTTTGGGAGCCCCCACATGGTTGGGGGGTTAAATGAGGTTCACCTGCTCCCTATGCCATTTTCTTTTTTTCCAGCGTGGTGCTCAATGAATCATGTTGGGTAATGGTGCCCAGGAATTTCTCAGGGTCAGTCAGCTAATCAGAGTGCCTCACCATGGTGAAACCGTAGTCTAATTTGTGAATCCAAAATGGACGACGGCGGAAAAAGCTTACTATTCTAATGGTGTGCCATTGTTTTTTTAGCTGGATATATGTGTCCTTCTTGGATTCGCAAATCTGTGGAGCATCTGCTAATTAATGTTCCAGATACCTTTAAAATTTAACCTCTTCATGCCCAAATGGTAACACTTTCTAAACCAAGCAAAAGCACTTACTTAAGTAAAGATATGTGTACATGACACATTTGGTGTAACACTGTTTAGACATTTTCTTGTTTTAGTATAGAGGAGCAAAGGATCCTATGGAAGTTACAATGGGGAATGTCACTTTTGGCACACCACCTATTTTTCAGTGGCAGCCGGCAGGGATTGGGGCTGGTGGGGCGGGGAGGTGGGGGAAAGGGGGTAAATAAAAAATGTAATTAAACTTACCTCCTTGCCGTGTCCTCCTCCGCGTCCTCCTCATTGCGTCTCTCCCTCCGGCCGGAAAAGGAAGCACCCAGGCTTCCCTGAGCCAATCACAACGCTGCAATGCAGCATTGTGATTTGTCTGAGTGCCCTGGTTGTTGTGCCCATTTTGTCTTTGTGTCTTTTGTCTGTCTTCAGTGTATTTTTATTATAATTTCTGTGCCTGTCTGTCTGTGACTCTGTTTTTCTGCCCTTCTTCGTTTTGTGCCTGTGCCCTTGTTTTTCTCCTCCATGCCTGTTTTCTTGCTGCCCTTTTCCCGTCGCTGCTCCCTGCGGCCACTCCCCCCTGCCGTTCCCGCTCCTGCCTCCCAGCTGAGCTTCCCTCCCCCCTCCCCTATTTAGTGGCGGCTGCTGCAAGGGTGAACAAGCAAGACCTCTGACCTCCTGGTCAGAGGCCTGCTCTCTCCCCCAGCAGCTCCGCTGTTGTGCCGCTGCCACTGAGAGGTGTCTGGTAGGTGTTCGAAGCCCTCCTCCACCTGCAGGCTCCTGCCTGTGCCTCATCCCTGGTGGTCCAGTGGGAGAGCCTTGCTCTTCTGCTGTTCCAGTGTTGTCTGTCTGCCTTGTTGTGCCCATTTTGTCTTTGTGTCTTTTGTCTGTATTCAGTGTATTTTTATGGTAATTTCTGTGCCTGTCTGTCTGACTCTGTTTTCCTGCCCTTCTTCGTTTTGTGCCTGTGCCCTTGTTTTACTCCTCCGTGCCCGTTTTCTCGCCGCTCTTTTCCCTCCGCTGCTCCCCGCAGCCCCTCACCCTGCTGTTCCCGCCTCCCAGCTGGGCTTCCCTTCCCCCGCTCCTATTTAATGGTGGCCGCTGCGCAGCCGCGCCCAGTGGGCGCGTCGCTGGCGTGCCGAAGGCGCACCAAAAGCAAGCCCATCTGCACCCGTCCGCGACCAGCGCCAGAGACCCTGGATCTCCGGCCACCCACCGCTATAACTCTACCACCCTCCTCGCACTCAACCCCGGAAGAAACAACGACTGCAATCTGTCTACACCGAAATCCACCCACAGCCAGTTTTCCTGCCAACACTGCCGCCGAACCTTCACCACCCTCTAAACCCCCACAACCGATGCCACCATGCCGAACACCAGCATCCTCGAAGCCCTGAGGTGCATCCTCCTCAATGTGCGCTCCCTGCACAGACACGCTGTAGAGATCTGGGACCTCCTCGACACCACCTCGCCTGATGTCGCCTTCTTCACGGAAACCTGGACCAACTCCACCTCCGCCCCTGACATCGCCACCGCCATCCCCAACAGATATAAGATCCAGAGGAAAGACTGCCTGACCGCCCAGGAGGAGGACTCACCATCACACACAAGAGCTCCCTCCGACTCACCAACTCCACCACAAGCGACTCCCCGTTCACCACCGAGCACCTCCATTTCCAGATACAGACCAGCCCCAGATCCACCCTACGTGGCATGCTCGCCTACAGACCCCCGGGACCTCGAACTGCGTTCACCACTACCATCGCTGACCTCGTCGCACCACACACCATTGCCTCCACAGACTACATACTCATCGGAGACCTCAACTTCCACCTCGACAACCTCAACGACCCCAACTCCTACACCCTCCTGGAAAAACTCACCAACCTCAGACTAAAACAGCTCATCACCACCCCCACCCACAAGGCAGGACACACCCTTGACCCCATCTTCGCAAGAGGTAACAGCGTCCACTTCAGCCACACCACGCAACCCCTCTGGACGGACCACCATTGCGTACACTTCCACGTCAACAAACCCACCGCCCCCAAACCGGCACCACGCCCACCACGAAGGAACTGAAGCAAGGTCACCAAGGAGGACCTCAACTCAACCCTCAACTGCGATGCCCCTCCACGTCGACCGACGCCAACCTCGCAGCCAAAGAACTACACAGATGGATCTCCAACTGCTCTGATGAACTTGCATGCCTTCGCAACCCCGACAGACAGTGCCCCAGGAAAGCCACCTGGTTCACCGCCGATCTCCAAGAATCCAGGTGTACATGCAGACGTCTCGAGAAGAAGTGACGAAACAGCAAAACATCGGAAGACCACACCACATACAAGAACGCCATGACAGAACACCACCATCTCATCAGATCAACCAAACGGACCTTCATCCAGAACAAGATCACCGCCAACGCCAGCAACTCGAAGGAACTCTTCAGCATCATCCAAGAATTCACCAAACCCCCCATCGAGGCCACAGACATCACCCCTTCCCAGGACCTCTGCAACAAGCTCAGCTCCTACTTCCATCAGAAAATCAAGTCCCTGTACGACAACTTCAACGAACGGACACCGGACTCCGAAACCACTCCCCCCTCCAACAATGCCAGACAACCCACCATGTCCGCCTGGATCCAAGGCCACCACCAAAGACACCGAATCAACCATGAAAGGCATCCACTCTGAAGCATCAACGTACCCCTGTCCTCCTCACATCTTCCACAGAGCCGCCGCCGCAATCGCACCTGAACTACGACGCAGCATCAACACCACCTTCAAAACCGGCACCTTCCCCGACGACTGGAAATGCGCAGAAGTCAAATCCCTGCTCAAGAAGCCCTCAACAGACCCTTCAGACCTCAAAAACTACCGACCCATCTCCCTCCTCCCCTTCGCGGCCAAAGTCACAGAGAAGACCGTCAACGCCCAACTAACGAAATTCATTGAAGAGAACTCCATCCTCGACCCCTTCCAATCTGGATGCCGCAGCAACCACAGCACTGAGACCACCCTACGCGCTGCCACAGATGACATCCACACCCTCCTCGACCAAGGCCACACCGCGGCCCTGATCCTACTCGACCTCTCCGCAGTCTTCGACACCATCTCCCACCGCACACTCGCCACCAGACTCCACAACGCTGGCATACGGGGAACCGTGCTCAAATGGCTCCGCTCCTTCCTCACCGGCAGGACCCAAAGAATCAGACTGCCACCCTTCCTCTCCGAACCCACAGAGATCAACTGCAGAGTACCTCAAGGATCATCACTCAGCCCTACACTCTTCAGCATCTACATGGCCTACCTCGCCGCCATTGTCAGACAACACGGACTCAACATAGTCTCCTACGCCGATGACACCCAGCTCATCCTCTCCCTCACCAAGGATCCCGTCACCACCAGACTCAGCTTCCAGGAAGGAATGAAGGACGTTGCGTCCTGGATGAACAGCAGCTGCCTGAAGCTCAACTCGAAGAAGACAGAGGTCCTCAGACCCTACCCCACAGCTAGGGACAATACCTGGAGGCCCACCACCCTCGGCAGCCCGCCCACCCCCACGGATCACGCCCGGAACGTCAGCATCGTACTCGACTCCTCCCTCTCCATGACCCGACAGGTCAACGCTGTTGCCTCCACCTGCTTCGACACCCTCCGCAATCTTCACAAAACCTTCAAATGGATCCCCCCCAAATCAAGAAAAACCATCACCCACGCACTCATAACCAGCAGACGGGGCTATGGAAACACCCTCTATGCCGGAACCAACAAGTCTCTGCTCCGCAAACTCCAGACCATACAGAACACCGCAGCTAGACTCATCCTCGGCATCCCTCAACAAGAACACATCACCCAACACCTGCGAGACCTCCACTGGCTCCCCATCAAGAAGAGAGTAACATTCAAGATACTCACCCTCGCCTTCAAATGCCTACACGACACCAGACCCCAATACCTCAATGAGAGAATCTCCTTCACATACCCAAGAAAACCTCCGATCCCCCGACCTCGCCCTCGCCAAAACCCCACGCATCTGCAGAGCCAGAATGGGCAGAAGAGCCTCCTCCTACATTGCGGCCAAGACCTGGAACGAGCTCCAGATCTACATCAGACGCCCCCCTCTCTGAACATCTTCAGGAAGACCCTCAAGACCTGGCTCTTTGACTGAACGGAGCTGCTTACTTGATTGATTGATTGATTGATGGATTGGGGGCCTGGGCATGTTCTCCACCCAGGCTGTAATGCAGCCTGGGTGGAGAACATGCTAAGTGCCTATGAATGTTTGGCCGGCCCGAGACGGCCGGCCAAACCACTCCTCCCTTCCCCTGCTCTGTCAGCAGAGCAGCCCCGCCCGGCAAAGCTGCCACGCCCGCAACAAGAAAAAATAAAACGATAATAACACTGAGGTATTTTCATTTTATTTTTCCTTACACTGCTGAAAAGTAGTGAGGCGACATCCTCCGCCTTAGCAGAGGAGCCGCCACTGCTATTATTAAGACCCCGCTTGAGAGAAATCCACAAAACTTGCCTTGAAGATCCTAGAGTGGATATATTTTGGAATTTGGAAAGTTTTGTACCGATTCCTTGAATGACGCCAAAGTAATTAAGAAAACTAAAAATGCCTTTGTTTTTTAATACATACAGACGTGCACACACACACAATGGAGTGATATTTTGCAGATCGATGATAAAAACTAGATTTTCGGGTAATAAGTCAGAAAAAGCATTCAATGCACCCGAATGAAAATCACGTTTTAAATTTTTATAATTTAAATATGTATGATTGAAAGTCCTTTGCTCCTTACACACTTGCATATATAGAGGAAAGTAAGTGAAACAGAAGTTAGTTACAAAGATTGGAGACGTTCTCCATTTAACATCTCATACCTTTTTAACACCATTTTGGTCCTTTCTGCAAGTTCTTCTCGCTGTTTCTCCAGTGAAGGCAGCTTGTTAAGCCCTGGAAGAGAGGAACAACTGTTCAGTCTAAATGGGTGACTGGACCCTGTGTTGCATGCCATATCTCCTCTAGTTTGTATAAACCTTTTAATTATGGGTCTTTTTTACTATCCATGCATGGAAGCGCCTGAACTGCCTTCTCTCCCACAGGCTGCCAGAGCTAGTTTTGTCAACGCCATTAGGTCCAACTTCTGCACTGATTATTATTATTATTATTATCATTGTTCAACATCATACAGCGCTGCACCCCACAAAGAAAATAAACTCAGCTAATATTTTTACAATACAATTTTATTGGTTATTTGAAACAATAACATCCAATGTATTAGACCCTCATTACGAGTTGCCCGATAAATTACGACATGAATGTTAACGCCTGTTGCTACAAATATTGCAGTTATGAGTTTGGCATATTTTATTGCATCTGGTAAATACTGGGTGCAATAAAAATGCATCCTGTAATCAGTGGTGTAACAAAAGCTCCAGCAGACACCGCAGTGTGGGGGGGGGCCTCCGAGCTCCGCGGGCCCCCTCTGGCACTGGCAGCTCCCTGGCCTGAGAGCTCCAGACTGGGTCTGGAGCATAGGGGGCCCCCTGTATGTACTTTGGAGGGGAGGCCCTCAAGTTTCGTTACACCATTGCCTGTAATACATTTCGGCAGGTCAATCCTGCTGATATTTATCAAGGGAAAATCCCCAATAATTATTGGAAGATGCAGATTTGCTGTGGTAAATACCAAAATCCACACTATTTATTGCACCAGATAAATAACATGCCCCATGGGATTGTTCATTTTCAGGTTCATAAATATCGCCTCTAAAACACAGCCACTAGAAATGAGGGCCTTAGAATCCTGCAATTAATGAGAGAACATTACAATTTTCTTGTAATATGTTGTGCTGAATCTATAGGCATTGAGAAGTGAAGGATAGTGCGCAATAAGCAGGTTTTTACAAAAACTAAGTTTAAACTGTGCCTATATCATCTACAGGAAATTATATGCAGTAATTTACCATTTTTCGAATTTCCTTCCTACTGGTTATTTGATGAAAATCTACTTATGTGACCTCATGCATCTGATCTACTTCTAATTCATTGCAAGAATCCATGTTGTTATCTTTCCCAGTATTACTCAGTCTCTCACCTTGAAGTATTGTGTTACATCACAGTACAAAACACAATGTAGTCCACCAATTGGAGGACATTTTTTTCTCTTAAATTTGTCCATCTGGTTTTGATTGTTTGAAGTGCAACTCCAAAGAGACCTTTACTTTCATGGTGGAAGTTTCTGCAAAAGGATGGCACGACCAAGATTTGCTAGTTTTCAGTAAGCAAACATTTACAGATTTACTCTTCTAACTCCACATCTACTTACTTTGATGATATTGTGCAAATTAGTATTTTGGAATCATTATATGTGCAAGTCAATACTTTAAACACAATGGGCCCCATTACGATGTCGGGTGGAAGGCCATCAGACAGCTCGTTGGTGGAGTTCCGCCCAGCATCTGAGGCATCAGACCAATGCCTGCGGGGTGAATCCGCTCTGCCTCTGACACGCTCAACGAGCTCATCGAGGTGGAGGGTGGATTGTAATCCCCAGAATGGAGGCGGTGCCGTGGGGATTACGATGCATGTTTCCCAAAGCCATTCTATGACGGTCTGACTGCCATAGAAAGGCTGTCAGAAACGGACTTTGGGCACCCTAAGCAGGTAGCAGGGCCCCTGTGCCCTGCATCCCCCGCTACGAGGCTTGGGGGTAACCTGTGGGGCCCCCAAACATTCATGCATTGTTCGGCAGGCACGAGGCCTGCCACACGATGCATGGATGTTTCAAAAGTGCATATTTCATATTGTGGCTTGTGCTGCAGCCTGCAGCACAAGCTGCAACAGGAAAGATACACTTTCTGACTGCCGTGGAGGCGGTTGCATCCTGATTAAGCCTGGGCGGAGTTCGCGGAGTTCCGCAAAGTGCAAAAAAACCTTTGCCGCGCTACGCAGAGCTCCACAAGCGGCAGGGTGCATTAGAAAAATGCAGTTCGCAGTAATTTTCAGTTCCAGGTGTTTGTCCGCACTGTGAAATTATCGTGAACGGCACCATGCACAGCGCAAGCGGGCGCTGCTTCCTTTCTGCTGCTCGAGTAGATTTTCTACTCGAGCGGCAGCTTTCTCAAAGCCAACAGATGGTTTCTCAACGGCGGTCGCAAGCATAAGGGTCACTCCCATTGAGAAATCTGACCGCCCGCGTTGAGAAATCTTGCCGGGAGGTTGATTTCCCTCGCTCGCGCTCGCCAGCTTGATGTTGACGAGCGCAAATGAGGAAAAATCTCGCTGGGAGATGGATTTTCCTCGCTCGAGCTCACCAACTTGATGTGGATGAGCGCGAGTGAGGAAAAAACTCTGCTCCGCTACGCGGAGTGGAGTTTTTCAGAAGTCCGCGAGCTCCACGTAACGTGGAGTGCTGAAAACTCCACAAAATGCGTGAGTGGAGTTCACGGACCGGGGTTAATCCTAATTAGGGAAGCGGGACCGCCGGCACCTTGTCGCGCGGTCCCGTTTCTGACTCAATGCCGATCAGCGTAATGGGGCCCTATATTTTGGTACATCATCAACAGTGTTTTTTATCTTTATTTGTAATGTCAACATAGATATGTGGTTCCATTTTTGTAAATATGGATTTTCACTGCCATCATTCACTGGTGTCATTTATACTCTAAGGGGCCTATTCACAAACTGCAGTACATTTTGTAGTACTTTAATAGTACTCAAATGCACTACAAAATGTTATTCACAAACTTGCATGCAGAGGTTCAGGTATATCCTATCCTAACTTTTTCTGTGTGGATATCCCCGTTCTGGATGCAGAGTCTCAAGACACATTAAGTATACGTTTTAATAGTAAATGTTGGAGGGACAGGCGGAATGGTTGGAAAATGGGGTATACTTAGAATTCAAAGGGTGGAGGTTAGGAAGAAGTAAGTAGTAAGGTGAGTTTAGGAAGGACAGGGATGTGTTTAGAGAGGGGCATGCACCCACCCACAAAAGAGTAAGCCGGTTGCTATTCATAAACTATCCTTCTAAAGTTACTAGAGCCAAAAAGAAACCCAAAACAGTAAATTACTCTAGCACAGAGCTGAAGTAAGTCTAGCACCACACAACCAGCCACTGGTACTGCAACATCCTCCTATAGAAAATAATGAAGGTAAGGACTTAAAATAAACCCCTATAGGAAATGATGTTAAATTAAATTATTTAAAATAGTTAAACGTTTAAATTTAATATAATTTAATATAATTTAATTAAAAATACATTTGCAAAGTAAACTATGAAATATTTTAGCAACTTTTTTTATTTAAAAATTATTGCAACATTACGTTTTAATAAAATATCACTTAATTCCTTGTAATACATTCTATAGAATACTTTTAATTAATATTAATGCATAATAAATGCTTTAGGTGGGGATGTATTTTTTTAATCTCAATTTCAGAAAATAATTTGTATTTGATTTGACATATTTAAATTAAAGATTTACTTCAAAATTAAGCTAGTAGTGTGTAGCAGTTTTTCTTTTGTTCTACATTTAAAATACATGTATAAAATTAGTTTGAATATTATAATATTTAACATAAAAATATGTTTACAGTTTTTTGAGTGAAATAAACTTTTTTTCTTTTCCCTAAACTTTAACTTAGGGAGGCTCCGCAGTCAGGGTGGAGCACTCCGTATGGTGAAGTAAAGGAAAAAAAAAAAAGTTTATTAATCTCAGAAAAAGTTAGCAAAAATATTTTTATGTTTAATATTATTTTAAATTAATTTTATATATTTATTTTAAATGTCGAACAAACTAAAAATGTTACAGCAATCTTAAAATCTTTTTAAAATATTAAATAAATGAAAATCCTTTTTCAGAAATGCAAATGAGAAAATAAATTCACCTAAAGTAAATGTTTCATTATGCATTAATGATTATTAATGGTGATGTACAGAATTAATTAAACGTAATTTAATCATATTGTATTGCAATATAATGTTTAATTAATTTTTAAACTAAAACGTTATTTAAATATGTCATAAATAAATAACAGATGTGCTTTATCTTCATATCTAATTAACATTAACGATAATAATATTTGTATTCTTAAATATTTTAAGTATTTTAATTTAGTATTATTTTCTATAGGGTTTGTTTTTAAGTATCTGCCTCCATTACCTTCTATGGGAGGTTGATGCAGTATCAGTGGTTGGCCATGTGCAGTGATGGAATTGTTACTGTTTCTTTTGACAGTAGCAACTTGCACACGTAAATACAATTTTGAGTTACTTTACACTCTGATTTTGTGACTAACCAAATGTTTTAAAGTTACTGCAATATGTAAGAGTAAACTTACATGTATAAATATTGCTCACATGTGTAAGTTACCTTTGTGAATAGCTTTTTTATGTACTTTTGTTCCTGTAATGAAAACTGGAGCAGATGATTTGAAAAAAACCTGCCATATTTTCTGAGTCAGTAGGAAGTGCTTTGCTTAATGCCCATAGTACGGTGTGCTTTGTGTATGAAAAATCAACATTTATCATTGCATTTGGTGTGCTCACTGATAAACCTGACAATGTATCAGATATTTTATTATTATTAAAGGGTTATCTCTATACCGCAACATACGACCTGCGAGTCTCTTGGCACAATTAAGAAAACACATGTATAATGAATGGATTTACTAACATAAGCAGCAGGTCCAGATCTGAAAGCTGTGACTAGAAACCTACTATACAGATATAGGATCTTACTGGATGAAGGTGAAAAAATGATGATCAGTAAAAAACCCAAGCTAGACACAGCCAAAGAATAAAAGGTTTTAAGATTTTTATGAAATTTTCGTTAAAACGGATTCTGCTCTGACTTTTCATTAAATATTATTCCATAGCTAGGCACCTTGGGTGCTAAATGCTCTGTTTGAGTCTCTAGGTTGGAGATTTGAATTGTAGGGCTGTAGCAGATATTAAATGACTCCCAAAGGTATATTTAGTGAATTTGTTTCTTAGAAAATCAGTCTTGTCCATAATAAATGCATGCATCAAGCAGGATGAACATATTCCTTTTGCGGAATGGAAGCCAATGCAGCTCAGTCAGATGTTCCGGTACAGAGTCAAATATTTCTGAATTGTATAAAAGCATTTGGTGGTTAATATTTTGAGTAGAAATGTTTAAAAAACGAACGATTCAGCACAAAATCTTTTAAAATGGTGGAAACAGGCTTTCACTGTACCTGCAATTTGTTTTTTTCAGGGAATGTTCCGGGCAGGTGTTATTCCCAAAATATGTACTATATTTACTGGGAGTGGCGAGAAGCCTTTAGATGAGGGAAACAAAGTACTGTCCTATGTATTGGGATTCGGTCTGCTGAGCATAATCTCCATTTTATCAGGGTTTCATTTTAAAACGTTATCCGGCATCCAAGTACATCAAGTAGGTACCTTGTCCAGGGCTTGTATTATACCTTAGTATCTATCCTCCTGGTTTGGTTGTAGATTAAATATGATTTGTGCATATGCACATGTGGCTTTCAAATAAAATCTGATCTCAAAGTCTTACAGCAAGTCAGCCATAGGACGCAAATACACATTGCATGGTAAAGGGGATAAGCGTAAATCTCGAGGGGCAGGAAAAAAGAGTTCCTGAATTACGTATAAACAAAATCAACACATGTCTCTTAGATAAAGCATAATAGATGCTTCTCCCCTGCCTCTGAGACATCTTTGGCCTACATTTTCAAAACCCCTAAAAGTTGCGTCCTTTGTTAAATTGGGAAATGGAGAGTGGTGGAGCTGCATTAAAGTTGGACAATGTCATAATGATAATGCATGCATGGAAAAGGATAATTATGATTTGTGGATTGATTTGAAAAAAAACTGGTTTTGTGAGCAATGGGATATGTGAAGGTTCTTTAGATTGCCAATGTTCTTTTACAAATATGTTTGATGGAGTAAAGCCTTATGGAAGCTAGTGTGGAAGAACCTCAAGGTTCATCAGTTTCTATCAGAAGTTCAAGATGTGTTAAAGGACTTGAACAGCTGAAAGACTTTAATTAGGCCCTTCCCTTCAGCAATGTTTTGCAGCTGCTCAAGTTGTGCACTAGAAGCATATGGAATATCAGAAAGACTTTGTTTGATTAAGCCTTTGCCTCCTACAATTGTTTGGAAGTACTCAAGTTGGAGGCTGGGATCATACTTGTTGTTGTAGGAAGGGAGATGTGCTGCAGGTTTAACAGTTTTGTCCACAAGTTGTTTCAACTTAAGTCTTGTTTTTCCCCTCCTTGAGTTGTGCCCATGATTTATTTGCATGGATTCTTTCCCCCACACACCTTCCTCCCACTGTCCTCGTGCATTTTCTATTCTCTTTATTCCGGGTGCAGAACTTAAGTTGTGGATTTGTGTCACTACATTGAAGCCTCTACGGTTAATTGCTATTCTTCTCAATGTACCCCTTTTTTATTGTTACATGCTATTGAGTAGATCAGGGCCTATGACTTTTTCAACCATCTCTATTACTGTTTGAAACATCTAAACATCACCTTTACCCATATTTGTGACTCCTTCAAAGCCTACACCTGCTCTGATGAACTACCACTATGTTTTCATGACACTCATACATCCTTGCTACTGGTTAAAAGTAACTGAAAAGTACTGCCTGGTTTATGTTACTATTATACAGAAGCAACCATAAGGTTGCCTCTCACATCTGTAAATAAATAAATTGACCATAAATTGAGGATTCTCCAAATGTGAGTAGCATAAATATCACACGCAAGAGAGACTAAGTGGACAGCTGCATTTTGATCAGTTAATGCTAATGGGATTCACTGGTCTACTGTTAACCTACCTTTGAAGACTCGTGTGGCCCAGCGTGCCTGAATCTCTGAAGGTAATATGACGGCACCAATTGGCTGGATGATGCCAATGAATGCTAGTGTTGGTTTCTCTAGTTCTAGTGGAAAGACATGCCTGTATAGTAAAACCTTGCTGTTACTGGGTTTGGTAACTGTTTTGTCCAGGAATGGGAAAGTGAAGTTGAACCCAGTAGCAAAGATGATGACATCAATGTCTTCAGATGTCCCATCATCAAATGTTACGGAGGACTCAGTGAACTTCATCACACTTGGCTTAACCACCACTGAGCCGCGGATTATGCAGAGTGGCAAGTCATCGCTCACCAGGGGTTCCTTCCATGAGCACCTGGAGGAAACAAAACAGAACAAAAGTAAGCATATATATACTCATATATTTTTTATGTAAATGACTAATAGATACAGGCCATTATGATCCAATGCAGATCAACCCTCTTCATCTGCTGCAAGGATAATAGATAGGACACATGTAATACTACCCTAAGTGAGGTCTCTCTGTCTAGTTCTATGATGCCAGAGCACACTAAATCTACACATTGTGTGCTTTGACCGTTGAAGGTGGAACTTATGTATTAATCTGCTTAAATAAGGATTTACAGGGATAAGAAATCTTCATTAGATTTCATGTAATGCATCCCATTAGGAGCAATGATACTCCTTGTTCAGCCCATTGCCTACTCAGCCTTCTAGCTGTGCCTGGTGGATAGATCAGTTTCCTGAACTTTATTACATCATATACTCTACCGCACTAGTCTATCACAAACAGAACCAGCAGTTGAATCAGCTACATGACACAAGATCTGCCCTGAAGGCTGGTTGACTTAACACATCAAGCCATACTTTTCTCTCTATGTGCTATAACAACAATCTAGAGTGGTACACAACTAGGTGTAACATGGGTGACATTTTCATACAGCAGAGGTTTGTTCCAGATGCTGGCAGATTACCTTTTGGGAACAGTCTGCACAATAAGTTTCTCTTCATAGGCAGTTTGTTTGTCTTGACCCAGCATTGCTGATACAGAGAGAGCACGTTATGCAGCATTATTTGTGCATGTAGGTTTGCAGAGTGATAGTGCCATTGTGTGATTACAGTCAGTGGTTCATTGCTGTCATTTCATCACTGTGAGCTGATAGGGTGGGCACTCATAATTTGTTTATGGGCCAAATTTAAACAGTGTGGTGCACTGGTAGGCAAAATTAATGGGTCAGTAATCACTGAGTCTGGGTGTTAATTCCTCCCCTGCACTACACTGTACTGTTCTGAGTTCCTGGACCTAGAAAGGGACTAATGTGCATGGAGTGTCTTTACCCTTTGTTTTTGTATGTGGAATCCTGAACTTGTTTCTTCCCAGCAGGAGAAACAGAAGAGTAGACACCAAGTGCCCTTATGGAATCTGCCCCTTAGACTCTTGTTGGCTGACTAGATTTGTGTCACTTGAACCTGGAAGGTTAAAACTAATGGACTAAGCAAAAAGTGGGTTTCCAGATCAAGAGACCTAAACTCTGTGGCATTCAGATTGCCTGAAATCGCTTAGTGGTGGACTATCCCCAGGAGCGTCTAGAAATCTGATATGAATAGGAGATCTGTCAGTTATGGAAATGCTTATCAATGTAACTGACATTTTGCACAGGCACCTTTCAATGTGTCACCACCTTAATATTTATGTCAAGGGCAATCCTTTCTTGAAGAGGTGCTATGTGAAGTTAACTGAGTAACTCAATTTGGAGAAATGGATTACAGCTGAAAGAGTCACATGATCCCAATTTGTACATTAGTAAATTATACCCACACTCAAATGTGAAAGGATCTCTTTCAGAATTAGTACCTCAGGCAGCACCTCCCCTCCTGATGATAGGGGAATGTACTGTGAATAGAAATATGAGACTCTGTAGTGTTAAATGCCACTGTACTAAGAGGGTACAGCAGTTTTCTGTGCAAAAGCAAATGCAACATCACAATCATTAACGTTAAAAGCATTGTTATGTATCTCAAAGAGATCCAATAGCTTGTACAGTGGATTCACTGCATCACAGTACAATGGTTTGCACTCTGAAAAGGGGATTTAAGCAGAGTGGGGGTGTTTACTCTAGTATAGAATGTACTACTGTGGCCTGTAAGCAGGGTGCTAGCATCTGTAGGGTCTACATAGCCTGCAAGAGAGTCCACATATCTGCGGTGTGCTGATGGACTGGTTCTTGAAGGAGCAATGGTTTTGTTTACATATTTTCAGTTGTCCTCGTAAGAGAGGCCTGGAGGAGAACACTTCGAAAGCAATTTCTATGGTTGGTCCTGGACAGATACTGTGGAGTGTGGCAGGTAAGGTTGTTTAACGATGAGCAAATGAAATCCAAATGGTTTTACCACTGGTGTGTGTTAGCAATGTCACAAATTGTATAATATTGACGATTTCCAGGAGGTTAAGAACGATTTTCTTCATGTTTTCAGTTTTGTGCCACCTACAACGTGAACATTCCAGAGAACTATGTTTTTTAAGAAGCATGGTGAACCTTCTGAAATGAGGTAGAAAATCAAAGGTGAAGGTAGAATCTGATACAGGTAGTCAGTACATCAGATGGAAGGTGAAGGTCTCTGCACAAACGTACGAAAGTGGCAGAGGATGAGATTGAAGGAACTAGAGGCTAGTTGCTGGTTGAGCCTACATGGTCACTGTGCTGCCTTGATGACCCTGATAATGTCTTGTGTCCTACTGGGTAGACCAATGTGCTGGATATTATAACCTTGTTTGATCAGGATATCAAGATTGTGTGTGGAGCTGGCTCAGATTATTTTCCTGCATTGCAGACCTTCAGGTTGTGCCTGATGATGATGTCTGCTGTGTCTCCAGCATTCTGAACTACGGTGCAGTGTGTGCAATATTTGGCCCTGTGATTTGTTGATTGAAATCTGATTACATTGTTTAGTTTGGGCTGCTCCAGGTTGTGTGTATGGTTGCAGTCTGTGCAGGAGTGTACAAAGATTAAGTTGGTAAATGGCGATGTGGGTAGAGTGAACACTTTTTAAGTGGATTACCAGATAGGCATTATGTCAGAAAAGAGGTTCTGGCTTTCAGTCGTTTCCAGGTCCTACAGGTCTGAAATGCTGGTATCATTTCCTTCCTCTGCCCTTTACTTTGGATGAACAGATGAGGATGTTCTGAACAACTAGTTTAATCAGGGCAGGTCGAAAGAGACAATAACCCAATCTTTAAGCTTGTAAGAGAGGAATTGTAGGCTGAGGTTTCCATCAGGGTGCCTGCCATGAAACAAACCCCAGTTAATGGTGGAAGTCAGTGCATTGCTTGGAAATACTGGAGAAGATGGATTCACATGATCCAGGATAGCTGGGGCTTGGAAGGTATAAATTCAATGGCAGAATGCCTAGCAACATTTGGCCAAGCAGTCTGGCATGGTTAAGAGTGATGGGGAAGGACAAGGCTCTTCCTTTCGATACTCCGGAGATGGCTTGGGACCAAGGTCGGACTGACCTATAGGGCAATTAGGCAGTGCCTGATGGGCTGGTCTGACATATCATTGTATGGGCCATTTTTCCAAGGTTTTTAGTCCAGGTTGGCCGAGTTTTACTGTTGAGTTCCCTGATATTACCACAAACATTGCCTAAAGCAAACACAAATTCATGCAGTGTCTCAAACCTTGAAAAATACCCATACAGTGTCCTTATAAGTTCAAAACTGGTCTGATTTGCAAATGTAGGCTGCCTTTTTAGCTAATAGGTTTGCTAATCGGGGACACCTTTATTTTACTGCCCAGGCCTCTTTTTTGTCCCAGTCCAACCCTGTTTTGGACTTTTTGGAGAGTGAGGGGATCCCCCGGCCTGCGGAGCCATCTTGGCTGAGGGAGCAGAATATCTCTGGGTGGCGGTAGGCCAGGCAGCATCAGGCAGCCTCAGCAGTCTCCTCTATTGAACAGACCACAAGGTAACAGCAAAGGTAGTAGAGGAGTTGTGGTCTCAGAGGATCAGTCATTCCCCCACCACAGACTTTGAGCAAGGGCAATCCACGGAGGGGTCTGACACAAATGGAGTTTTAACTGTTGATGACCTCTTGCAGGGTCCCATTCCGATCCCCATTATTGCGAACCAAGTCTACAGAGCACTCACTGGAGTGGTGGGCCAGGTATCTCAATGTTGATGCATGATAGGCCGGCCCACTGGTTGTTCATTACCTAGTACATTTCTGGGCAGTAAGACACACACATGTTATGGGCTGGGCAGGGTCAGGGAGCTCCAATGTTTGAATCATTCTTTCTCTTGCTGCACACGCACAATAGGAGTGTGCCCACAAAGAGTAGTATATTGTTGCAGTGGTATAGGGGCTTTCTAGGGGCTGGTAAGGTAGTTCTTCAAACCTTACCAATAAGTATGTTTTATTGGTTGGCCGTGCACAAAACCTCACTGGCGGGGAGACTAAGATAGGTATCTCCCATTGACATTGTCCATATGCCCTTTCGCGAAGGGGTATGTCTTTGGCGGCCAGCACTGTATTGTGTTGCTGACACTGCCCAATGGGAGTATGGCTGAAATGTGTGACCTGAAACGTTCATGGGCTGGGTACGTCTGTTAAACGATACAGTATTTTGGCATGCTTAAAGAGGTGGAGAGTGAAGGTAGCATGTCTGCAAGAAAAGCATATGACCGTAGCTGAGCTGAACAAGCTGTGCAGGAAATGATGGGGACAAGCTTACGGCACTGTGTTCTTGGCTTTTTCAAAGGGTCGCTCAGCCCAACCCTCTTCAACATCTACATGGCCCCCTTCGTGGCCATCGTCTGACGGCACGGCCTCAGCATAGTATCCTACGCCGACGACACCCAGCTCATCCTCTCCCTCACGAACGACCCCACTACCACCAGACTCAACTACCAGGAAGGAATGCAAGACGTCGCAGCCTGGATGAGCAACAGCTTCCTAAAGCTCAACGTGGAGAAGACTGAAGTCCTCGTCCTCGGAACCACCCCATTGGCATGGAACAACACTTGGTGGCCCACCGCCCTCGGCAGCCCCCAGACCCCCACAGACCACGCCAGAAACCTCGGCATCGTACTCGACTCCTCCCTCTCCATGAACCGACAGGTCAACGCCGTCGCCTCCAGCTGCTTGAACACCCTCCGCATCCTCCGTACGACCTTCAAATGGTTCCCTACTGAGTCAAGGAAGTCGGTCACCCATGCACTCATCACCAGCAGGTTGGACTACGGTAACGCCCTCTATGCCAGCATAAACAAGTCCCTACTCTGCAAGCTCCAGACTATACAGAACACCGCCGCCGGACTGATTTGCATATGGCTGGGTTCAAACTGGAATGGCATGATGAGCAAAAAAACGATGGATTTAGGACCAGATCTCTGTACTGGGGTGAATGTATGACATTGTTCTGCATTCTGTCCATCAATTGTTGTTTTTGCATTTGTCACCCCGAGTGGGACGGGTATGCCCAGACGTGGGTCCCATGCTCTCCATGCCACTGGAATCAAGCTATCCTGGCTGAAGAGGGGTGAAACCCCGAAACCGGTCCTAGGATGCTTGTTTCCAGTCCAGGGAGGACCTGGCCTGGCAGTTCGGGCTGGACTGTTCCCATTGGGCACAGGGTCAGGACTGATTTGCATATGGCTGGGTTCAAACTGGAATGGCATGGTGAGCAAAAAAATGATGGATTTAGGCCCAGATCTCTGTATTGGGGTGAATGTATGACATTGTTCTGCATTCTGTCCATCAATTGTTGTTTTTGCAGACTCGTCCTCGGCATCCCTCGACAGGAGCACATCAGCCAACACCTACGAAAGCTCCACTGGCTCCCCATCGAGAAGAGAGTCACTTTCAAGATACTCACCCATGCCTACAAATGCCTACACAACACAGGACCCCAATACCTCAACAACAGAATCACCCTCCACGTACCCAAAAAGAACCTCTGAACCGCCAACCTCGTCCTCGCCGAAACCCAACGCATCCACAGAGCCAAAGCAGGGGGGAGATCCTTTTCCTACATCGTGGCCAAGACCTGGAACGAGCTCCCAATCAACATCAGACGCGCCCCCTCCCTGAACACCTCCAGATAGACTGTAAAGACCTGGCTCTTCGGCTGAACAGTACTGCTGACCCCCCCCACCCAGCGCCTTGAGACCCTCACGGGTGAGTAGCGCGCTTACAATTCCCTTATTGATTGATTGAAAGGGGGGGTCCTGATTTGGCTGACCAAGGATGTTCCCTTTCAGATTACAGGCTCTTCTATGGATCTAGAGTTTAGATTTGTGTTGTTGGACGGTGACATTAAGTGCAAGCAGTTGGTTCTGGGCTGTGTCTTTGTACCTAATGCGAATCAGGTTTTCTTTCTGCATGGTGTGGATGGACATTTGCCTGCTACTTGAGAGAGGATGTAGCTGCTCGTGTGGGACTTCAACATGGTGTGCAATGTGGATATAGATAGATTTGCCCCTCTCCAGAGGGACTGGTACTTATCCTAGTAAATCAGTGTTTTGCAGAATGGAGGAGACAGTGGGAGCTGGTTGAGGCCTGGAGGAGGCAACACCCAGAGGCTGTGGATTTCTCTTTGTTTTCTCAAATTCATGATATGTACACATAACTTGATATGTTCCTGGTTAGACTGAGTAGGCAGATGGAGATTGTAAATCCTCAGTACCTTGCCTGGGTCTTATACGATCATAGTCCCCTGGAAATGTAGTTGAGCATTGATCAGTAAAAGGCCTGGATTTCCATGTGGCGACTACAGCCTAAGATACTACTTGATATCTCCTTCTGTGCAGAGACAGGAGAGGGAATAGATAATTTCTTCCATGAGAATCCAGGCACGGTCTCGACCCTGGTCATTTAATCAGAGGTCTTTAAAACAGTTATTAGGGTGCTATCCATCAAAATATACTGGGGGGTCAAGAAACTGCTCACATGCCAACTAAAAGAAAAGGAGGCGGAGGTGAAATGGTTGGAAGAGCTTGGTCTTGGACATTGTGAGGCATGTACATTGGTTCAAAGGGTTAAGAGGGTCCTGATGGATCTGGAGGCGCATCTGGGAAGCCTGCATTACAAAAAATATGTAGCAAGACAACATTCTGAGGGTGATCGGGCAGGGACAATGCTTGCATGGCTAGTGCTGACTGAACTGGATAGTCAAACTATTTGTACACTGCGCATTAGCAGAGGTGAGATAGTGTAATGTCATGTCTTGGTACCCCAAGAAGACTAGTTGAATAGCCAGGTCTTCAGCTTCTTGCGGAATTCAAGAATTGAGGAGGAGGCCCTGATGTGTTTGGAGAGGTTGTTCCAGGATTTGGCAGCTTGCAGGAGAATGATTGACCTACCGCTCTACTTCTGTGGATGCGGAGTTTATGTGCGAGCCAGAGTGATGCTGAGCGAAGTTGTCTGGTGGGTTGGTGGAAGTGAAGCCTGTGATTGAGGTATGCATGTCCCCTCCTGCGTAGTGACTTTTATGCATGTGTGAAAAGTTTGAACTTGCAGTGTTCCTGGATAGGGAGACTGTGGGCTCTCTGAGGAGTAGTGTGGTGTGGGTTCAGCACGGGAGGTCGAGGACAAGTCTGGCGGCGGTGATTTGGATGGTTTGAAGACTGTGAAAAAGATGGGTTGGGATGCGGGTATTGAGTGTGTTGCTGTAGTCTAATCTGTTTGTGATTAGGGCCTGCGTGATGGTACATCTGGTGTCCATTGGGAGCCACTTGAAGATTTTACGTAACATGCGGAGGATGTTGAAGCATGAGGAGTTGACTGCATTGTCCTGGGACGTCAGAATAAGGCTGGTGTCCAGGATGAGGCCTAGGTTCCTAGGGTTGTCGGTTGTGGTGGGTCCAAGATCGGGGGGCCGCCAGGTGAAGTCCCAAGGGGAGCTCTTATTTCCAAAGATCGGCATTTCAGCTTTGTCGGTGTTGAGCTTGAGGCAGTTTTCTTTATCCAATTGCCACACTGGTCATGCATTGTTTGAAGTTTGTCTTGGCGGTGACAGTTTTATCTGAGAGGGAAAACAATGGGCTGGGTGTCGTCGGCGTAGGAGATGATCTTGATTCCATGGGGTCTGATGATGTTTGCCAGAGGGGTCATGTATATGTTGAAAAATGTAGGACTGAGGGATGAGAACTCAAAAAGTGAGAACTCAAGTAGAGATTAATACTGTGTTTGCTCATTATTATGAAACCCTATACTCTATCGCTTATTCTCTGACACAATATCTGGCTGACATCTTCATGCCTAGTCTGAATGACTTGCAAAAGGCATCGCTGAAGGAACCCTTATTGGCTGGGACGATCGGAGTGTCTTTCACCCAATAGGCCAAGGTAAAGGCCCCTGGTACGCAAGGTCTACCCATGGACTACTCAACATGCAGGTCCAAGTTGGTCTGAAGTTGCCTGCTATGTACTTGGAAGCTAGTGAGTGTCGGGTCCTGCCGGAGTCAAGCAGAACGGCCAAAGTGGTGGCGCTGCTGAAGGCCAGTGTGGACCCATTGGATGTAACATCTTATTCTCTTCCATCATTATTGAACTCGGACAGTAAGATGTTGGCCAAGGTACTGGCAAATAGGTTGCCCCCCTTGGTCTCTTCCCATGGTCCATGACAATCAGAGTGATGTTATACCAAGGAGGAATACCCACATGAGCTTACGCCGACTTCTCAGTGCCCTCTATAGAGCCTCACACCTGCTGCAAGTTGTAATGGTGGCCTCTCTGAACATTGAGAAGGCTATTGATACCCTCCTGTGGTCTTACCGGTATGTGGTTCACCGTAAGTTGGGGATCGGGGATGGTTTCCTGCAGTGGATCTGCCTGCTATATTTCACACCACAAGCCAGGGACCAGACAGGAAGTGCATTGTCGAGACAATGGGATAAATGTAGTGGCACCCAGCAGGGATGCCCTCTCTCTGATATTAGCCTTGGCGATCGGGCCGTTGGCCTGTCTGCTGCATTCCAGGACACTGGATTGGGGTGTCCACCTGGTGTTGAATCTCAGATTCAAGGAGTAGTCTCCCAGACTTTTTGAGCTTGTTGGAAGATTGCGATGGGATATCCATGTAAACTGGGCAAAATCAGTACAGTACCCCATACATGTCATGCCCACGGACCTTCTTCCTCTGGTAGGTGCCCGACAGGTAGTAAATGGTAGTAAATGACACCTTCAAATATCTTGGAATTTGGATCGATTAGGAGGGGAAATATATCTGGTGTAAGGCAATTTCAGCAGGGCTGTGTCATCACTGAGATATTCACTTGCTTTCTGGAAATATTTGCAGCTCTCTCCTTTGGGTAAAGTGGCTATACTAAAAATCATAGTGTTGCTTTGGCTCTTGTACTTTTTCAGGCCATACCAATGGTGCGGAAATATCCTTTTTTCCAGGAACGTCACCGTCTGTTTTCTGATCTGATTTGAGAGACACTACGGAAGCAGTTGACCTTGGGTAAGACGATGCTTCCTCTGCATAGCAGTGGAATGGGGAAGTGTACAACCTGGTGGCTCAATTGGAGTCCCATGCGAATGGCATACATGAGAGATCAAGGCAACTGTCCCGGGGATATTGGTGCCTTTACTAATATTGGGTGATGTGAAAATCACCGGGAAACATTGAGAACCTCACAGGTTACTTCCTATTGCTGGAGGAAGTATGTTGAAGTATGTTGGCAGATTGGGGGGGGCAGAAGCATCTATGGTCCAGTGACACTTTAGTGGGGCCTTCCACAGTTCAGCCCTCTGACCCGGCATTATGACATGCAGATTTGGAGCAATCACAACTTGAGCTTGATAGGTGATTTAATTACTAGGGGTTGCTCTGAGATTCTTTGAGATTAGTGACGATACTCACTAGCAAGTGGGTTAATTCATGGCACATGTAGCCCTTGTAGCCGCTGTTAGGCCAACTTTGACATCAGGGGACCAGGAACCTAAGGCTTCCAAGATGCTGTTGCATATTCTTACACTGGGGAACTGCACACATGCGGTCACGCTCTTGCACACTCCTCTTTCCCCCGTCTTCCACATGGCAATAAGGAGGGTGTGGCAGATGTGAGAGGAAGCAATTAGTGCTGTATTAATGGATAGTGCATGAGTAACATCCTAACTTATATGTGTACCTTCTCCAGAATGTCCACTTTCGGTTTGCACAGAGGAATTATGTGCATGAAACATATCTCTCCCCACACAGGCTTGCTAAAATATATGTTGGGAAAATGTATGTTGGGTCAGTTGATAGATGACCTCACTGCTTGAGACCTTTGGCCCACTTCTATACTATGGTTTGGTAGGGCACAATAATACAGGCATATTGGAGTGTGGAGTTGGGCATCATAGAGGAGGTTTCAGGGCATGAAATCCCACAGGTGCCTCTACAATGTTTGCTGGGACAGTTCTCTTGACCCCAATCCTCCAAGCAACAGAGTAGGTTCATAGACCTGCCACTGATAGTAGCAAAGACTAATATTGCCATGAACTGGAAGACTTGTGCAGCACCACATGTGGGGAAGTGGTTGCATGATTTAATAAAATTGACACCTGCAGAAATATATGCTCTATCCACCCTCGACAGAAGAACCACAATGCCCACACCTACAGACGTCTTGGACACTCTCCTGATAGTGCTAGAGGGGAAATCAGTTGATCATCCGCCTTGGGGATGATCGAGGTGCACTGATATATCACTGGTCTTTTTTTCTTTCTTTAATGGTCATTCTCACATTGATTGTCTTACTGTATACAATGCCGGTTGTATTAGTATTTGGGCCCCTGGTATGGGGAAAAGGGGGCATGGCTGGCCAACGGGGTGGGGCTGTTTATGTTTACAGATTCTCTCAAATGTTGAGGAATATACTTTTCCAATAGTACACGCTCAAAGTCTGACGCTAGAAGAACTGTTAGCAATGATCTCATCCACAATCTTTGTGTATTTGCTGTAAAACCAATAAAGAGCAATTAAAAAAACAAAACATTTGTCCAAGCAAGTGGTGAGATGGAATTGCTTCATTACAAACCTGGACAGCACTGAGAAAGGGTAATGAGAATCGATTGGTACAGACTTCTTTATATGACAGACAATGCGTGTACGTCTGAGGCAGGTTATTTGGAAAGTAACCATTAAATGTAATGGGGCAACCCTGTGTCCCTCAGAACCTGGGTATAATAGATAAATGCTACAATGTGTTCTGTTGGGTAAATCAATTGCGTAGTTTAAATTGGAGTAAGTAAAAAAAGAACTTGTTGTGAAAGTAAAGGGATAAGTCAAAGCACACCAAACCAAGGTTATACTCAATATATATTATTTATATATAATTTAAATGCATCATGATATATATGGCTGAAACACAGTTAATTCACATGAGACACAACTGATATAACATGGAGTTACAATGACGTGGAGTGACATTATTCAGTGCATAATCAAAAAGACAGACAAATATACATAAACACTTCAAGACAAAGCATAAACATTTTTGAAGATTCCGGCCTATCACAATCTATGTAGCTCAACTAGCACCCTGTCTTGGCTTTGACAATGTTTCTTAAGGTGAATTTAAACTAAGCAATTGATTTACTCAAACACACTGTAGCATTTATCTATTTTTGAAACTAAGGCAGATAGGCAGCTTACAGATGCCAAGTTTACAGTATGTGCAAGAGACTACTAACACAGACAGTTCACGCCTACACGCTGTATCTAATGTGATTGTGAGTACTGTGATTGAAATCTGTTTTTAGCCTTTTTTATTAGCATATTTGCGTTTTTTAGACTTGGGCATATTGTGCCATATATGTATGTTTAACTGAGTGGGATCCTAGGCAATATGTGTGAAATTAACTGAGCGAAGATCTGAGCAATCTTAATCTGATCTTGAGGCAGTGGCAAACAGAACTGTAGCAATGCTTGGTGGGAGCAAGCAGTATTGTATTGCTCTCCACCACACATTGTGTGCCAGTGCCAAGGGGACTACATGAATAGACAATCACATGTCCGCACAGTGGATGCACACAGTGAGCAATGGAAAGCACATGTGGAGCCTTCCGCGACTGAGCGGGGCCATTATGCTGGCAGAATTATTTACTGATCACAAGAGCTGAAGGCCTTTATTCAAGAGCGTTCTATGGTTCCGGCATACATAGAATATGTCTTGCTGCTAAACAATAGTTTTTGCTGACAGGATAGTCCATAGGACAATTATTAAGTCCTATGACTAATTCCCAGTTGTGCATGTCTATATGAAATACAGAAAGTTGACTTGGAGACATTGCAGAATTTAATAATGAAAGCTAAGTTAGGACTTCCCTATGACCCTTGTCCTCTGAATATTTTTGACCAACTATGGCCAGAAATTTGCAGTCCTTTTCCAGCCCTGTTCAGTGTATCAATGGTTCAGAAGAATGCACTACACTCCATCAAGAACGTTGTTATCTTACCGCTTTTGAAGAAATCAGAGGATGATCCATCTATAATGAAGAATTATAGGCCTATCTCCTTATTACCATTTGATGCCAAGATCTTGGAAACCCATGTGGCTAATGTCATTTGTACACATCTCCAATAATCCAAGTTTTTTGGACCCTTTACAGGTAAATTTCTGACCAAAACATAACACCTACTCTCTACTGCTGGCGGTAATGGGCAATCTTAGGTTGGTATGCGACAAGAGCCATCAATCTGCTTTGATCCTACTGGATCTTTCAGCTGCCTTGACATGGTCGCCCATGACATCTTATTGGACCGTGTGGAGGCAGCTTGCTTCAAGGATCAAGCATTTCAATGGATAAATTCTTTTTAACAGGGCGTTACCAAGGCATGCAACTACTTACACAGCAAATAGACAACATGTTCAGTGAGAAGTTCCATTGGGGTCCTTCTTAGTCTCCACATTTATTTAATATCTATGTTCATTCATTGGTCAAGGATGTCATTGCCAGAGGATATGCACTTTATATGTATGCTGATGCTTCTCAAATTTTGTTTCAGCTGGACTATAATCTCCACTCAGAAATGGGATTCCAGAACATAATGCTTTACTATGGAATTGTATTGGACGGTAACAGGTTAAACTAAACTCAGAAAAAATTGAGGTGCTAGTCAATAGTCACTAACAACAAATATGAACCTTGGGCTAATTCACACCGGCCACCGGAGATGGGTTTCTTGCCAATTCCCACGGATACTCAAAATAGAAAGGTGGTATACCGTAGAGATTAATTCATATAAGAAACATTCATTTTTTGTACTAAAAAATAAGACCAATAACAGCCCACTCATTTGCGTGTTGACTTACAACCCTAAAGTTAAGAGTATTATACAAAAAAGATGGAATATCCTATCAGATTGTGAGTTTCCAAAACCAATGTTTTCCTTCAGAAGAGGAAAGGACCTTCATCAAGAACCGGTTAGAGCACCCAGAAACTTGGAAATAGCTAAAAATCTTCTAGAAATGTTTGGTTTTCCACTGATAGTAGACCACTTTAGGTGACAAAAATGTCTTACCTGTAAATTCACTAATGACACCAAGTATGCAACAATGAATGATATTGCGCACAACAGACCACATTTTCAAACTATTACACTAAGAATGTTATTTGCTTTGTGAAATGCTCCTGTGAGAAAATATAATTAGGGCAAACAACATTAACCTGTCAAGACATGCATTCTTCAAAATAGGTCCCGGATCAGATGCCATGTACAAAGGGCACCTATGGATAACAGCTATAGCATCATGAATTACTCAAAAGATGAACTGAGCTAGTCAGTCATTTTTGTCACACAACACAGCCCCAGGGGTGGTTCCATTTCATCAGTCCTGGCAAATTCGGAGGCCAAAATGATTGAGAAATTTCTGTACACTTACTAGTTTTTTGAATGAATTGGACTAAATATGGTCCCTGATAAACAGCTTGTTGTGACTTGTTTTTTGATGGTTGCATTATTTGAAGTTCTTTTATTTCGTTTTCCAGACCTTATATGAATCAGCTACTGAAGTTCAGACAATGTGTTATTACTAGGACCTTAACATGTTTTTTAATCAAAAATGGAACTATAAGTGATTGCCTTGGATCGTTTCTCAATAACTTCAGGTGATGTCTACACATGCTATGTCCATTGATTTTTTCCTAAGGCAGGTCAGTATAATGTTTCATTTTAATTTTAAAGTTGGTAGTTTTAACCTTATAGTTATTCACCCAACTTGGCTTTTCTCTTAGTAATATTAGTGGGTTTAACTGCTCCATTATTTGTAAATATCCTTTCCTGGAAAAAGCTTCCCCATTCATTTCAAGATAGCCACCATTGCGGCACGTTTTTTCATATGACACGCTCCCGGTATGCAGTGCACATGACATGTCAACAGTGCATTTATTTTGGTGCTGTGGCATCTTTGGGATGCCAGGTTTAATGTACAAGATGTTCTGAGAATAAATCATTGTGTAACTGAAGTTTAGATGCTCCATTTATCCCAATTCGGTAAGCCCTGTGAGCCCGAGAACCCTCTGCTCCCGTAGAAGTAATATTTTTTTAATAATTATTGCTTTAATAATCTGTAAACTTTGGTATTGTTTAGGGCAGTTGAGTTCTGCGACTGGGATTTAGTACTCTATCCAGCAATTATTTTCTAATTCGCGGGCACTGTTGTTCACCAATTCACAGGCACCATTGCCCGCACTGATTCCAGGAATTGAGTTGTTTATTGAGTTATACGCGTGTAAATTAGTCTGTAGGAAATGTTACATAAAACAGTGAGGATTACAAGTTGTAGGTATCACATGTCATCCATACTAGTAGGCAGTATATATTTTAAGAGTGTTTGTCCTGGAGAAGCACACACTCAGGATTTAAAACGTATCACAGTGGTTGGCTTTACTAATAAAATATATTTCTACCCAAACGAACCCCCTTTTAGCAACATTAGGATATTGAAAGACTGGGAGAAAGGGTGCGGGAATAACGTTCTAACCTATACTGTGCAGTCTGAATGCAGCTCCTTGATGACAGTTTATATGTAACTGTACTATATTAGGATTGTAACCTATGAACTGCAAGTAACAAAAGGACAAAAGCAGTAAACCACTGAGCTAGTCACATACAATGTGTACTGAGACAAACTTCAAGAAACACACAAGAGCACACACCTTATGTCTAACACTCTCCTCCTGCCTGCAAAACCCTTATGCTGAATATACGTATTTGGCTCAGAATTAATTCTTACTGGATATTAGCTGCAGAAATGTTTTCAGGCTGCACTGTGGTTGCTTCTCTTACATGAACTCAAACTGTTATTAGGAAGTCCACCTTCTAGTGCTAGTCTGTGCGGGCTATGCAGCACATGGTCCTAGTGAGAAAGTTTGGACTATGGTTTTCACTCCAGTCTAGTCTCTCAGCATAGCACTGTAGGGCAGGGAGGTCAAGAAGAGCAGCCCTAGCTCCCGAAGGTCCTAGTAACAACAGCAGCACGGGTAGGGGAGGGCAACAGCAGGCCTAGTAGTAGTCTCAAGCACAACAGCAGACTAGACTGGGATCAGTCAAGAATAAGTAGCAAGGAAGGCTGGGGGTGCGTACGTATATGTCGAGCATTGATTGCATTTGGGGCATTTGTGGTAATCCATTCATGCTGTTTCTTGATCGCTTCACATACAATTTACTTATCTCGCCGATTAAGGTTACATTTCCTAAAGCTTATTAGTCAATAATAGTATGGTGATCATTATTAGCATGTATGCATTGACACAAATAGTGTGGGTTTAGCACATGACATAGAGTCTTCCAGGCAATTAGCAAAAACGTTTTTTTAGTCCTGGCGCTATATAATTTTCTAACTCCGTTGATTCACGTAAGGCCTTCATAAGCTCATTGGTAGTCTACGCTTGCATGGTGATCTTTAAAAGCATGCGTATACCAGCATGTTAAATGTGGCCTTAGCACGTGAGATAGGAGATGATGTCATTCCGCACAATTTGGTCATTTGTCTTGAATGTATATATAATGTTACAAATTTTTGAGATGCAGAATATTTATTGTTTCATTTTAAGGCTTGGGTTTTATTGTCTTCCTAGCCCTGGAGAGGCCTTTAATGATTATAGGCCAAAACGCGTCAAGCGTCAACTTTTCAGTAGGAGGAGTAAAACAAGATATATTCATATTTTATCTGTACAGTCATAAGGAGAAAGTAAAGGTACAGGTGTCCCTGGTCTCCCTTGATTTGGTGACTAACTCCATGTGGATTGGAAGTTGGACTCATTACGCAACCACCTTTTTGTATCTAATAATAAGGAAGCGAGGAGGAACAAATGGACAATGAGCTCTCCCAACAATTGAGGGCACTTGGAATGTGTTGAATGTTTGAGTCTTGTTCATGTCTTCTGTAATGTAATTTGGTTTTGTTTTTACCTTTGCATCAGAGATCTTTAAAGCATTATGGAATGTATATGGATGCATTGATTGGCTCATGAAATGTATGATAAAGTAATACATAGTTGATTGTCATAATCCGGGTGAAAATGTATTATTTCAATGAGGCATGAATGTTTCTTATATGAATTCATCTCTACGGTTTTGTGGGGAATATATGGGCAACCCCCCTTTATTTTGAGCACCCCCCAATGAGGCGAAAAGCTGGTCATCAATGGTAACTTAACCAAAAAATCTCAAATATTCTCCGTGGTTGCTAAAACTATCTTTCTTCTGAGACAGATAAAAAAGCTAATGCCTCATCTCATTATTGAGGCTCTTATATCGGTAGTGGTGACTCTGATCGTTCGAGATTGGACTATGCTAATTCATTGTACCCATTCCTTCCATCCGCTGCATTGTCTGCAGTATACAGAATCCACAGGCCCGCTTGATAACTTGAACTCGAAGAAGAACCCGTGTATCTCCACTGCTTAAACAACTGCGCTGGCTGCCAATGAAGTACAGAATCCTTTTCCAGCTCTGTTGATCTGTTTGTTAGGCACTCCATGGCCTAGCCTCTTCTATTATCGCAGACTACACGCCTTCACAAGCACCACACTGCCTCAGCACTACCCCGAGGTTTGTTAAATCAAAGCTGGGAAGATGGTGCTTCTCGGTGTGCAAGACCGAGGCTGTGGGATTCCCTCCCTATAGCTCTGAGAACTGAATCCAAGCTGTCTTTTTTACAACATAGAGACTGTGGGAATACTGATTTATTAATGTTGATCAATCCAAGTGCTATTGGATGGGGATAACTCATAAAAAATAAATAAATGGTTTTGAACAAAGAAAAACACACCTGTCTCGCTGTAAGCCATAGTTTGACTGATCAAAGCACTTATTCAGACGCCTCTCTATCAGCCACCATTCGACGGAGCTAGGCAAAGACAGCCGGATCCAGTTCTTAAAGCGGGAAAAGTTCAACAAGTCAAAAGGGTAGCCGCCTTCCTCGATACGGCCCAGGACCCAGGCTCCTCTCTTGCTGCTAAGAAACACCTGGAAAACAAACCAACGAATCAGTAAGCGTCTTTGTGTCTCTTTTGTATTGCCCCCTTAGCCAATACGGGCGATCAAAGAGTCTGAACAAACAGGGCTTAAAGTGGGAAAAAAAAACTGGGGGTGCTCTAAGAGGGGCGTGGCAAATTTCTTAAAGGGGTGTGGCCTATCCGAGTAGGGGCGTGGTCTAAATCAAGATAACTAGCATTGTGTGCTTAAGAAAATCATGAAGTCGCATCCAGCAAAGGATAATAAAATAGGCAAAAAGGTATATTTATTAAGTATAAGCCATAAAATACCAAACACTTTAAAAACATGCAGCCACAAGTTACATTACACAAGATCATATACATTTTTGGGGGACAGGGGGCACAGTGAGATTAAGTCTTAATCTCACTGTGCCCCCAGTCCCCCAAAAATGTATATGATCTTGTGTAATGTAACTAGTGCTCATGTAGCTCACGTAAAGCGCTCCAATACGTTCGGGTCGAGACAGAGCTATATTAAACTGTAATATATATATATATATATCTCAACTCCCTTCCTAATGCATCTAGAGTTATTATATTCAGTGGCTGGGTGGTTTATTGCTATTTTCCGGCGCTGGCACAAGTCCTTCTGAAGGCTCACAGGCTGTGTGTGCGAGCACCGGCGCTAGAGTGTATGCCAACGTCGGTATGTATTTCATGTGTTATTGTTCATCCTATGTGTGATTTGACATGTGTGGTTCCACGTTATCACAGATGTGTTACTGTAAACGTTATTTATTAGGCGATCAGTGAACAGAAGCAGACACCTGGACGGACTAACACACAGAAGGGAATATAATGTAAATGAAACGACCCATGGATGGATAAACTGACTGATGGGTGGACGGTCGGTTGGTTAGAAATAGACATATGATTGAGAAAAAAGACGGGCAGGTATGTATCTAGAGAAATCAGACAGGTTTTTGAGGCATAGAGATGACGGGCGGACAGGGGCAGGGCTGCACTGGTAGTGGTAGTGTCACTGCTGCTGGATTCTGTTGTAGACCCTCGTCCCTCACTTGCTTTAAGGCAGCGCAGGGTCACACTGGTTGCTGGAGAAATCATGCTGCAGGCCGTAAAAGCAGGGTCGTGCCGGTTCTAACCAGCTGTTGTTGTGGCGATGGCTGGCACGATGACGTAGGTGGCGCTGCGTGTTCAAAGAGAAGGGAAATCCCGAGAGAAAGTGTCTCTCTTCAAAGGATTTCCCTTCCTGCTACAGATGACGTCACGCCTTAAGCAGTGCGCGCGCATGCTCACCCGAAACACCAAACAAAAACCAGGATGTCTGGTCACCCTACCTTTGAGGCCCGAAAATAGAGCCCCCTAGAGACCCCTTTCGAGGCCCCCCCAAAAAAACTGGGGGTGCTCAGACCCCCACAGACCCCCCCCACTTAAGCCCTGTGAACAAACATACATTAACATATCACTTAACCTCCAGTTTAATTTCATTCAGATTTATTTTAAAATGTAGTTGCGCGTTTTGTAGGTGATGGTGTGTAAAAGAAACAGAAAAAATGATCAGCCTATATGTTCAAAACGTTTCCCATGAACAATGGCACTATGCTTCACTCACAGCCTGGTAATGAGCATTGCATTGCAGAGAAATGACTTTGGCGGTATCTGTGGGTATGCACAGAGCTGTCTTTATGTATATACCTGCCTTTGGCAAGGTACTTTTTTGTGCTCTTCCTTCTTTAGCACAAACAAAGAGCATAGTGCTAATCCTCCTGCAAGACAGTGATCTCACAAGCTCCGCCACCCAGAAGCCCAACTCGCGTGCCGTTAACTAGGGGGTCATCATGAGAGCAGGGCAATATACTTACAACAGTTTATGGCCAGGTATGCCCCACTACGAGGCAAGGTGGAACCTGAGGGACCTCAGACACATCTATTCTGCAGAACATGGTGTCTGTTGTGTGGGGTCTAGTGCTCTTCAGCTGGGCACAGGAGACAAAGGGGCGTATTCACAAGGGCATTGCGCCACCGGAACGTCACTTTGTCCGACGTTCCTGTGGTACAATGCTCTGCTCCATATTTACAAAGCAGTGTTAAGCCACTTTGCGAGGCTTAACGCCACTTTGTAAATATCATCCCCTTTCACACAGGTATCTGCATGAAAGGGGCGTGCAATGAACGTTGCTGTTTGCGTTCTACAGCAACACCGATTGGTTTTTGATGCTGTCCCAGATTTACATGGATGTATATCTGAGGAAGCAGCAAAATCAAACGCCACTGAATAGCAGGTGTTAGATTGGCGCAATGAGGAGAAATACCTTTATTTCTCCTCGTTTTTGCTCTTTCTATGTGTGCTGCATTCTGCAGCACACGTAGAAAGAGCAAATCACCTTTAAAGATTGTTTATTTGCAAGAAGGTGTTCCTTTCTGCACATAAACAATCATCACTGCAACGCAGGCACCCTTGCACTATGGCGCAAGGGTGTCTGTGTTGGCACTAGGCAGCTTTTTTTTAGCACCAGGGAAAACACAGGGGTGCGCCGTATTCTTGTAAATACGGCGCATCCCTGCATTTTTTAAATGACGCAGCTCGGCGCTGCTAAATTGCTTGCAACGCGGAGCCATTTCCTAGTAAATATACCCCAAAACTTTCCAAACCAAGTAGTGAATGGGTCAGAAACTTACACTGAACTTACTAATGATGATTACTGCAACATGTTTATCAACTGAATTTTTATATTTTAACTTGGTGGGTGTTTACATAACATATGTTTATATTATATGTGTAGTTTATGAGTGGTGTAAAATGATTTGCATTAACTGTAGCACAGAAAGTACTGTTTGCTTTGCATACAGTGGGGCGATCCTGGTGTTATCAAATTGTAACCAAGGCTAGTGTGATGTGCTTAAATACCATACTGCTGCCAGTCTCTCACAAAGGGTCTCAGGAAACACTGGGCTTGCATTTGAGGTGAGGCAAATATGTGCCACCTCTTTAAATGCTAAGGGGCATATTTATCAATGAGTTGCGTCACCCTTGCACCACGCAAGTGGGTGCTAGGGCGACGCAACAAATAAGACAGATTTATCAAGCCACGCAAGGCCACTTCGGCAGCCCTGCATGGTTTGGTAAATCTAGAGTAACGCTGCACAAATCGCTGCATTGTGTTACTCTTCCCCAAGGAGGCATTCCATGGATGGAGCCTGGGTGTTTCCATGCATCCACCTATGGATTTTATCACACTCCCAGACCTGGGAATGCATCAAAAAGCTACGCCTCCCCAGGGAAGTCGTAACAAGGAGAAATAGCTTTTCCTCTTTCTATGTGTGCTGCATTGTGCAGCACACATAGAAAAAGTGAAATGCCAGGTACCCCTTCCTGCTCAAAAACAATCCTGCCTGCAACTCAAGCACCCTAGTACCATGGCGCAAGCGTGCCTGCATTGGCGCTAGGCAGCACATTGTGCGCCAAAGCAAGGAAAGGACAGAAACACGTTGTATCATGTTAATTACGGTGCATTCCTGCCCTTTCCCTTTCACGCAGCGCAGCAGCAAGGTGGTTTGCTGTGCTGCGTGAAATATAGATAAATCCACCCCTAAGTGTTTCTACAAAGAAAGTTAAAAGTCACATTCATTTAGAGCAAAACTTAAAACTGTTTCTTTCCATAGGTTTACAGGCACAGATTGCATGCTATTGCAAACAATCTCAACCTGCTATATTCCTTAAAATCCTGCATGAAAAATTGATCTTGAATTAAACTTTTGCTTTTTCCCTCCCTAATTTTTATTTATTATACGTCTGCTTCCCACTACTTTCTGTATGCCTATTCTGTAAATAAACTACTCTAAATCTCATGACTGTCTGTCTTAATCTTTTTTTTTAACCATACCAATATTTCTTAATTCCAGCAAATTTGCTTCTCACATAGCTCCCTCCAATGATCACATCTGTTAATGTACTATAAAGAAACTGGGGCGAATGCACGGAATGTGTTCCTTTAGCATGCAAGACAAACCCTAATAATGAATGGAATGACTATGCAGACGTGGTTGAAATTGTCATCCTCATCATCTGAAATTGGCAAGAGTGTTGCCGGGTTCAGGATATTACAACAGCGAATTGTAATATTTTCAACCACCAGAATTAATTGCTCACATTGGGATAGCCAACTATTTGTCGTGCTGGATTTGAGTACGGGTCAGTGAAATTTCTATCAAATGAAGAACCATCATAGTAAGGATATTAACTATTACAATACTCTCAATCGGCTGGATTCCAACAATAACAGCATCAACAGAATTTAAACTTTTCGGCAAGTGCTACAACCACTTAAGCTACTGTGGCTGAAAAATAGGCCACTAGCTATTTCACTTCTCCATGGATCTGTGTCAATACAGACAACGTGCCCCTGGCACGTTCATGACAGAAAAGGAAGGGTCCGTGTTATAGTCGAGTATTCCAAGGGCTGCTATACTGCAGAGATTGCTTTAGAGCTCTAGGTAGGCACTCCTGCATTCTTCATTCCAGGGTACTGCATCAATCACATCATTGTGATTAGCCTCTGTAGAGGATTTGAGACTAGGGAAACATTTGTAATCCACTGACAACAATAGCCAACCATTCCTGCGAACATCCTGACTTCTCTTTGTGCAGTGCGTCGGTCCACTCTCAGGATCGCAGAGATGAATGCCTTGGACGGATATGTGACGTTACAACGCATGCCATTACCCCCTCCTGGGTCCTCCCCGTCCCAGTCCTTACTACGTGAGGCAGTCCTGCCTCCACCCAGCCAATCACAACGCCCGTATTTGAATATTACATAAGCCCCGCCCACCTACCGCCATGCCTGTTTTTTTTCTGCTCCGACGGCGGTCGGAACGCTGGTGCTCCCGGTTCCTGTTTCCTGGTCTGGATTTTCTTCAGGACGGTGCCGTGAGTGTTTGAAGTTGCAGTTTTATGTTCTGCATTGTTTTACTTGTTTTATCGGCGCGGCCGCTCCGGTATTCCGGTCGACCACGCTCCTGTTCTGGGGTCAGGGACGCTCCCCGTTCATGTGCTGGGCTGGGGCGGGGAGTTTTGTGGTTTCCTGGCCCCGGGTCGTTCCGGCGCTGGGGCTCTCGTGCAGCGTCCGGCCCCCACGGCCATTGTCCTTTGATCTATGGCTGTGGGTGGAGACTACAGGGCTGCCATTTTTTATTTCATTCGCCTGTCTCACCTTTGCGTGATTGGGTGATTGGAGGCAGTATTTATTGGAGGTTGCTGGGCACTTCCTTTGATTGTGTGGTGAGTTCCTGTTAGTTTGACACTGGATTTCTCGCCATGAGTGAAGGGGCTTCTTCACCTGTGTCTGCTATGGCGATTTCAAAGCAGCATAATGTTCAGGATCTGCAGGAGGATGACGTCTTGCAGATTTCTAGGGCGGATTTACAGGACTTGATTGATTCTGCGGTCCAGTCTGCGCTGCTGGAGCCTGCAGCTAAGCGGGCTAAGGATGATGAGGATGACATGGACAATTCCCCTAAGGGAAAGTACGTCCGGGGCAAGGTTTTTTCTGACATGCTGGTCCATATTCGAGAGGTGCTTGGGTTTGACCCTAAATCCCTGGCTGAGGAGGGATTTTACGCTCAGTATAGTTCCTCTGTGGTGGATGACCTCCCCTTCCATGATGTCCTGAAGGATATCCTCACAAAGGAGTGGCTTGAGGTGGATAAGCAGGGTATTCCGCGATTCCTGGGGAAGCGGTATCGCTTGGCGGACTTTGATTCCCAGTTTCCTGCGATTCCATAGGTTAATTCTCTTTTGTCCTCTATGGCTTCCGCCTCTTCTTCCTCTTTGTCCTCGGAGGAGGCTTCTCTGTCAGATCCGGTGGAGCGTAAGGTGGAGTCTGCTCTCAAGCGTTCTTACGCCGCTTCTCACTTTGGGGTACGTGCTAGCACTTATGCGGCCTATGCTTCGCAGGTCCTGCTTAAGGATTTCGTTTGACTGTCTTCAGGATCAGGGGGACCCTACTCCTGTGTTGGCTCAAATGGAGGTCTTGGCACAATTCCTCTCGGATGTCACTTTTGATTCCTTGTGGGCTTTCTCCTCGGCTGCTGGGGCAGCGGTGGCTGGAAGGAGGTCTCTGTGGACGAAACCTTGACGTCTTGAGGCTGCACAGAAGGCCTTGGTCCATAAACTGCCTTTTGAGGGTCCCCGTCTTTTTGGGGATGCTTTGAATACGATGGTGCAGTGCTCTGCAGAGGAAAAGAAGTTGTTGAAGCCTTTTCAGCCTGCTCCTAAGAAAAGGTCTTTCTTCCAGAAGCAGGGGTTTCAAGGGGTTTTGTCATCTCAGCCCTTTTGTGGTCGGGCCCGTGGTCGGGGGGCCGTGTTCCATTATAAATCCCGGCCTCAGCAACAGCAGCAGCAGCAGCAGCAGCAACAACAGCCTCCCTCTGGTGCAGGACAGAAGTGACTATGCCGTTGTGGGGGCTCGTCTCCGTTTGTTTCTGGACCGTTGGTCAGCTCTGATTTCCGACCAGTGGGTCTTGTCTGTCATCAGGTGGGGTTACCAGATTCCCTTCCGGGGCCCTCCCCCTCTGTATTGTTTTCTGGTTACCCCGTTGTCAAGAGACCCCGTGCGGCGCTCTGCCATGTTGTCCGGCGTCGCCATGTTGTTACGGAAAGGGGCTGTGGTGCCGGTTCCAGTGGAGGAAGTGGGCCTGGGGTTCTATTCCCATCTGTTTCTGGTTCCAAAGCCCGATGGTTTCTTCCGCCCCATATTGAATCTCCGTTCCCTGAACAAATTGGTGCGGTTGGATCATTTTCGGATGGTCACGTTGCAGTCCGTCATTCCCCTCATCCAGGAGGGCGATTTTTTGGCTTCCCTGGACTTAGAGGACGCTTATTTTCACGTTCCGGTCCATCCTGCCAGTCAGCGGTTCCTGAGGTTTGCTGTTCAGGGGAGGCATTTCCAGTTTCAGGTTCTGCCGTTCGGCCTCTCCACTGCTCCCAGGACTTTTACCAAGGTATTGGCTCCTGCTGTGGGGGTTTTGCAACGTCGGGGTTTCTCCGTGTTTCCCTATATTGATGATTGTTTGGTCTCTGCTTCCTCCTTTCCTAAGGCTCTTCTGGCGGTGGAGGCTACGCTGACCCTGTTCCAGGAGCTGGGGTTCAAGGTGAATCTGGCCAAGTCTCATCTGGATCCTGTTCTGAGGCTGCAGTTCATCGGGGGTCTGTTCGACACGTCTCTGGGGGCGGTGTTTCTCCCTCCTGTTCGGATCCTTTCCTTACAGACTCTGTTGTGGGATCTATTGAGCCGTCCCTCTGCCCCGGCTCGTGTTTGGTTGCGGGTCCAGGGATTGATGGCTGCAACCACTGCTGTGGTTCCTTGGGCTCGCCTCCATCTCAAGCCCTTGGTAACTCATCTGTTGGCTCGGTGGGACCCCTCCCGGGCGGATTACGAGACTCTGGTTCCTCTCTCTCCTGATCTGGTTCTGGACTTGGACTGGTGGCTTTGCACTCCCAATCTGGAGAAGGGGTGCGGTTTTGTCTTCCCCTCCCCTTCTGTTTACTACGGATGCCAGTCTTTGGGGTTGGGGGCCACTTTGGGGTCCTTGGAAGCGAAGGGTCGGTGGTCTCGGGGGACAGCGCCCGTTCCTCGAACTGGCGGGAGTTGGCGGCCGTCTGGGAGGCGGTGCAGTTCTTTCAGGTTCATCTCCACGGGTCGAATCTGTTGGTTCGTACCGACAATCAGGTGGCTCGTTGTTACTTGAACCGTCAGGGGGACGAGGTGCGCGTCTCTGAACCTGTTGGCCTCCTTGATTTGTGCTTGGGCGGAATCTCATCTGTTGGCCTTGAGGGCGGTGTACATTCTGGGACAGTTGAATTTTCATGCGGACGCTTTGAGCCGCAACCTTCCATCCTCTGTTCTGTACCATCTCTCTCTTCCTCTGTTTCAGTCCCTTTGTCTTCGGTTCGGGACTCCCTGGATCGATCTCTTTGCCTCTCCTCACAACGCTCTTCTACCCCGGTTTTGTTCGGAGGTGCTGTGTCCTCAGGCTTGGGCGGTGGATGCTCTATCAATTCCCTGGCCTTCGGGCCTTCTGTATGCATTCCCTCCTATTCCCCTCCTCCCGAGGGTGCTGCAGAAGATTCGGGGGGAGAGGGTTTCAGTCCTGTTGATTGCTCCTTTCTGGCCTCGCCGCATTTGGTTTCCTCTCCTGTGGCGGCTGGCGGAGGGTCGGTTTGTCCGGCTTCCTTTGTGCCCGGCTCCTCTTCAGTTTCCGCTCCTGTCTCTGTCTTGTCTTCGTCGTTTGCAGCTGACGGCTTGGCTCTTGAGCGGTTGACGTTGGAGTCTTTGGGCTGTTCCTCTGTGGTGGCTCGTGACATTCAGTTGTCGCGGTGCCCTTCGACCCTTAAGTGCTATGGTCGACATTGGGGTTCTTTTGTCTCTTGGTGTTCTTCCCATGGGGTGGATCCTGTGCTGGGGGATCCTGCTTCTGTGTTGGATTTTCTCAGGGATGGTTTTTTGTTGTGCCTTTCCCCTTCCACTTTGTCTGCTCAGTGGGCGGCGGTCCGTGCTTGTAGGGGTCCTGGGGCCTCGTTGGAGGTTCTTGCCCCATTGGTCAGTCGGCTTCGTCGGCCGGTCTCTCCTGTTCTCGTTCCTTCTTGGGATTTGCCTACTGTTTTGCGGGGTCTGCAGTTGCCCCCTTTTGAGCCTTTGCTGGAGGCGGGTTTGTTGTGGCTGTCCGCTAAGGTGGCTTTTTTGCTGGCCATAACCTCCGCTCGCAGGTTGGGTGAGTTGGGTCCCTTGCTCATTTCGTTTCCTTATTTGCAGTTCCTGCAGGTTCGGGTCATTTTGCGGCTTGATCCGGCTTTCCTGCCTAAGGGTTCTTCCAAATTTCATTTGCAACAGGAGGTAATTCTTCCTGATTTGCCTACTGTGGGGGATTCCCTTGTTCCCCCTTCCTTGGATGTTCGCAGGGCTCTCCAGATTTACCTCCAACGTTCCCTGGGGTTTCGGTTTCTCCTGCCCTGTTTGTCTCCTGTGGGGGTGTGGCTAAGGGGAAGAAGGTTTCCACTTCCACGATCAGTCGGTGGGTGCGTTTGGCGGTCTGCCAATCTTATAAGGCTTTGGATCTGCCTCCTCCGTCTCAGGTGCAGGGCCGTTCGACGCGTTCTGTGTCTGCTTCCTGGGCTGAGGCGGCGGGGGTCTCTATCCAGGAGATTTGTAGGGCAGCCACCTGGCAGTCCCATCACACTTTTGTGCGGCATTATCGGCTTGATGTTTTACATGCCTCTGTTGACAGTTTTTCTGTTGGCGTCTTGAACGCTGCTGTTCGTTGATCATTTTTTGATTAAAGTTTTGTACTTTGCATGGATCCCTGGTGTCCTGCGTTTTTGTTGGTTCTCTGCTTGTGAGTTCCTCACGTAGTAAGGACTGGGACGGGGAGGACCCATGAGGGGTAATGTCTTGTTGCTTACCGGTAATCTTCATTACCCCGATTAGGGTCCTCCCCGTCCCAGTCCTCTTCCCTCCCTCCCTCCCTCCCGCTGTGTTTGTGTCGGAGTCTTGTTGATAACAGGCATGGCGGTAGGTGGGCGGGGCTTATGTAATATTCAAATACTGGCGTTGTGATTGGCTGGGTGGAGGCAGGACTGCCTCACGTAGTAAGGACTGGGACGGGGAGGACCCTAATCGGGGTAATGAAGATTACCGGTAAGTAACAAGACATTACATCGCATGCCGTTGCAACGCCAAACTTTACCCCGACTTTCTGTCGGGGGAGCGCTGGAAGTTGGAATAGATGAATTTTCTATTCCAACTCCAGTGTGTGCAACAGTAGGGAAGGTGTTGGAGTTAAATCCAACACATTCTACCCACTGCTGCACACCTTTTTCGTTTCAACGGCATGCGTTGTAACGGTTGCGTTGTAAAGGCTGCTTCCCGCCTTGGACACCTTTCTCACTCACTTCTCAGTCTGGTGTCCTAAGTATAGGACTTCCTTCTGCTAGAGGAAGCTTTACGTTGACAGAGTAATTGGGCTTTTCTGTCTGCAGAGCTGCAGAAAAAATGCTCATAAATCACTGCTGGAGAATAACATCACAGATGACATGGGTGTCTGTTGAGGGCTGATATGCATACTCAATGAAACAAAGAAATAAGAATGATGAACAAGTAAGCTTGAGGGAGAAAAGTAAGAAAGTAAAAAATATGCATGACAGAAAAAAGCTTGGTAGATATATAGAGGAAAAAACTGGGACAGAAAGGAAGTGTGGAAGGAAGGAAACATGAAAGGAAAGAAGGAAGAGAAGGTGAAGGTTATAATGGAAGGGTGAAAGAAGTGAAGATAGAAAAAATGAATGGAATGAAGGATGAAAGGAACATTCTGTGACAGGATGGAAGTCTGAAATAATGGATAGGTGAATTGATGAATGAAGTGATGGATGGAAGAATGGGCAGATGGGAAGAAAGAAGAGTTAAATGCAGGGTAAAAGGATGCCTAGATTGATTCATGGGTGTATTTGTGGGTCAATCGTTGAAAGCACGGATGTTAACATGAAAGGGTAAAAGAACAAATGGTTGGATTTGAGGATGTAGGACAGCATGATTTGGTTGATAGAAAGTTGAAGAGAGGGACAGATTAATGGATAAATAGATGAAAATTAAGAAACAGAACGGAGAAGGAATTGATTAATAGATGGGTAGAAAGATGAAAAAGTGAAGAAAACTCTTGTAAGGAGGGTCAGTTCGTTTCATGTGCGCTTTGTGATTAAATGTTTGGTCCAAGTAGGGAGCATTTTAATTTTCTGGCTACTCCACTAGGATACCTAGCAGCTTCCTTGCTCAAGTATCTCAACTATACCTCATAGTAACTATTCATACCTGGATGAACAGTACCCTTCACGTTTTCTTTGAATTCCACACGTAATCTTAATACATCAATCTCCTTTGGTGCTGGCTCTATTTGCGGAGGCTATAATTCTATGTCCACAACAGCAGGTGACTGTCAGTGCGGCAGTTGCACCTGTAGATGCACTTGATACAGAGGGAGACATCACTTCTAGGGTGAACTGAGGACAGTGGATACACTTGGGCCCTCAGTTGCATTGACTCCTGATCTTCCAGTACCTGACCACTGGGCTGTTGACCCCACCGGAGGAGGTCAAACCTACTATGGAGGTGGTCTTGAATTTAATAAATCTCTATTAGCCCCTCTTCTCATTATCATCTGACTCTGTATCCCTTTCCTACTGCTGATCTTTAATCTGGCTCTCTTTCTTGTCTGAAAGTATAGTATAGATGTGTGTTGTATTGTGCACACAAAGTTTATGTAGTTTGAAAAAAATAAAACAAATGATGTGACAGTTTGCCTGTTTGGCGTGCTGATCAGGAGCATGTGAGTGCCTAGCACACAATTAAAATACTTGTTACTGCAAGTGACGAAGGTCAACTGGATGCCTGATCGCACATCGCGTGAATCTATCAATGTATGTCTTGGTGCAAATAATGCGATATCACTGTGAATTTATTTCAACAATAACAACAATTATCATTTTCAATATTACAATTAATCCATATTATATGTGACTGTTCAACAATCGTACGTCTAAGAAAGTACATCAATTTGACTGTGTGATCGGAGTGATCCAAACAATTAAAAGAAATAAATTAACTTTTTTGACAAATAAGGTGTCATTTCCAAACATGCATTTGTTGCCCTATGCATTTCAGGATCTCTGTCCCTTCTTCAGGGGCCACTGTAAAAGAATATATGAATAACAATAAGAAGGGAGGAAGTATCACTGAATCAAAGATGCAGTTTGACCAAAGGACTAAAGAGTTTTGATGCGTAATGGTGAAAAAATCATGCTTGCTAAAAGAGTCGCAGTGCCTCAATGAAAAACGGTGTGTGGACACCCAGAAATGATAAGTTTTTCAGTAGTGCAACGATATTACTTCTGAATAAAACAGAGATTCGGAATAGTAAGGACAGAACCAGCCACCCGTCGACAGTGTACACGTGTCACTTGTTTCTAATGAAAGTGCCCCGTGGCAAAAAGCTGAGGTGAATGTCCTAATTAGCTGCAAAAATGTACTCACAACATACAAGGAGGAAGAGAAATATCTCCTTCTTCATGAATACCAAGGCCAGTATCCCTAATGAACGAGTTCTGAAAATAATAACCTTACATGAAACACACATTATAGAGAACAAAAGTCTCTGTACTGAATCCCCAAAATACTGCCTATTCTCTACATACCTACAATGGATGCATGTATAGACGGTGTACTGCAACTTCTAAGGTTCGTCTAAGGGGTATTTGTAATAGATGCTGTGAAAGGAAGAAATATATATAAAGGGAGCCTATTGAAATACTGTGAATGTGCTAAATAAAGATATCGTCTTAAAAAACTGTGCTTACCGCAGAAGGTTTTAACTCGAGAATTCAATCGTTCACTCCGAAAAATCCCAGAGAAACTAGACTGGATGTAGCTACGATTTTATCTAACCGCAGCATGAACTTGGCATCTCCAGTGTGTCGAAATAAACGTAGGACTCACTTTCCGATAGAAAGCTTCGGAGAAACCAATGGCCGCCTGTTAGATTTGGGGGTCTCTAGTTGGCAGAGGTAGGTACCTTTGACCAAATAGGGACCATTGCTTCTAGTCAGGGTTAAGGGGGATACACTACTAAAATAACCCCTGCTCACCCCCTTGGTAGCTTGGCACGAGCAGGCAGGCTTATCTCAGAGGCAGTGTGTAAAGCATTTGTGAACACATACAGTAATCAAGTGACAACACTACAGATGGACACCACAGCAGTTGTATATTAAAAATAAGTATTCTTTATATAGATTTAACACAAGACCACAAACGACAAAAAATCCACAATACTGTACTTTAAAAATGGTAGAATTAGCTTAGTTCTCTTAAGATGTAAAATGCGATACTTTGAGCTCAATGTACCTTAGGATGCGTAACGCTATACAACGAAAGTGTTGCAGGGAAGGTGATGCGTCGGTTCCTTACACGCAAGAACGGTGATGCGTCGGGTCCCTACTGATGCTTAGGGAATGCGTCGGTTCTTCTCGGCATGGGGAGGTGATGCGTCGGTTTCTTACTGCGCTTCCGTGGCGATGCGACCAGCAGCGCCGTGATGCGATGAAGATCCGGTGCAATGCGACAAAGATGGCGTCCTCTTCTTGATGCAACACGATGCGTGCACGCCCGACGGCCGTGCGGCGACTCAACGATTCTTCTGAGCCGCGACAGGCCCTGCGACACGCTTCCCGGTGATGCGACGGCGTCTGATGCGACGTCGATCCTCTTCTCTGGTGATGCGAGGCGCTTCGGCGATGATGTGACAGCTGCAGCGGCGGCGACACGCTTCTCCGTTGATGCGGCGGCGTCTGATGTGACGTCGATCCTCTTATCCGGCGATGCGAGGTGCTTCGGCTGCGGCGGCGACGCTTCTTCTTCGTGAGTCGCGCTTCCAGCTCCTTGCGACATGCAGTCCCTCAGAACGCCCAGCACAGCAGCAGGCACTTCAAAAAAGACTCTTTGGGAGCTGGTTGGTGAAGTCTGTTGTCCCTGAGACTTCAGCAGGAGGCAAGCTCTATCTCAAGCCCTTGGAGATCCTTCACAAGTTGATGAAAGTACACACAAAGTTCCTCTATCCTTTCTTTGGCAGTCAGGCAACCACTGCAGGCCAATCCCTCACGCTTAGGGATAGTCTCCTCCTCAGTTTCTCTGGTTCCTCTCCTCAGAAAAGGTTCTTCTTGTTTCCCAAAAGTGATCTAAAGTTCTGGGGTTTGGGTCCCCTCTTTTATACTCATTTTCCCTTTGTTCTCTGAAGGCAGAGAGGCCTTTGCCTTGTCCAAACCAGTTCTGGTCAGTCCTGGAGCACTTTGTTGACAAGACTCCTTCTTTCCTTTCACAGTGTAGGCCAGGGACATCAGACACACCACAGGAGGTGGAGCCAGCATTGTGGAGGGAAGGCACAGCCCTATTCAGGTCCCAGGTGCAACTCCTCCCACCCATCTCCATGCAGATCTCTCTATTCAGCCCTGTGCTGACTCACCCTGTCTCCTGGAATCCCCCAGCCCCTGTCACTCAAACTCCAGACAAGGAATACACAACCTAGCAGAGGCAGGCTTGGATAGTTAGGCAAGAAAATACCTACTTTCTAAAAGTGGTATTTTCAAACACAAAATGTTAAAACCAACTTCACTAAAAGATGTATTTTATCATTCTGAGTTCAGGCATACTAAATTCGTTTTTCTACCATGTTCCCTGGGTCAGTTATGATTATAAGATGTTATAATCAAACTGCCCATTCTGGCCTATGGGGAACAGGTAGCCTTGCAATAGTGAAAAACGAAAATGGCTGTAATTCACTATTAGGACATGCCACACACACCAGGGCATGTCCTACCTTACACATACATTGCACCCTGCCCTAGGGCCTACCTTAGGGGTGACTAATATGCAGGAAAGGGAAGGCTTGGGGACTGGTAAGTGGGTGCACTTACCAAGTCGACATGGCAGTACCGGACTGCACACAGGCTCTGCAATGGCAGGCCTGAGACTCACTTTACAAGCTGCTCCTGTGGGTGGCACAACCAGTGCTGCAAGCCCACCAGCAGCATTTGAGTCACAAGCCCTGGGCACAACCAGTGCACTGTACTAGGGTCTGACAGTGAATCAAATAGGCCAAACATGGAGTCACTAATCCATACATCAATTTATAACAGAGAGCATATGCACTTTAGCACTGATCAGCAGTGGTAAAGTGCCCAGAGTCATAAAACCAACAAAAGCAGGTCAGAAAAAGTACAGGAGGAAGGCAAAAAGTTCAGGGATGACCCTGCAAAAAGGGCCAAGTCCAACACCGCCATCTTGGAACTATGCTGTTAGACTAAGGATACATCCGATGCTGTGCTAACTGCCTCATGATAAAGGTTCAAGCCTGACAGTACTGTGAATACAGTGAAACTGCTAAGGTGTACAAACAAATCATCAATCAGACAAAGAAGCCCCGGAAATGTTGTAAAAAGTTAAAAAGATGGATAGACAGTGAAATTGAAACCACGCAAAAGAAGAAGCTGTTCATATAAAAGTCCCATAAAGTGAAAATGAAGATGATAGTCAAAAAGCAGATATTTGCCCGCAATTGCCTCAAAAGCGAATCTGTCATCAATGAAATTTCCTGAGACGTAAATGTGTGTAACCAAAGTTTCTGATGAACATCTATCATCATAATAAATTGCTGCCAGTGTAATATAATAACGGAATACAGTAAACAACATCTAAAGAAGAAAAAAATGTCTGAGATACACAATAACAATGAACATGAGATTTAAACACATTTTCAATTAAATAAAATACAACTTCTACAAATTGTGCTAACTCGTGTTCTAGATGTAATAAGTATTTTCATGTCTGAATGGTGCTGCTATAGAAAACAAATCATATCACTTTTATTGTTCATTCCTAGTGGACTCAATATATTGAATTTCGTAATCCAGTAAATTTCTCTCTGAGAAAGCAATTTAGAATTGTCTTGGTCATTGGTCCCTGCAAGTGTTTCCAAAATCAAAAACCATAACAGAACGATGTTATGTCTGCTTTCTAACCAATGCACCACTAAATTGGAGTTGGTATTTTTATTGGGGATCATACTTTTATGTTCCGTTTTTCTTTTTTTGATTTTACGCTCTGTTTTGCCAATATACATTAGTCCGCATGGACATTTAATACAGTAAATAACGTGTGATGTGTTATAATCTGTGGAATGTCTTAGTTTAACCTGCTCGCCTGTTTTAAGATGTGTAATAGTGTTAACTATGATGACTTTATTGCAATTAATGCAATTGTGAAATTTTCTAGTCCCAATTTCTTGTGTGTGGCTTTTGATCTTTGGCAGGGTTAGTAGTTTCTTCAAGTTTTTATGCGTGTATAAGCAAAAAGAGGTTTGTGCTGAAATAACCCTTTGAAATCTGGTTCATTTAGAAGAAGTTCCCACCGTTTGTTAATTATTTTCTAGATGGTCATTGAGTTAGTTGAAAATTTTGACACAAAAACATGATGATCCTGCAAAACCTTAGGTTTGTTAACTAGCAGATCTTCATGATTAACTTCTGGCAGGCTTTTTTTTAAAGTTTACTGTATATTCAGCTGGTAACCCCTTTCCCTGAATTTCTGCTTCTGTTCTTCAAGTGATGTTGTGAAGGCTGCTGTAATGGATGATATCCTTTTGATTCTCAGCATCTGTGAGTAAGGTAAGTTAGTGATGCGGTTTGGTGGATGAAAACTCTGGTTAAGGAATACATTATTTCTGTCTGTGTTCTTCTAATATATGCTTGTGTCAATCTTCAGATTTGATTTCTTCACCCAGACATCTACAAATGCTAAGCTGGTGTCTCTGAAATTGTAAGTGAATGGTATTCTTGTGTTTTTGGTGTTCAACTCATTTATTTTATCCAGTAGTTTCATTCAGGTGTTGTTCCAAATCAGAAATATGTCATCTATAAATCGACAGTACAGAATCATATTTTCATTCCATTCTCGATCTGTGAAGATGAAGTCATGTTCAAATTTAGACATGAACGTGTTTGCATAGGCTGGGGCCCCTGAAAATCCCATCAATGTTCGACTTAATTGAAGGAAAAACTGGTCATTCCAGGTGGAGTAGCTGTGCTGGAGGCAAAATTGCAAAATATCTAATAGGAAGACTATGTTAGCTTGGATTTGAGGCTGTTGTAATAGAGCCCATTCCACTGCTTTAATCCCTTCTTGTAACGGAAGTCTAAAGAGCTGTAACATCAATTGTGCATAGTAACCACTGATTGCTTGTTGCACATTCAAGGTTTTCAAGGCGTTTCAAAAAATTGCCATGTTTGAACAAAAGACTGCAGAAAGTAACCAACGGATTTCCCAAGTGGTTCAAACAACGAATCACACCTGATACAATGGGTCGAAATGGAGGATCTTCAATGCTTTTGTGTACTTTTGGGAGCATATACAGACGTGGTCGACATGAGTGTTTCACCATGAGATAAGCACGGGTAGAAGGGCTTATCCATTCAATTTCTAGAGCGTTGTGTAAGATTTTCGTTAGTGTTCCTGAAATCTCCGCTGTGGGATCCTTGTCAAGATGTAAATATGTGGACTCATCCATGATATGTTCTTGTACTTTGATATTTTATAAATACTTATTCATGATGACTAAGGCGCCACCCTTATCGGCCAGTTGAAACACTATTTCCTTGTTATTGGACACATTTTTCAAAGTTCTATATTCTGATTTTGAAAAATTACGATGACGATTGGGTTGGAACTTCAAAGTAGCAAGATCTTTTTTTGTCAATGCTTTGAAAGTATCCAACAATTTCTGGGAAAATGGTGGAATAAATGTACTTCTGGGTTTCAATTCTTTGTATTCTGATGTTTCCAACTCTTCTGTGGGTGGTATCACATTCTCGAAAAAATGCTGTAATCGCTAAGTTCTCATAAATTTGTACAGAGCGACGTCTGTTTCCAACAAGTTGGTGTTGTAAGTTGGTACGAACGATGTGCCTTTAGTTAACAACACTAATTGCTGAGTTGTTAGTGCCACTGAAGATATGTTGAATACTAAGTTTTGTTTATGCTCCGTAGATAATGGCTGATTTTTTCTTTTTCTTTGTCAGAGAATTTCAGCAAGCATGAGATTTTTTCACAGTTATGCATGAAAGCTCTTAAGTCCTTTGGTCAAACTGCATCTTTGATTCAGTGATACTTCCACCCTTCTTATTGTTATTCATATTTTCTTTTACAGTGGCCCCTGAAGAAGGGACAGAGATCCCGAAATGCAAATACATTTTTGGAAATACATGTTTGGAAATGAAACCTTATTTGTCAAATAGGCCAATTTATTTCTTTTAATTGTTTTGATCACACTGATCGCACAGTCAAATTGATGTACTTTCTTAGATGTACAATTGGTGAACAGTGAAATATAATATGGATTAATTGTGACATTGAAAATGATAATTGTTGTTATTGTTGAAATAAATTCACAGTGATATCACATTATTTGCACAAAGGCATACATTGATAGATTCAATCGCTGTGCGATCAGGCATCAACTGACCATTGACACTTGCAGTAACATCTCTTTCTTGTCTGCCATCACCCTTTCATTCTCTCTCACATTTGCAGGGTATACACCCATACCATCACGTCATGCCTGCAGATTCGAATTTCATTTCACATCCAAACAGTAACTAACGGACTGACTGATTTGAGAATTAGTTCAGTTGCACTCCTTTGTATGTGTGGCATGCTCCCATGCATTCAATGTTTCAAAACTGTGTGGGTTATGGTTTGAGCTTCATTTCATAAATCCCTTGCCCCAAATGGTCCTGAGTTTTACTTTAAAGGTGCCAATTCCAGGTAATCTGCATGTAAGAAGAAGTGATCTAATTTCATTCTTTAATCCACAGGACTATATGTAACCACTTATCAAGTGCCATGTCATAAGCAGGTGTGCCTTTGGGAAGTATTTTCTCTCCCTTAAAAACAGGATGAAGGGATTTACTGACACAAGGTCCCATTTTCCTTGAAAAATGTCACTCTCCTGCACATGCCCTATCCACAACAATATTACAGCAATCTCAATATAGCACTCAACATTATCTAGTCAATCCCAGCAAGGCATCTGATGACCCAACCAATTAGCCACAGCGCGAATCACTACATAATCAACCAATTCCTACATGTGCAGTTCAAAGGTTAACCAATCACAGTACGGCTGTGGAAGCAACCACCCAATCTCAACGCTACACCCAATGACGGAAACACTGACCACAGTGCAGCACACAGCACAGCTAACTTTGCAATTTTTCACAGGACATAAAACAATAAACAAATATTAACAATAATCTTTGTCTGCTTTACCAAGATCGGAAAGTAAAATTCAATCTCTTCTAAAGAAATCACACTAACAGAGGAACGCAGGTTCTCGACCAGAAGTACCCTAATCCTGGTTGATGTGTTTACTCCTAGGCAGTAAGGAATAAACAACACAAACCTGAATTAATGCCCATTCATAACTAGGGGCCACATTTACATGGCCCTGTGCGCCGCCGGAACGTCACTTTTAGTGACGGTCTAGTGGCGCACACTGCAGGCCATATCTACAAAGCCACGTAAAGCCACCATGTACAAGTCACAGCGTTGCCTCACTGTGCAATAGGGAGGTGTGCCATGAGCGTTACAGTGAGTGTTCCCATGTAACACCCACAGCATTTGACAGTTTTACCAGATTTACAAGATTTCGGAAACCTGAGAATGCGTCAAAAGCCTATGCCTCCCCAGGGGAGGCATAAGGAAGGTATAACAAGGAGGTATACCTTTATGTCTCATTGTTTTTCCTTTTTCTATGTGTGCTGCATTCTGCAGCACACATAGAAAGAGGAAAAATCATCTCATGATTGTTTTTGTGCAGGAAGGTATCCCTTCCTGCACAAAAATATGCATCCCTGCAACATAGGCACCTTTGCAACATGATGAAAGGGTGCCTGCGTTGGCACACCATTGTGCGTCAGCGCAGGGCAAAAGGACAGGTAAGTGCTGTATCTGATAGATAAGGCACATTCCTGCTCTTTTCTTTTGCCATAGGACAGCGCAGCAAGAAGGCTTGCAGTGCTGCCCTACGGCAAAACTTTGTAAATGAGGCCCTAGATCTTTTGTAAATCCCTCACATGGTGTGAATGTGGCACCTTACAATACACACCTCACTTAGCGTACAATCACCAACAATAAGTTTATATCTTGCGATTTTGGCTTTTTACAGAATCTGATAACCAAACAGTAAACCTGAGCAAAAAGCACACAAATAGCAATAAATGCAGCTAAGAATCATGAATGAGCACTACATTTTTTATTTTTTTATTTTATTTTTATTGAATTCAACTACAAAAGCAAAGAAGTGGGGAAAAATGGCAATGAAGTAAAATATTTCAAATCTTTGATCTTTAAATACATTGTGAACAAACACAAATGGGTCTGCTACAGATTAGATCGTTGTATAAATCTGTAATACATAGTTCATAATTCATCCACAAATATTCTTTATCGATTCATCAATGTTAAAAAAGACAATTCCATGAAAAACACATAAGTATCAATATGGATTAAATCTGCAGTGCAGTTCCCGCAGCGAGTACACTGAATCTGATCTTTTCCCCAGCTATACAGTTTCTGGGGGGTATAATACAAATTAAAAAATGTCTTGTAGTGTTGATTTCTTAGCCTGGTACATAGCAGAGTCTCCTTTCCCAATCTCAAAGACAGCCGAAAGAGGATGTTGTCAGGGGTAGTGTTCACCCTTATAGCTCATTTCTGAAGTTGAAAATGTATATAATCTGAGTCCAGTTCAATGATTAGTCTGAATAAAACACCTATTTTACCACTGCCCCTGGCCTTCAGACTCTGCACTAAGGCACTTGAAATAATGGGATTATGCCTTTGTCTAGTTTAAGTAAGAAGTCCCTGATTTGCAGAGATTTGAAAAATATATTCTTGGCTAACACAGATTCCTGCTGCAGTTCCTCATATAAATGGAATTGATCCCCAACTTAGAGGTTCCCTATTTTTCATACCCATGCCTTCTCCCAGGCCGAGTAATGGCGGTCATGGAAAACTAGGTGAAACAGGGGGGGAGAGCCAGAGAGGTGTGTAAAGATTATACCAAGGTATATCTATTTTCAGTCACGGCTGCTGGCAATAAAAAGTGGTGGGGCAGCAGCGGGGGGAAATAATTAAAAAAACGTACCTGATGCTGCCGATCACCTTGCATCTTTGTACTCCGCTGCTTCATGAGAGCAGCGCGTGGATTGGCATGAGTGGGCTGGATTAATGCTCGCTCAGGCACAGGGAGTCTGTTCCGTTTCTCCACCTGGCTGTGGAATACAGCTGGGTTGGTCAAACCTAACTGCGCATATCTGTTTGGCAGGCCTAAGACGGTTGGCCAAAGTGACATGCACACTTATAAGTGCACTCCACTCCTGCCTCCCATTGCCCAGCCCGCCCCTCCCTGCACACGCTTGGCTCAGCCAGCAGCTGAAAAATAAAACAATAATAAAATATCATTTTATTTTTCACCTGCTGGCTCTGAGCCAGTGGAGCGATGCTCCTCCGCCATTGCAGGGGAGCCGCCGCTGTCTATTTTACCTCGCAAGATAGATCAGATTTTGTGGGCTACCTCGATCGTCTAATACTTGACTTTCTATAAGAAAGTCAAGTATTAGACGATTGAGGTAGCCCACAAGGTTAGGTTTCAGGATTCTCAAAAAGCAGCCTCCATCTTCTTTACCCAGAGATAGCTCGTATATACTGGGAAGGCTTGTTGCCTAAGGGGTACATACGTCCGTTACCAGTGATCAAAAGTTCCATATGTTGGAACATGGATGCCCAATAGTAATACTTTGTTAGGTATCGCCCAGCCTCTCTCCAGAGGCATAACCAGGTATTTCAAAGCCCTTCTTACCCGCTTGTATTCCCAGATCGCCCTAAACAGATAAAGAATCTTAGAGAGCACCAACATTTTGATGGCATTGCAATGCTCAATGAGTGTTAAATGTAGATTACTAATGTGTTCTAACTCAGACTTCACTTTGTGCATTATAGGTTCATAATTCAATGGAGCAATACACTCCATCTTAGGTGTTATCTTGATTCCCAGATCAACCACTCTTAGACCTGTCAGCCTTAGGGTGGACTTCCTCCAAATGTTTTGCCTACTTACCTCCAATTTTTGTTGGATTTCTTTTACTAGCCTTAGGACTCGGTACATTTTACTACTACTAACCAGAGCTAAAGTGCTTGTGCCCAATCCCCTAAACAGGGTTTCATTAACATATACCTAATTTGCATATTTAATTGACTTATAAGTCCCTTGTAGAGTGGTATGCCATATACTGAGGGCCAGTAAATGAAAAGTTACCAGTGGGTCTGTAGAACATATTGTGCCACTCACTTATGTAGCCCTCCAAAACATGTCCCAGGAAGACATTGCAGCTAGAATGCAGTGACAAACTGCCATGTCAACTTGGTGTTTAAACCTGCTTGCCAAACCTTAAATTTCCCTTTCATTACATATAAGTCACCCCTAAGGTAGGCCCTAAGTAGCCCATAGGGCAGGGTGTTGTGTAATTGAAAGGTTGGATATGTACTTTTAAGTTTTACATGTCCTGGTAGTGAAAAACTCCCAGATTTGTTTTTCACTACTGTGAGGACATCCCCTCCCATAGAAGAACATTGGAGATTCTTTGGAACATATAATATACTGTAATTCCTAATTGAGAGCAGGTAGATATATCATGTTTGGTATCTATGGAATTGTAATGATGAGTCTTCTTTAATGGTAAAGTCAGATTTTTCATTACAATTTTGAAGATGCCACTTTTAGAAAGTTGGAATTTTCCTGCCCTTAGCCCTTTTGTGTCTGTAACCTGGCTTGGCTCACATTACTTGGTGTAGCTGACAGTTAGACTTTGTGAATTCCTCCCAGCAAGTCACACAATAGAGGGATTAGGTGTGGTTCAATGCTTGCACAATGGGGGAGTGGAGCTGGGCACAGCCCCACTAACACTTTAATAGCCTGTGCTCTGCCTTCACATAAAGGGCTTAACAACCCTCTATTGTCACTGTAGCCAGCTTGGAGCCAGGGCAGTGCATTCAGGAAGTTCCATGCACTTCAAAGAACCTTTCCTGAAGCTTCACCCATGTTTCAGAAAAAGTGCACAAGGGTATAAAAATAGGACCTTCAGACCCACTCTTTAGTTCACTACTGGACCTGGTGGAAGGACTCTCAGAAGACTGCCTGCTGCTGTAACCTGTTGTACACTCTGCCAAACTGCTTCTGTACCTGGAAGGACTGCTTTGCTGCCTGGAGTCTGCCTTGAACTCTCACGCTATGTCCTTCTCCACTGCAGCAAATCCATTTCAGTGGTCCTTCGCCAAAGGGGTATCCGATCTCATGGAACTGTCTTCGGCTTCAGCCCTCTGCATCGTTTTGTTGGAGTTTTTTTACTTCCATGTTGGTGACTAAGTCCGAACGTAGAAATCTTCACCATGGCTTTGACCCAAAGCCATCCAACAGTGAAACTCCCTGCTCAGCACTTCCTGCACCCTTGCCTCGCTAAACTTCACTTTCTCAGACATTTTTCTAAGTTCAAAGGTAAACGGTGCTGAGCCCAATCCACTTCTTGTATCTGAACTGTGCTCAGTTGTGGTTGGCTTAACTTTTGACTTTGACCTGGTCTCATGCGACTAGATGTCCGCTGTTGGTGCTTTGATCTTTTAGGCGCTAGATTTCACATAAAACTTTAAAAATTCATAACTCCAGTTCTACTGATTAGAGTTTTGGTGTTTAGGGGTCAAATAAGTTATTAAAATGTACTCTATTTTTCTAAATTTATTTGGGATTTTTCTTGTGTTGTGCTTTTATTTTATTACTGTTTGTGTGCTGCATAAATAGTTTACACATTGCCTCTAAGTAGCCTGACTTGTTTTTGTGCCAAGCTTCCACGGTTAAGCACAGGATAATTTAGTCAATTTTTGTGGTTCACCCTGCAAGGGATTGTGGCTGTTGCTTGACCAGGGATCACGCACCAGTCAACCAACAACCCAATTTCTCACAACCACACTATCCTCTGAGCGTCCTGACAACCAGTATCCTTTATGCACAAGATTTGAGTTGTGCCCTAATTTAGGAGGTATCCTGATATTTTCTCAAGTTTGGTCAGCCTTCTCCTCCACCACCTGAATTACATTTTCTGCATCTGTGGTGACAATGACAATATCATCCACGTATGCTAACAGCTTAGTAGCAAAGCTGTTAGTTGTCACAGGAGTTATATTGCTGTTACTCAAGAGTTTCTGCAAGAAGGGATTCAATATAATGGGCAAATAATGAAGGAGATCAAGGGCACCCCTGCTGAGTTCCCCATGTAATCTTTATAATATCAAACTCAGTGCCCCTTAACTGTAATTCTGCGGTCAGATTACAGTGCATATTGAGAATGGCAGTTCAAAAACTAGGCCCAAACCCAGACCTCTCCAGTACCTCCCAAAGATATTGCCTTGTGACTCGATCAAAGGCCTTCTTAGCATCAAGCAAGATCATTGCCATATGGGTCCTCCTGGTTTCAGTTACATCAAACATCATTATAGCCTGTCTTACATGGTCTATCATGCCAGGGCCTGATACGAACCTGTGTTGCCAAGGAGAGACAACTATGGCAAAGATCCTGCCCAAATAAGATGCCAGCACTTTGGAATAAATCTTGGCATCGCTGTTCATGAGTGCAATTGGTTAATAAGACACTGGGTTCAGTGGCAGTTTCCTATTTTTTTTTTTTTTTTAAACAAGATATTTGTAGGTGCCCAAGACTCTGGAGTGGCCCTTCCCCACTCTGCCTCCAAGAGCACTGAGAAAAAGTATTATACAATTCTAGAGGGAACTTATCTGGTCCCATGACTTTACCAAATGCGAGACAGTCCAGTGTCTCTTTTACTTCCTGTAAAGTAAGCGAGGAGTCTAGGCCAGCCCTATCTCCCTCACCTAAAATAGTCCCCTCTACTTGCCCCAGGTATTTTTTGATTTGATCCGGTAGGAGGAACCAATCTTCCTGATATAAGGTTCTGTAATAATCTCCCAAAAACTCTAATGGAGTCACCTGGGAAGTTCATCACCTGACAGGAGCTATCTTGAATTGCATTGATTCCTTTCAACAACTCTTTATCCCTGGTTCTGGGAGTCAGCTGCTTCCCTACTGTATCACTGTACTCATAACTCTGCGCCTTATATAACTGATATTTCTCAGCGGAATTCCTGGCAAAGGTGCTATTAATATCTGCCTTTACAGCAGCTATTTTGCAAAAGACTTTCATAATACTCTTGGGGCCAGATGTATCAACATTACATTTTGCGAGTCTATAATAGCGAATTTTACCGATTCGCTATTATAGACTCGCAAAATGCAATGTATGTAGGAATCTGCTAATATTTTGCGATTCCTACACATTCCTTATTTGCGACTCGCAAATTGCGAGTCGCAAATAAGGAATGGTTTCCCATTCATTTCTATGGGCCAAGAGGCCCATAGGAATGAATGGGAATTGCATGCGCAATTTGCGAGTACCCAATAAGTACTCGCAAATTGCGCACGCAATTTCAAGGGTGCAAGGGTTCCTAAAGGACGCCCTGTTGCACCCCTGAAATGTGCATGTGTGCACATGTGGTGCACATACATGCCCTAAGGGCATGTATGTGTGCCACATGGCACTTTGAAAAATGCTAAAAAGTGCATTTTTCAAGCTAATCGCAAATTACCACCAACTTGAAGTTGGTGGTAATCTGCGAGTCCTTACAGCAATATCGCAATTTGCGATGGCTACTAGAATAGCATTTAGGGAATCGCAAATTGCGATCCTCTAAATGCGTGCGCAAAATAGGGACTCGCAAATTTTGCGATTCCTTAGTTTGCGAGTGGGTTTTTTCCTACCTACATTGCACAAAGCGTTTTTGCGATCGTAAACGCTGAAATTCTGTGAATTTCAGCATTTGCGATCGCAATTTTGCTTGATACATCTGGCCCTTGGTCCTCTAAGTGTCGTCTCACATGAAATGATTCTAACCTGGAAAGTTCCTCATATTTTTCTTAAATTTTGTTAAACGTCTACTGATACTGCGGGCACTTAATTGTGGAAAGACATAATTTCCAGGACCAACAGAATATGGTTCGAGAAGACCCAGGCAAAGTTAAATATCCAGGCTTTATCCAAAAGGCAGGCAAAAATAAAAAAATTGTCCAAGCAAACATACTTTGATGTGGAAAGGAAAAATATGTGAAACTTGGGTCGGGGCTATTTAACTCTCACAATGCATCTTTAAACCCATGCAATTTCAGCAAATGTTTACTAGCCCAGACAATATTTGGCTATTGACTTTCGTAGGGGGCAAGTTGTTTCCATATGACATTTGAGTTCGCCACATAAAATTATCGTAGTCGGCCAAGATGCAAGTTCAGTTATCATATAATCAATCACTGATGAATAGTTAACATTAGAGCCATATATGGAGCACATTTTAAACCTGAACCCTGCTGTTTGCAATCCTGCTAGAGCCCATCAACCAGCTTGATCTGAGGTGCACCTATTCATTCTACAGAAGCCTGTGTTCCAGGGATTCTGTTTGGGAACAAAACTATGCCCGGGATCACAGAACAAAATTATATAGGGACTGGGTCACCATACCACATCAGTACCTATGCACCCCAATCCAGACTAGCTCACAGTGCCTTACCTGCCCTCCTAACCTTCCTGGAGTAACAGGTAAATTGGCACCCCAGAACACAACACTCTAATTGCCTCAGGGAACCGTGGTAGCAGGTCATCACCTTTTGTTCTCTCACTCATGCATGCCCATAATAAACAGAAATGAGACACGAAAACAGTTTACAATATTTATTGAAACTATTGTGCTTTATTATGAAGAAAACAGTGCTGCAACTAGAAAATGTACAAAACTTAGGGGCAGATTACCATGTCTTGCGGAAGCTTTCTGCCCGAATCCTTGTCGGATTCGGTTCTGACCGACTCGCGATCGGCGGTTCCGCACGACCATTTACGATGCTGCCGAACACCATTCGGAAAAACTCCCATTCTGTCATTAAGACTCCATTAAAAGCAGTTTGCCTTCCCTCCTCATTTTTTTAGTGCTTTTTCTCCCTCCCACACTCCCCACCTCCCATCCCCACTGCCCCCGCCCACATCCTCCTAACCCCCTCAGTCCCTGCCCAACCAGCCCCCACCCAATGGGATAATTACCATGCCAAGAACGTTGTCAAGCTTACAGGGCAATAAGTCCCATGAACTGCCAGAGAGGCATTGAGACGTGTGCTTGATCCCGCAAGCCCACTACACACAAGGTACAGTAGGAGTGAGAACACAAGGAGGTCAGGGTCATGACAGTCTGAGACTCCATACTTTGTCATCTGCCAATGAGCCAGCCGGGATGCATCAGGAGGGGAAGCTCTGGAAGACTTCAGCCTGTGACCAGGACTAGAGGCCTAGCCTGCTAGTCTCTCTGCTGGGTGAAGGGACATAACCCAGGGAAACCAAGATCAACGGCCTGGAGTCTGGAGCACCAGCACCTGCCTAATTGCCAAGACCAGTGTGCCTGTGAGAGAGAAGGGCGTGTTGGAGGGTGCGAGATCCAGAAAGGAGCCCAGACATGTGGAGCTCTGGAAGGAGGTGTGAGGAACTGTGCTGCATTGATCAGGCCGTTGCCCCTCTGCAGCAGTGTGAAGTTTGGCAGCCCTGGATGCCAGGAGGGGCAGCCGTGTGCCAAGGAGCTATGTCGCATCGATCGGGCCATCGCCTGTGTGCGGGAAGTTGCTGCGACCCCATGTGCCAGGAGGGGTGACGGAGGAGGCAACCTGAGGCCAGTGTGAACGAACAGTGAGGTTCATTTGAGTTACCCCGTATGCCAGTAGGGGCTACTTGAAGTGCTGAGGCCAGAGGTCCGGGTCATTGCCTGTGACCCAAATTCCTGCTACAACCAAGACGAGGGAGGCTTTATATCCGAGGAGGCCCGAAGATAGAGGAGACACAGTCAGAACCCCATCGGAGCCCCACCAAAGCGAAGAGACTGCCCCCATCCCTGAACATGGGAGAACAAGACTTACTGCATGTCTGGAGCCGGAGCAACACCTAACGCCAGGACGTTGGTAAGCGCGCCTCTGGAGAGAGAGACGGAGCCTGCCAGGAGCTGCACGTGCAAATGCCTGCAGCCTGACATTACTGATCTGGGCCAGGACTGCACTGCACCACTGCCAGGGATCGTACTGCTGGAGCAGGTAAGCTGAGAACTGGGCCAACCAGGCCCTGGGAGATATACCGCCTTTGGTTTTTGCAACCCTTCTTGAATTCTATGTGACTACACCTTATTGACTAAGGCCAAGAGGGGGAAACCCTGTGAACAGGGCGTAATAGTTTACATTCCCTGGATGTTGCTGCATGTGACTGGGGCATGAGAGCAAACCCATTTCATGGGAAATTGATAACCGGGGGGAGGGGGCGACAACTACTAGGGTGCCTACCTAAAGGGGGACTCTGTTATTCTTTATTGAATGTTGTTTACCTTTGCATGTGTAGAATTAGAATTAAAATAATTCTTTTATATAAAATAAGTATTTGACTGGACATTGATTTATTGTGTGCGATGCATGCAAGTTGAGTTATGAGTCGTGTTCAATGATCTGTATGTACACTTCCCTCCGAGGGAGACTTGGCTGCGTGCGCTACGCTACACTCTGAGCTTTAGGTGCAGAAGCAGGTGCTTGACACAGTTGAGCAGGCTCCATAGTAGGGCGGTCCCCCAGACATTAGGAGTAAAAGACCTCAATTACCTTGGTTGGGCCCAGTAACCTCTGTGTGCCCCGTGGCCTTCTGAATGGGGTTCTGACAGCTAGTTTGTGAATGGGGAGCCAGTGGAGCCCCATCAGGTGTGGTGTGATGTGAGTGCGGCATGGGAGGTTGAAAGTGATTCTGGCAGCACGAGTTCTGAATGGTCTGCAACCTTCTGGTGAGTTTTCCCAGCATAGAAGGCGTACCCGTAGTCCCACAGTCCAGTTTGGTTGTGAGCAGGACGTGCATGATGGTTTTCCAGGTGCTTATTGGGAGCCATTTGAAAATCTTCCTCAGCATCTTCAGGGTATGATAGCATGAGGCCATAACAGCATTGACTTGGGCGGTTATGTCGAGTTTGCTGTTGATGATGATTCCGAGGTTCTTGTCCTGGTTGGTAGGGGTGGGTTTTGGTCCTAGCTTTGTTGGCCAACAGGAGGAGTTCCATGGTGAGGTGTGAAGATTACAATTTCGTTCTTGTCGTTGTTCAGCATTAAACTGTTGTTTTTCATCCAGTGGGTGATTTCAATCATGCAGGCATTGAATTTGATCTGGGCACTGGGCTTTTTTTCTGTGAGGAATAGAATGAGTTGCATGTTGTTGACATAGGAGAGTAGATGATGCTGGCTAGAGGGGTCATGTATGTTTTGATGAGGTTCAGGCTCAGGTAGGAACCTTGCGGAACATAGCAGAAGAGGTCATGTGCATCCGAGGTGTATGGTGTCAGGTTAACTGATTGGGTCCTTCCAGTCAGGAAGGAGCAGCTCCTTTGGAGTGTGTTTCCTTGAAATCTGATGTTGTGACAGTGTTGGATGAGGAGCACCTGAGGTGGGAAAGACTGTCAAATGCTGCAGAGGGGTTGAGGAGGATGAGGGCTGCTGTGTCTCTTCTGTCCAGAGTCAAGCACATGTCTTCTGTGGCGGTGATGAGGCATTTTCAATGTTGTGGGTGGGTCTGAAACCAGACTGAGTGGTGTCAGGGATTTGGTGGTCGTTGAGGTATTAAGTGAGATTTCTGTTTATGATTTTCTCTAAGACCTTGGTCGGGAATGGTAGTAGGGATGTCACAGTGTAGTTGGCAAGCGTTCAAGGGTCTGCAGAGAGTTTCTTCAGCAATGGGAAGACAGCTGTGTGGTTCCAAACATCTGGGAAAGCCACGGCAGATGTGGAGGCATTCAGGAAAGGTGTGAGCATGGCGTTGATGGGTTGCAGTCCTCAGGAGTAGGTGTGGTGGGGCCAGGGAGTCCGATAAGTCCCTTGAATGTATGGACTTCATGATTGCAGCGGTTTCTTCTGGGGTGATGATGGGCCATGTGACAAGCATTGGTTCTTTAGATAAGTTTGGGAGGAATTTAGTGAGATCTGTTGTGTCCAGTTGCCGTGTGAAGTTGCTGTAAATGGTGGTGAACTTGTTGTTGAAGAATTGAGAGATATTGTTGCAGAGGTCCTGCGAGGGGGTGATCGAGTTGGAGATGGTAAGATAAATCCTTCACAATGGTGACGATTTCTTTGGTTTTGTTGATACTGGCATTGGTGAGGTCCGCCAGAGCGGCGTTTTGGTGGTCCGGATCATTATTAGGTGGGAGCTTCTAAGGGCAAATTTGAATGTGCTCTGGTCTGGCTCATTCTCAGTTTGTGCTCCAGTTGCTTGCAGTGGTGTTTCATTAGTTCCTCTGTGTACAAACTAGCCCGGGGGCTAGATCTTGTTGTATTGTAAGTAGCAGCAGCACAGGAAAGACCTGGACAGTGGGGTTCAAGATGAAAACTGAAGTAGGAACCAGAAAAAAGGTAAGTTTTCACCTCTTTTTCTTCGTTTCAGCCAAACAGAGTTTGGAGGTTTCCCCACAACAGTTGCCTTGACAGAAAAGCACTGACTCTGACGGTCTTCCCTCCATAGACCTGCCAACATCTAAATACAGCGGGCGGATCGCCAAGCCAGCAGGCGGGAAAACCATCAGAAAAGTGACAGCGGGACTCGATCCACCAACATCTAAATCAGGCCTATAGTTTTTCAAACATTGGCCCTCATTATGATGTTGGTGGGACCGCCACCAACAGGCCGTCGGTGGTTGTCCCACGGGCATCCAGGCCATCGGTCCCACCGCCGCATTATGAAGCGGACGTTTGAACTGCAGGGGTCTGAGGGACAAAACACCTTTGCCAGGATCAAGGATCCCATCGGGCTGGCGGTCAGACTCCTATTCCTACCATGAGGGTGGTGCCTGAGCAGGCACTGCAGTAGGGATTAGGATGTCCCTTTCCGACTACCTTTTCATGGCGGTCTGACCGCCATGCAAAGGCAGCCGGAAAGGGAGTTTGGAGGTCCCAAGCAGGTCCCCCGCCCCCTTGTGGACCACTGATAAGTGGTCTGGGGGGCATTTGTAGTGCCCCCCAACATGCACAGTGTCCAGGTACCACATAATGCTTGTCACACGGTGCATCGATATACACTAAGTGCCTTTTACTACTGCGGCTTATGCTGCGGCCCTTCTCCTGGTCCGCAACGGCAGCTGCAATAGAAAAAGACACTTTCCGACCACTTGCACTCAGTCCTATCATGATAAGACAGGTGGGACCGCCGACTCATTGTCGGACAGTCACCTGCCCGCGGCGATGGCAGTCGAACCATCATAATCAGGCCCATTGTTTCTATTATGTGATTAGTGCAGCATGGTGCGAAAAGACAGACAACAACCATTTTGAAATCAAGGCTACATTATTCATGATAAAATAAACAGCTTCACAACAAATACCTCAAATTCCTTACAGTAATAAAATCATGTTAATACAAATATGCATTTTTCATCAAACCTGCTACACCAACTTCTCCTTTGAAGCACTTGGATGTCATACTGCCGTAATTCTTAATATTAAAAACATCACAATAAATAAACAAATTCATAAACTAGAAGTTATTTGGTGTGTCATTTGTAATCAAGATCCATGCCCTATGACACTGTTTTACATTTTTTTAAGAGAAACATTGGCAATGATGTAAGTATCCCATCCAATCATTCTCGTACCTTTGCAGCCACTCGACTGAGCTCAGTAGCGATATCCACGCCACTGTTGCCAATCCCAACCATGAGCACCCTCTTCTCCTGAAACCCATCTGGGTGCTTGTATTCTCGGCTGTGGAAGTATTTACCCTTAAATCTCTCAATCCCTGCCATGACAAATAAGAAAAATGTTAAAATGACCTCAAGGGAAATTGGGCTACATGTATGAATTATTACGTCCTAGTGACATTCCAGACTCTTCAGTTTCAGTGGCGGCCGGCATGGCTCACGGGTAAAGGTGTGGTCGCGCGGGGGATCATGCAGGGGGGTCGTGATTGCAGGAGGGAGAATATCAAAAACCAAAAACAAAAAAAAATAACACCTTTCCGCCGGGTCCCGCGTCTCTGCTCCTGCTCTCCTACCTCCGACTTCAGGAACAGGAAGCAGGCAGTCAGGCCCCCTCCCCTAAGCCAATCACAACGCTGCAATGCAACGTTGTGATTGGTCTGAGCGCCGTGACACGGCGCTCAGCCATAGGCTGGAGGGGTGGGCATGTTCTTCATGCAGGCTGTAATGCAGCCTGCATGGATGATGGGGAAAGTGCACATGACTGGTTTGGGTGGCCCGAGAGGGCCGATTAAACAGTCATTGTGCACTTAGGAGTAGGCAAACCCTGCTCCGAGAGCAGAGCAGCCACGCCCACCCGCCCGCCCGCAAAGCAGCACAAACATAAAATTATAATAACTTTCAGTTATCATTTTATGTTTTTGTTTCTCGCACTGCTTGAAAGCAGTGGGGCAACGCTCCGCCATAGCGGAGGAGCCGCCACTGTTCAGTTTATTAGGCTAACTCAAAATAAATATTACAAGTTATAGACTTTGGAATTCATGCAGGCTCTTTCAACAGAAGACAGTATTCTACAGACATGCAAAAAATAAAGCATTAACCTGAGATCACATTTTTTGACACAGGAAGGAATACATTTCTATTTGTTGTCATGAGGACTAAGATTAGTGGAAAAGAGGAGAGGAAAAGAGTAGTGCTATGGAAGGTCAACTTTCATCAAGCTTGTAGTGCATTTCATTTTCAACCTACATTAGTTTATTGCTGAGGTTACAAATGAATTGGCACTATTACTCATTTTTTTCGCTTTTATTCAATGCCTATTTTGAATGTTTGCTTAGATGCAAATCTTTTGGAATCAAAGGCCCTCATTAGGAGTGCCCCAGTTAATTGCGATTAGTGCAGTAACAACTATTACCACACAGATCCCACTTAGGAGTTTGGGTGCTAGCACCACTTTCCTGCAGTGTTCTGTCAATATATTTCAGAAGGCCAAACCTGCAGAAATTTATTGGGTGAAAAAACACCTGATAATTATTGGTACACATCGATTATAGACACCCCAGAACACTGTTCATTAAACAGGCTAATAAAAGAGGAAGGCTTCCAGTTCCTTTCTAAAAGATAGATGTTCTTTGCCTCTACCAAAGGTGTTTTTGCAACAGTTTCAAATGAAAGGTCCTAATTAGTAGATAAACCAGACATCTGCTATTGTGAGCTTGAATTGAGGAACTTGTAACAGGAGAGCGTAGACAGTGTATAGTCCCTTGTGAGAGGTGTCTGTAAAAAGTACAGCAGCAAAGCACAAGGGGCCTCATTTAAGAGGCCCCTTGAGCAGCTGGATGTCGGTTTTTGTGATATTCCGTGGCGCAGGATTCTGCTCCATATTTACGAGGCTGCACTAAGCCGCTTTTTTTGGCTTAATGCTGCCTTGTAAATATTGTTCCCTTTAACGCATTTCTGTGTTAAAGGGGCGTGCAATAGGTGTTGCTGGGGGCGTACCCAGCAGCATCAATGGCTTTTTGACACTGCCCCAGATTTATGAGAAATTGTAAATCTGAGGCAGCACCAAAAATTTACGACTCCCTAGGGGAGCGTAAGGGGAGCACAACAAGGAGAAATAACTTTATTTCCCCTCGATTTTCCTTTTTCTATGTGTGCTGCATTCTGCAGCACACGTAGAACGAGGAAAAATCCTCTTGTGATTGTTTTTGTGCAGGAAGGTTTCCCTTCCTGCCAATAATAATCATCCCAGCAACACAGGCACCTTTGCACCATGGTGCAAAGGTGCCTGCATTAGCGCACCTCAGCCCATTGTGCGTCAGTGCAGGAGAAAAGGAGGGAATGCGCCGTATCTGATAGATACACCGCATTCCTGCCCTTTTCTTTTGCCGTAGGGCAGTGCAGCAGGAAGGCCTGTGGTGCTCCCCTGCGGCAATACCTCATAAATGAGGCCCAAGGTGTCTATCTTGTAAAAACTCTATGCAACAATCATGCTGTTTTGAAAAGGATACACTGTTTAATGAAGAGCTAATGCAGCCTTGCACTCGGGGGAGGGGGGACCACCCGATTAGATCTTTTTAGCCCCAAGATGATAATGCGTCATCGCATCCACTATGAAGAAAAGGAGAACAGACAGGTATCTCTCATACTTCTCTATTAGGCTCATCCAGATTATGCTTATTTACAAGCCCCTTGCGCTGCCGGTGCGTCACTTTTCCCCATATAAATAGTGATGAACCAGCGGCGCAAGGGGCTTGTAAATAAGGGGCACATGCATCAAGCATTTTACCGGTCGCAAACGGGCCGATTCTCAGAATCGGCCCATTTGCGACCGGTAAAATGCTATTTCCGATGCATCAAGCCCAAAGGCATTCGCAATTAAGGAAATCGCAATTTTTGCGATTTCCTTAATTGCGAATGCAGTTAGGGAATCACATATTGCGATTCCCTAAATGCGATGCATCATGCATTCGCAAATTGCGTTTTTGCAATTTGGAATTGCAAATCACCATCAACTTCAAGTTGATGGTAATTTGCAATTTCTTAGAAAATGCATAAAATTGCATTTTCTAAGTGCTATGTGGCACACACATATGCCCTTAGGGCATATGTGTGCGCCACATGTGCACACATGCCAATTTTGGGGTGCAGCAGGGTGGCCTTTTGGCCCCTAGCACACTTCAAATTGCATTCGCAATTTGCGAGTGCCTATTTGGTACTCGCAAATTGCGAATGACTTCTATTCATTCCTATGGGCCTCTAGGCCCATAGGAATGAATGGAAAGGCATTCCTTAATAGCGAGTCGCAATTTGCGAGTCGCTATTAAGGAATTTGTAGGAATCGCACATTTTTTGCGATTCCTACATGCATAAGGAATTGCGATTCCTAAATAGCGATTCCCTAAAAATCGCTATTTAGGAATCGCAATTCCATTCTTTGATGCACGTGGCCCTAAGCCCCTTAGCGTTTTATGAGTGAAACAGCTCTGCTAGAGAAACTCTTATCTGCAGGAATAAATAAATAAATAATTAAATATAATTATTGATTATTTATTTATGTGGTATTTTGTATAGTGTGATTAAGGCCTTCAAGGAGAGACCAACTGTTATATGACTAGAGCACTAGATTAAACAGATATGTTTCTAGAATGAGCACTGCCAGTATCCTACCCCCCCCCTTTCTTGGCTTCACAAATTTGGGAATGAGGAGTCTGACAGATGTGTATTTAGTCAAAAGTGAGGACATATCTTTTCCTTGACTATGGATTCCCTAATGGCAAAGGGCCTTATAGCAGACTTCTGTTGCAAATCGGAAGCCAACGCAATTTGCGTAGGTGTTGCGGATGTCTTATGGCTCAAGCTAAGAGCTAAACTGACTCCAGCATTTTGAACTAATTGCAGTCTTTGAGTTACATTTGTTGGAGGCCTTCTAATAATGAGTTGCTATAGTCTAAATTGTGATAGAATTAAAACATGAACCATGGTGATGTTGAAGGATGTGGGTAACAAAGGTATCATTTTATGAATGATTCTTAAGAGACACATGCATGCAGATACTATTTTATTTATATGGGGGAGAATGGAAAGCTGCGAGTCAAGAATAATGATATACCAATGGCAGATTTTAGAAACTGAAGAGACAAGAGAAGTAATAGATTAGATTATGTATTCAATCTAATCCATCCTCAGCAAGAACTACGTTTTAAGCCTTAGAAAGAGGATGGAAGAAAGAAACATCGAAATGGTGGGAAGGCGCTTCTCTTAAAAAATACTTAGAAGCTGATCGTATTCCAAAAGGCCTGTGGATTTTAATATTCCCACCTTCAAAAACAACATCCCTGGACAAAATAATGGAATGGTAAAACAACTTACATACAGCATGTGATCAAGACCGCGCTCTGACGGTCGAAGCGCGTCATGGCAGGCACTAGCCTGGATTAGACTATGTGCCGAAAAAGAAATTAAAGCACTTCTTTGAACTTCAGCATTTCTGGCGTCTGGTGGTTCGTACCTTATTTGTCTCATCGAGAAAGCGTGGGCTAGGATTGTTTCTATATATGTATATATATATATATATATATTTATTTAGATAACACAGCATGTCCCACATTTATATCACAGGTCACTACCGCCTTTTTTAAAAAAGTGATTAACTAGTCATCTGCAACATGTTTGTTTATTGTAATGTAACCCGAAGTGGTTCTGCGCGCTAAATAGGTTTTAATTATTTTAAGTTTTCACATTTCCCTGACTGTATCAATTGGATTTCATTCATGTTTGCTGATTTAGATGTGAATTTTCACATTTAGATGGAGGGGGTCACTGATGTATTTTACATTTAATATGTGTTTTACAATTGCACAATGTGTGCTCATGTTTTTAAGTGACTACGTCTCCCAAGATTCATGCTTTACATGTTTCCATGAATTTCTTCTATATCCATGATGGGGAAGTGTTATAAATATTTGAATGTGATTGGCGCAGGCTAGATTGAGAAAGGCTGTTTGGCGCAGCCGAAACGCGTCTCTTTGGTCGCTGGGTCGAGGGAGGCCCTTTTAATAAAGAAGCCTTAAACCTGCAGTCCTCGAGTGCGTGCCTTCTTCGTGTGAGGAGTAAGGATTGTGTTGGATATATATATATATATATATATATATATATCTCATCTCTTTTTTTGCATATATATATATAAACAGACCTAAAGTTGCTGGTGCAAATGTGTTTATTCGCTAGATGCCGCCATAACGCGTTTCGGCCTGAACAGGCCTTGATCACATGACCTATGTATATATATGTATGTATGTATCCAAAGAATTCGCCGTGCATAATCCACTTTTGAGGAAATGACGAAAACGGACCCACAATTCGGTGCTCAGAATTTTATTTTTATGCCCAGCACCTTCGCCACGACGCGTTTCGACCTTCCAGAAGTCTTGTTCACATAACGCGGATGCGAAGTGCCTTCCCTTAAATAAAGTGCTTGTGCATACACTCGTGACAAGTCACATGTTGCATGGACATAGAAGAGTTGTTTCACGGTCGTAATACCATCAATAGCAGCAACTGTTCAATAATTACAAATAGATACATATATAATGGCATAAATAATAAAAAATCCTTAAAAACATTTTAATATGTTAAAAAAGGTTTTGCCAAATACTTCATCTAAAAACCGCAATATAAAGCATATTTTTAAGATAGGCAAGTAAAACATGAAGCAGAAAAGTTAAAACAGTTAATAACATCTAATTTGTTGATACCAACTGTAAACAATTCACAACTTAATCTTATAATAAGATTTAAGATAAATTCTGCATGATGTTGCCTTTTTGAATTTATGATATTGTGTATCCATGATGTTGCAAATTAATACAGCCCTAAGTGGGCATCTACTCGATTCTTCTATCATTTTATCAAAGTGCTAGTGCTAATCGTGTTGCCATAACAATGCCACCCAAATTACTTGAAGTGCAAAAGTGCTAAATATTAAGAAGACTAAAAATTGAGGAAACATAAAAGCAAATGGAAATGCTTGTCAAATAGTCATATATATGTGCAGATAGAGCAAACAAAGGGTCTCCAGTATATTTACAGGCAGGTATAGAAATCCTCGCTGGAATTCATGCCAGCTGGTGTCTTTGTATCGAGTTCTAAGATATACCTAGTTTCTAATAGACGTAAGTGGGCCTCACGATTACCACCTCTCCTTAATGGTAATACGGTATCTACCACATAATATTTTTAAAATTCTGGATTTCTATTATGTGCGTCCTTGAAATGTCTCGCGACAGGGTACGAGGGATCACAGTTGTTGATTGCCCTAATGTGCTGGAGTATCCTCTTATGGACCTACAACTTGGTACTTCCCACATATCGCAGGCCACAGGGACACTCCAGCACATAAATAGCGTACTCTGTCTTGCATGTAAGTAGTTTTGTTATAGGCACTGCATCTGTTTTAAAAGGGCTAGCATATGATGTTCTGCTAGTAGCAAATCTACATGCCTTACATGAGGAACATTTCACAAACCCCTTACGGGAAGATAACCAGGTTTTGCCCGTCACTGTCTCTGGACTACTTCTAACCAGCATGTTGCTCATTGATCGTGCCTTTCTGAATGTTACATCAGGGGTTTTGGATATCTGGTCCCCTAATATCGGATCGTTACGCACCAACACCCAGTTCTTGCTTAGTATTTTACGAATACGTTGGTGCTGTGTATTATATGTTAGAATCATTCGCGTCACTGGATCACTGGATCTAGTATCATTGTCATGTATTTTAGACTTTAAGGTCAGAGTGTCCACCCTCTCAATGTCATTGGTCTTGGCAGTGGCATCGTCTATGATCTTGGTGGAATAGCCCCTAGCAAGGAACCTGTCCCTACTCTTCTGTTGGGCCAAATAGCACTCATGTGGGGTGCTGCAAATGCGTTTAATGCGCAGCATCTCTCCATATGGTATGGATTGGATCAGGTGTCTGGGATGATGGCTGGTAGCGTGTAATATTGTATTCCCAGCCGTTGGTTTTCTGTACATTCTGGACGCAACTTTACCGTCAATGATAAAAACCTCAACATCCAGAAAGCAAATTCTTTCTCTAGTCATAGATGCAGTAAAATGCAGGTTAAGGCTATTAGAATTAATCTGCTCTATGAAATGGAGTGCCAGATCTTCAGGGCCCCTCCAAATCAAGAACAGGTCATCAATATACCTGTACCAATGACAAATGTGTTTGTTCATGATGTCAGCATAAGTATTGTTGAGGACTTGCTCCTCCCAAAGGCCCATATGCAGGCAGGCATAGCTAGGGGAGAAGCAAGCCCCCATTGCCACACCTCTGGTCTGTTGATATACTTGGTTGTGAAACAGGAAAAAGTTGTTATCCAAACATGTCATTATCATATCAACCAACATCTTATTATGCATATACAAGCCCATTGGTCTCTCATTCAAATAATGTTCGATGGCTTTGATCCCATCTTGATGTCTTATGCTTGTATACAGTGACGTAACGTCTAGAGTAATTAAAATGCATTCAGCATCCCAGGTCACATTCCTTATCTTCCTTAAAAAGTCACTCGTGTCTTGCAAATATGATGGTAAAGTTCGCACAAAACTTTGTAAAAAATAGTCAACATATTTAGAGGTATTTTCCATGAGACTGTTGCACGCAGAAATAATGGGCCTGCCAGGTGGCTTAACCATGCTCTTATGTATCTTCGGAATGAAGTATATAGCTGGAATTACTGGGTATTCGTTTTTCAAAAATGTAAACTCATCCGAGCTTAAAAGACATTCCGCTTTTCCAAGCTAAGAGTTTGGCATGGTAGTTGTTTTGTGCCTGCCTGACACATTGCATATTACTCCTCTTGTAACAGTCTTTGTCATTTAGCTGGGTCATGGCTTCCTCCATATACATTTCCCTCGGCCATAAAACCATGTTGCCTCCTTTATCTGATTGCCGTATGATGACATTATCCCTACCTTGCAGTTTCTTCATTAATTGTATATAGGAGGTATTTTTCCGGCTGATGTTACGTTGGGCACACTCAGTGGTTTTATAAAGTTTCTTTAATTCAGCTGTTACTTGGTCATGGAAAATGTCCAAATTGTCATGTAGCATTACTGGTTGAAAAGTTGATTTGGGTTTAAATGGTGTACGTATGGAATCACTGATTTTTTCTAGTCCATTTGTGTTTTCACCATTATTCTGTTCGACCTGTAGTTGATGTAAATCTAGCAAAAGGTCAACATCCCCTGCAACCAGCAATGTTGAACTCAAAATGCTGGTTGTCGCTTGTATTGGAGGTTCCTTATTATGCCTTGACTGCAATAGATGGTATTTACGCAATTTCAGTTTACGTATGAATCTAAAAACATCCATACGTGTTTCTGCATAATTAAAGTGACTTTCGGGACTATACGATAAACCCAGAGCCAAGATTTGTTTTTCAGCCAGGTTTAAATTGATGTCAGTTAGGTTTATTACTGTGTTAGGTTCTGTAATGACGCTGCATTCATTCAGCTGCGTTTCCATCTCGCATTCATTGGTTTTTTGTTGTTTGGCTGTCTTCCGCCTGTTGCAGCACCGCCGTCTTTCTCGGCGTTTTTGATTGTTTCTTTGGCGTTTTGCTTCCTTTGGACACGAGGGCGCAGAGTTTGTCTCCGGTCTTGGCGTAGGCAATCGACTTCTTGAGCCAATGATAGTTTGATAAACCCCAAGTCCGAACTGGTTCTTACTTGTTCATTATCGGATTCACTTTCCAGTGCCAAGCTTAGTTCGGATGCTGAGGTAGAGATTGGAGTCATGTTATTTGCACTGGTTGCTTTCACCAATGCACTACCTTCTTTATTTTTCCCTTTGACTGCGTCATATTTCCGTGCAAAGGTGAAGACTTGGCCATTTTGATAATCTAATTTGTCCCTTTGAAATTTGTAAGCCTTGCGTTTTTTGATAACCTCCTCATCTTTATGTAGACGTGCCAGCATGTCATCCTGTTGTTTTTTAAAATTCTCCGAACTTTCCAGTGCACTAATCTCATGTTCCACTTCATCAATTTGTAATTGCAATGTAGCGCGGTCACTTGCTGCATATCTAACAAGTATTTCCACAAGTTTACGCGAAGATTCTAAATTACAAGCAGCCCATTCCGCCAGCATATTGGGATCTGGGTGCTCATAACTGGGTGCTAACATTATCCGCAGTCCCCTTGGAATCCGTCCGACTTCCAAGTAGCGCGATAGGGATTTGTGCTCCCACCACTTGGACTGCTCTGCACGCATCAGCTATTCTAGTTTTTTAAAAAGCTCCTTTGCATTAGACTGTCCCGTTTGAACATTGCCTGTTCGCTCTATCGCTATTACTTCCCCAGCCGGGGAATCATCAAACAGTCCATTTGCTGCCTCCTCACGGCTTCGCAGCGCGTCGGCAGACATGGTGCTTAAATTACGGGCTAAATTAAATCTTGCAACACTAACGCCTTGAATGAATGTCAGTAGCATTGTCGCACACACTCCTCGACCGGACTCTCAGAAGCGTCCCTACCTTCACGATCGATCAATCGTTGCTCCGGTCCTCCGACACGGGCTCCGCTGTCCTCATTACCACAGGTGGGGAAATTCAAAACTGTCCGGGGGCTTCCGCAGCTTACTCCTCGCTGGAGTGACTGTTTCCTTTTCCGGTGGAGACCAGAAAGGCTCTGCTTCCTGCTGCTCGGCCCAACAATAGAGGAGGGGTCACGTTAATACCGAAGAAGCAACTCGGTACTGATGATATCCAAAGAATTCGCCGTGCATAATCCATTTTTGAGGAAATGACGAAAACGGACCCACAATTCGGTGCTCAGAATTTTATTTTTATGCCCAGCACCTTCGCCACGACGCGTTTCGACCTTCCAGAGGTCTTGTTCACATAACGCGCATGCGAAGTGCCTTCCCTTAAATAAAGTGCTTGTGCATACACTCGTGACAAGTCACATGTTGCATGGACATAGAAGAGTTGTTTCACGGTCGTAATACCATCAATAGCAGCAACTGTCAATAATTACAAATAGATACATGTATAATGGCATAAATAATTAAAAATCCTTAAAGACATTTTAATATGTTAAAAAAGGTTTTGCCAAATGCTTCATCTAAAAACCGCAATATAAAGCGTATTTTTAAGATAGGCAAGTAAAACATGAAGCAGAAAAGTTAAAACAGTTAATAACATCTAATTTGTTGATACCAACTGTAAACAATTCACAACGTAATCTTATAATAAGATTTAAGATACATTCTGCATGATGTTGCCTTTTTGAATTTATGATATTGTGTATCCATGATGTTGCAAATTAATATGTATGTATGTATAGGATAATCATCTACACAGTAAAATGCACAGGAAAACTGCAGCATCAAATTCATGCTTGTCTGCAGCTACCTGCCATCCAAAGACTACCAGCTCTAACATTCCAAAAGGGCAACTCAGGAGAGCAAGAAGAAACTGCAGCAAAAAGGAGGATTTTATCATCAAATCAAATGAGATCATTCAACGGTTAAATGTCAGAGGCTATGATCTGGTGACTTTGAACCATACTATGAAAGAAATAGAACAAACAGACAAAGGTAAACTCTTACAAGACTCAAAAATATGTGAACCAACACATTCCCCAACCCAAATCAGGTTTTTCACAGAGTACAGTAACAAAATCCTACGGAAACACTGGTCGTTGCTAACTAATAACCCACAAGTACAAAACGGTACTCAATCATACATACAGTTCAATTTCAAAAAGGCACCAAATCTTAAATAAAACTGTGTAGATCATTTTTCAGAAATGAAAGAGGAAAATCAGGGACCTTTTTGGACTGTCAATAAATGAACACCAACATCATATAAATGACTGGAAATTTGACACAATCAAGTTTGAGCTCCAAAGAGATAAGGAACCACATAACTGGTTATTATGAAGTCCGATTATTCTGCTTCCTACAATTTGAGATTGCATACTGATATCTCTTAAATGGCCCCTCGCATTCAGAGACGTAGGACACAAAAGACAACACTTCTTTGAAATTTAGCAATACTTACTCAGTTTTGATTACCAAGTGTGGGACAAATAACAAATATTGTACATATCATTGCGAGTGTTAGAAGAAATTTCCTACCACCTATAATGACTGCAATGCTCATAATTACAAATATTATAATGGTACTGAAAACTGCTATGACCAATGCACTATTTATTTTGGGCTCAAATACCATTTATACTATCAAATGTCAAAAATAGTTTTTTGTGACTACATGAGGGTTGTCTTTCAGCAAACTCTGTCATTAGGACTCTAAAAATTGCCAAATGTGATATAGATAATGATCAACTGCAATACAAGGGAAACACTCATTACTACGAAGGCTTAAGTACGAGAAGTACAAGGGAGTCATTACACCGCCAGTTTTAACAATAAGACTGCCATTACAACGAATGGCATTACTATCCATGTCACTACAACAAAATGTATCAATGTAGTGCCTGACTTCACCACGAAAATCATGACGTATTGAGGAAGAGGAAGCGCCTTGTGCAGCCAAGTGATCGCGTAAGACACTTGGCTAATGAAGAGGTATTGAGTGGACTTCTTCTCACACTAAGGTGACAGTACTGTGAGCTGCGAGTGTGAGCCAGTGAAGTAGCTGTAGAGAGCCGCAGGTGCTGTGGAGTGTGGGTGAATTACCTCTATCGACCTACTGGCAGGGTCGGAGGTTCAGCTGGACTGTAGAGGTGTGTGGCAGGAGAATCATAAGCTGCACCTCTACTTGTTTGATGCCCGTCCTCGGAAACATTCCACCTCGCGTGGAATGATTTGAGACGGAGGCTGTATCTTGATATCAATATGAGGAGCTTGTGGGCCTCCAGATTAATAACTGATGATGAGAAGGACAAACAATAACAGCCGTTTTCAATCGGAAAGGGCAGAAAAAAATGGTAAACAAAAAGGTAGGACTACAGCAGTAACAGGTTGCTTCAGAAGGCATTTACATAACTGGGTTGCTTTAGTTGACATTTTTATAACATGTGTATTGTAAAGCGCATGTTCACCCGTAGGTCTCTTGGCGCTGAATAACAGATGTTTATTGTTACCCAACTCAATGGTACTCATTTTATTGACCTCAGATGGATGAAAGGTTGAGTGGACCTGCTGGGATTTGAACCTGTGACCATGAGGTCAAACACAAGCCCCTGCAGTGGATGCATTAGTCCACTGAGTCACCAGACCCAGCACTTGAACTTTGGGAAACTTTGGGAAATATAATTTCGGAACTATATCTTTTCAATATTTCACATTTCTAAGACTGCTTATAATGTTTACTAAGCTTTGGCGTTTTAACAGTATGCTTTGGAAAACTATGGGTGATATTTACGCTCATGATTATGGAAGTTTTAATGATACCCTATGTGACGGTGTGATAATGGCTTTCGTTATATAAACTGGCGTTGTAATGATACTGTCGTTCTTCCGCTGCTGATGTAGAAGCCTTCGTTGTAAAGGCTGTCGTTGTTTCGTTATACAATGATCATTCATCGATTTATTAAGACACGCTATTGCTAAGGCTATCACAAGACCGTACAAGACATAATAATAGTAAGGAATAGAAAGTGTAAGATATTTTAGTTTAAAATATTAATTCTGCTTATGCCAGTGCACTTAAACCTTATGATAAGCATGAATAGTCGAAGCAGGTATAACACAGAGCTGACAACAGAGACTCCCGATACCCACTCCCCTCACAATTCACTATCTCTTGGCTGAATAAAAGTAATGATAAGGAGCATGTGTGCAGTGTTTTCACAAGAGTGCTGTCTATCCACTATAAGTGTTACACGTGAGGTGTCACATACTATTATGTGGCACCTCACGCAGGATGATGTTGGAAATTAGAATTCCATGCTCATTATTTTGGCCTTGAAAAAGCATCAAACTTGTGAGGCTTGTTAACCATGCGTTGACTGTGTATGGATCAGTGTAAATAACATCACAAAGATATGCATCAAGGCAATTCCTTTGGATACCATATGAATTGGAAGACCAAGTATAGATCGATGAAACAAACATCCTAAGGAACTGTATGACCAGCATCAAAGCAACTTTTTGACAATCATGCCAAATAAAAGTGAATGATGGACGAACTCAACAATCAATATTTCTTGTGGTCAATATTTTATTGCAATGTTTAATTCCCTCTGGTTGTATTATTGCTGATTTAAGGGCGTTATGTTAACACAACATGAGGAGTGTGTTCATAATTGGAAAATAAACACTCTTCTATTACAACTTAATAGGATAGAAGGAGCTGTGTGTAGCTTTCCCACCGTAACTTACTGCACAATCAAAAGGGGTATTGAGAGGAACCAGGTGCGTTGGGCCTACTAAAGAATAATATATATATATATATTCACTGAAAAAACCATAGGTTTCAGGGACGTTATAGTTAGAAATTAGCATTTAAAAAACCTTAGAAATTCACTGAAAAAAACACAGGTTTCAGGGAGGTTATAGTTAGTTGGACATTTCACTCGTACAAAACCAGAGAAATTTAGCCGTTATAGTCAGTTCAGCTAACTATAACTCGTGCCCCCGCAATGCACTGCTGATGACGTCACATATTACATCATTCATGACATGGTCAGTGACATCACTGATGACATCACTGATGACATCTCAAATGACATCACTGATGACATCACTGATGACATCATCCAGTGACTGTGTGTTTCTGTAAAGTTTAAATATGTTTTATATATATATAGGCCAAGGTGTATTGAAGAATGAGAGGGTGTATGACTGTCTGAATGGATGATTTAGTATGTGTGTGACTGACTGTATAAGTGAGTGATTAAACGTGTCTTACTGAATGCATGGGTTAGACTAAACAGTGTGAATATCTGTATCAGTCTGTCTGTTGGTGTGTAAGCGGTTGCATGGGTTGGTGAGTAGCTACATGAGTGTCTATATGGGTTATTGATTGCTTGTCTGAGTATCTGTATGGGTGCCTGAGTGTCTGTGTGGGTGGGTGGGGTGTGTGTGACTCACTGCATGGATGTGTGAGTGGGTGATTCACTGGGTATATGGGTTCAAGAGTGTATCTGTGAGGGGCTGTATGGGTGGGTGAGTGTGTGTATGGGTGTGTTGGTGAGTGAATGGATGTCTCAGTGGTACATGTGTGAATAACTACATATGTGAAAGGCAGTATATGTGAGTGTTGGAGTATATAAATGACTATATGTGAGAGTGAGTGATTGTGAGAGTGGCTGTATGGATGAGTGTGTGCTTGTATGAGTGATTGTAAAAGAGAGTAAGTATGTGTTAGTATCTGTATGAGTAAGTGAGGTAGTGTGTGTATAACTGTATAGGTGAGTAAATGGGAGTGTGAATGATTCTTTGCATGATTGACTAGGTGTGTGAGTAACTCTATGGATGAATGGCGATGTGTGAGTGTCTGTATAGGTGTATGAGTGCAAATGATAGTGCTGTATTGATAAGTGACTGCATGTATGAATGACTGTATGGGTGAATGAGTGGGCGTGTGTGTAGACCTAGGAATTAGTGAGTGGGTATGTAGTAACTGGTATTGGTGTGTCTATGGTTTCGAAAATGGTAGTCTGTATTTTAGAGTGGGTGTATCAAAGGCTATATTAGGGTGTGAGGAGGTGCATCAGTTATCGCATGGATGATGTCATCAGTGATGTCATCAGTGATGTCATTTGAGATGTCATCAGTGATGTCACTGACCATGTCATGAATGATGTAATATGTGGCGTCATCAGCAGTGCATTGCGGGGGCGTGAGTTATAGTTAGCTGAACTAACTATAACGGCCGAATTTCTCTGGTTTTGTATAAGTGAAATGTCCAACTAACTATAACGTCCCTGAAACCTGTGGTTTTTTCAGTGAATTTCTAAGGTTTTTTAAATGCTAATTTCTAACTATAACGTCCCTGAAACCTATGGTTTTTTCAGTCAATTTCAAAGGTTTTTTAAATGCTAATTTCTAGCTATAACGTCCCTGAAACCTGTGGTTTTTTCAGTGAATTTCAAAGGTTTTTTAAATGCTAATTTTCTAACTATGCCTACAGAGGTAGGACATGTGCAGAAAGAGGAAGAAAGGAGCAGAAAGAAGCAAGAGAAATGCAGAAAGAGGCAACAGAAGTCCAGAAAGATGAAAAAAGGTGCAGAAAGAAGCAAGAGATGTGCACAAAGAACCAACAGAGGAGAAGAAAGAGGCCTTGTTGCAAAGTCATCCTGTGCCCCCAACTTTTTGCTGACGGGTACTGGTGGTAACTGACTCTGACTAACCAGGCCAGGAGCCAGTGCTATGCTTAAAGACACTTAGAATACAGTGAAAACACCTATATACACTAGGGAACACTATGCGTTGGGGTACCCCTGTGATTGGCATGACCTCCTCTCTGTAAGGCCCTAGTACATAATAGGGCAGGGGGATTAAAACTACCTCTAAGTCAGAGGTGCAGAAAGATGCTTCTTTAAGTAGTAGTCACGTTTGCAGAGTGGTGGAGAAAGGGTGCTGGGCCTCCGACCAGCGCTCAGGAATTCCGCTGCATAGGACTTAGAGGAGGTACCAAGAGGGCTTCTTAGCCCCCAAAGTCCCTCAGGAGTAAATTGGACTTCATCCCCCATCCCGTAGCCTGCCAGGAGGCGCGTTTGCAGAGTGGTGGAGAAAGGGGGGCATGTCCTCCTTAGACGACTTAGCAATCCTACTGTGTGGGACTTACTACAGGTAACAAGAGGGGTAGTTGGCCCCCAACGACAACCTTGGGGGCCAACTACCCCTCCTATTACCTCCAGTAAGTCCCACACAGCAGGATTGCTAAGTTCTCATAACAGGCCATGCCCCCTTTGCCCACCACTCTGAAAAGGCGCTCCCTGGCGCACTCTTAGATGGGGATTGAAGTCCCCTTCGCTGCTGGGGGTCCTTTAGGGACCAACTAGCCTACCTCTTACCTCCAGTAATCCCCACACAGTGGGATTGCTGAGAGGTGGACACAGGCCACGCCCCCTTTCTCCACCACTCTGCAAATGCACCCCCTGGTGCGTTCTAAGTTGGGGGATTAAGTCCCCTTGAATATTGAGGGTCCCTTGGGGCCATCTAGCCCCCAGGGACGAAGGGGGATGAAGTCCACTTGTGTCCTGAGGTCCTCAGGACACAAGAGGACCTCATCACCCCACCACCAGTGCGCCAAGAGGCGCATTTGCAGAGTGGTGTAAAAAGGGGCGTGGCCTCGGACCACCTCTCTGCAACGCAGCTCTGTGGCGCATACTGGAGGTACCTGGTGGGCTAGTTGGCCCCAGGGGACCCTCAGTATTCAAGGGGAATTAATTCCCCAACTAACAATGCGCCAGGGGGCGCGTTTGCAGAGTGGTGGAGAAAGGGGGCGTGGCCTCCGGCTACATGCCAGCTTTTTTTTAATATATTTTTTTACAAGGGGGGCTGTGTGGCCCCCCTTCTGTTACATTTTTGGGGGCCTGGGGACCCCTTCCCCAGGGCCTGACCCCTTTTTATATATATTTTTTTTTAAATCGGGAAGGGGGCCGCGTGGCCCCCCTCCCGAGGCCAATTTCGGCCCCGGGGACCCCATCCCCCAGGGCACGGGCAGACTTTTAATTTTTTTTTATTATTTGGAGGGTGGGCACGTGGCCCCCCTCCTCAGGCCAATTATGGCCCCGGGGGCCCCATCCCCCGGGGCCGGCCTCTCCTTTTTTTTATTATTTTTTTATTTCAGGGGAGGGGGCCGCGTGCCCCCCCATGCCACTTCTGGCCTGGGGGCCTGGCTTCTCCGTTGGGGAGCGTGGGGGGAGCCCCAATGCCCCCACGGTCCCGCCGGCTCCCTGCCTCCTGCGGGAGCTGGCATTGCTTTTGCACAAGGGGAGCTGCAGACATGCAGCTCCCCTTGTGCAAAAGCAATCCTTGTGCAACAGCAATCCTGCTTTGCTTCATTGAAGCGAGAGCAGGTTTTCCTTTTTTTTAATAAAACAGAGCCCCGGCTGCATGCCCCCGCGTTTAAATTGGCAAAGCCCCGGGGAGGTGGTGGTCCACGGGGCATGTGGGGGGGCTCGAGCCCACGCGTTTACATTGCAAAGACCCCGGGGAGGTGGTGGTCCCCGGAGCATGTGGGGGGGCTCGAGCCCCCCCACACACTTCTTTTTTTTTTTAAAAACCAGAGCCCCGGGGAGGTGGCAGTCCCCGGGGTTGCGGGGGGCCGTGTGCCCCCACGTTTAAATTGCAAAAGCCCCGGAGAGGTGGTGGTCCCCGGGGTGTGTGGGGGGGCTCGAGCACATTTCAAATTTAACAAAAATGAGAGGAGGTGGTGGTCCCCGGGGCTGTGGGGGGGCTGCGTGCCCCCGCAAATCATCAATGAAGCCCCACTATATAATTTGGAATTGCCCCCGGGACCTGGCCCACCCGGGGGCTTAACAATAACAAAGCGCAGGGGGCCCGCGCTTCGTTTTTTAAAAAATTTCTCTGCAGTATTCGCGCACCCAGCACGAATTCTGCCGTTTAAAAAAAAAAAAGCTTTTTTTGGCCCTCAGGCCTAGGGGGTCAGGGTGTTTCTACCCTGCCCCCTTTTCTTGTTTTTTATGTTTTTTTCACTGTTTTCTTGTTGTAGTGGTGAGCCTCAACAAGGCCTACCAGTGCTTAGGGGTTCTCCCTTCCTTGCACAGAGTCCTCAGACCAATAGGAAGAAGTTGGCACAGAAACTGGAATAGAAAAGACAGAGTTTATTAAACCTCATGAGGTGGAGCTACATTCACACAGCACCCTTCGGTAATGCATGAAGTAGCACACTGAATGGAAGGACCTTGGTCCTTTTATACCCACACAGGGGCTCAAATGAAGGCGGTACAAACACAAATGCTGGTTTTAGGTACATATAAGGTCATACAAGTAATGCACAGTCGACAAGTGGGTGGAGCTAACAGTTTCTACTTCTAGTAGACACATCCTGACATTTATAAACTTGGAACGGCTGCATGGACAGCTGCGAGCTCAACTGAGCATGTGCAAAGCAAAAAGGCTAAATATAACTCGTCTCTAGGCAGATTTCAAGAGCAGTTAACAGGAAGGTAGGACAGAGCACATGGCGAGCACATGGCAGCACATGGCAACCAAAATGGCTGCCAGAAATACAAAATGGATTCCACAAAGCGGACAATTTAGCCTCTGAATACAGGATGTCTTCGGCTAATGCTTAACTTAAGTGCTGCCAAATTACAACAGACGACCCTTTCAGCATTAGCTGAAGACATTCGTTTATCTGGGGTAATCTAAATATTCATCCCGTACATCTATTAACATTATTTCGGCCACCTCTTTATTCAACATTTGTTGGGCCTTTGTTTCAGCAACGTTCCATTTGGCAGGTATACAAGCAGAGATGCAAATGGAGCAAAGCATTGGACCACATTGGATACATACACAGCATGTAAAAAGTATCATAATCATTACACACAGGATAGTCAATAGCTTCCAGCCCCAAGCAGAAACAAGAGTCCAAAACCATCCAGTAAAAGTCCAAGTACCAGTCTCTGGATGAATTTCTGCAGCAATCTTATGCAGTTCTGATATTGCGCCATATACTGAAGGTGAGTGATCCGGTATGAATACGCAACAGCTGCTACCGATGATGCGACATGCACCACCTCGATCAGCCAAAATCACGTTTAGCACCATCCTATTCTGGAGTGCTACAATCCTTGCAATCTGTAGTTCCTCTGTAATGTTCCCAAGTGCCATAGCTGTCTGATTGGTAACAGCTTCCACAACACGAGTTAATCGCCTGATCTTTCTGCTGTTTAATGCAGCACCCACAAAGAAAAATAAGCCCAAGTTGAAATCAACATATTGTTGTAGGGTAGTGTCGGTTTGGTCAACTTCGTCCATACTTATTGTCCTCTTATTTCTGTTTTTGGAAATATCATTGTACAGTTTAAAATCACGGTGATACAATGCAGGTGCCAGAAACACAGGGGGCAACAGAAAAGATACATAGCAGATTCCTGACCACCCAACAGGTAATTGATAATATCCGTTATTTCCACACACAAAATACGTATTATGCGAGGCTGTGAAAGTGCTGTCATTGGCACCTTCAATGGTCAGGATTACAGTACACTCGCTCCTCCCCACTGGAATTCTTCCAACGCTACAAATACACAAATCTGCTTTAGCTTTTGTCACAGAAATCACAAAAGGTCCAATGTTCTTCTTTATTCTCACATTTGTGAAGACATATGGTGTTGAAATATTGTCCGGTTGATACTCTTCCCATTCCCATTTAGTCCCTTTGGCTTGTGGATAACCTTCTTTATTTTGATAACACACTTTATTAAGTTGAAAAATAATCCCACCTACTGAAGGCTTTCCAGATGCAAACAAAAGCGCATACCAAGCTTGACAAGAACCATTGTGAGAAAATGGAAGAGGAATAAAAGGTGTTCCTCCTTTCTTTTGATGTGCAGGTATCATCCCACACACCCAACAGTTGGTAGTATTTGTAGCATTGTGAGTATGGTGCAACATCTGGATAAAGGTATTGTTTAGATAGGATTGTCGATGCTTCTGCTCACGGTAGGGAAGAGTAAAGTAGTGGTGTTCCACTGGTACTGGCGTAGTGGCAACAAAAAGCTGTCGAACAGGAGCCACCTTCTCGATGTACCACGTAATTGCTGCCATAGCCACCATAGCAACAACAAACCCTACAGCACAAATGATTCTTTTGTTATTCATTTCAGCAACAGTAATGATTGATCTTTCTAAAAACTTGTTGAAAACAATCGTTGGAGCTCTTCTCCCTGGGCAGCCGTTGATTTCTTCACCATGGGCCAAGGCGGGTGTCACTACACTAATGCAGGGCTGATCCCCTCAAAAATGGGACGATCAAAGGGGTACATTACTAACAAAAAAAAGAGTCCTTGGGAAATTGTAGCCGCTGTACAACCATCCAGAGGGGAGTCTTCTCCCTGTGTCCGTTTGAGCCTCACAGGCAGGCTCTTGTTGTTCCCACGGTGGAGCTGCACAACTCGCAACTTCAAGAATCACGGCCCAGTTTGAGAAGAAAAAGTCTTTCAACGATCCTGTCCAGTGTCTCAGGCAGTGCATCAGTTTTCTTCACTTTAATCTAACAGGCACCAAGGGCACAGCACCTGTACCCTAAACTCAAGTCCTTCCTTAACTCCTGTATTGCTCCGCTGGCGCACTGCTCTTTTGTTGGGGCCACAGAGTGTAGCCAGTATGCTCAGGCATCCCTTGATCAACAAACAGAGGCGCAGACTTGCATTCACTTTGGGACCAGGACTCAAGGCCTGAAGCAACCCTTGTTTCAAAGGGGGTCACCTCAAGCAAAAGCCTCCTTGCCGTCCTTATCGGTCTGTGACTCTCTCAGCTGGGCATCAAAAACTGGATCCACAGAAAGATTTCTTCATCCTGATTTGTGACCCCGTCTTTCGCCCAAGACAGTGGCAGGGGTACACACTTCACGTCCCAGTGCTTCCGGCCTTCACTGAGGTCCTAGTTGCCAGCAACGCCTGTGCTGGTTCCCTTTATCTTGACTCCAAGCTGGACTGGTGCTGACTCCCAGGCTGGATCTGATGTCCGGGCCCCTCTGGCAATGGTTGTAGGGCAGCAAATATCTATTGATGGGCAGAACAAAAGGTCTTTAGACAAGGCACAAAAATAATCTATCAACAGAGAGGATAGTCTCAGAATACTTCCTTAGTCTTGGGATGCCCCATTCATTAGCAAGGCACCCAAGAACCACTTCATCTATCTGAGAATAAAAAAAACCACCCTAGACCTATTGGCAAGTATAAAAGGAACTTTTTGGTGAACTGACAAGAGTAATACGTCACCCAATCCCAAGCAACCAAGGAAGTCTGTGTTCATTTACTAAATTCTGAGGAAAAAAGAAAAACAATACAGACATACTCCAAATCCTTACATTTGTGCATTCCTATATTATTCATCTGAAGAACCTCAAGAAAAAGGAACTTTTCCTACACTTCTACTTATGAACCTTGCATTACTTGTACAGGACTGCAGACACTTCTAAAATACTTTCTCTTACGTAAAGACACCTACATTTTATGCCTAGGACCATGCTTTCATGTTATAGGCGCAGCGGAAAAATCTAAAACTGCTAATTTAACAGGGATTCTTATTTCATAAATAACTTTTAAAAAAACCTCAAGATAGTGGGTACATAAATTTCTCCAGCAGAACATGTTGTGACAAACAAACTCCTATAAAACAATATTTTCCTTCAAAATGTTTGCTAAGGATCACATGGGCGTCTTTCCTGCATTCTACTTTTCACGATCCGGACTATGCAACATCATTTTCAAAAGGAAAAAACCCTATCTCCAGCTCTAATAAGGGCTGTCAGCTCAATTACACAGACTAGCTAATAAAAGACTAGCAATGCCCTTGCAAAACTGTATAGAACATGAGAATAACATAAACAATAATGGTATTGCCACCTGAGATTTTTGAACAGAAACCCCCACTATACAGTTCCCTTTAAAGATCAAATAAGGGAACATCAATCTGTTCTACTCATTCTTTCATACAGGATGGGCAGTAACATAGTATATTTTTCATCATTTTATTAATTCTAACAATTTTAAAACAGTATTACTGAATAGCCAATTAAATGTCTCATGGCCATTTCCTAGACAGCTTAGACAGACTCATGAGAAAGTGAGAAAAAGAAGAGAGAAAACATAAATTTGCCTAACCTTAATTTGCCCAGGAGCTAACCTCCTTCCCCCATTTTGACAGTAGGAAAACCTGAAAACAGGTTTACCTTCTGGCAACACTATCTACCCCTATTTGTGGCAACTGGGCACAAACAAACTTGTAGGAGATATCTTAGAAAGTGGCTATTTTCTGATTCAGCCTAACACAAGCACATTGAGTTAACTTTAGAAAGCGTTAATAACCAATTACCAATTCCTTCAGCAATGGTGCTAGATTAACATGAGGGCGCATGAATGCAAACTAAAATCCATTGCCTCCTTATCTCAGCCCTTGCACAGTAATCTTTAAACTAAAACCATTATTTTTATATACATGGCAGAGCTATGCTCTACTCAGGGCCCACATACGTCACTGCTTTTCCTTCTTTTCATATGACTGCGCAAAACTTGCGTTTGCCAAAAATAGGAAGCAAAGCTTTTCTTCCTCTCTCTGCGCTGTCATCTCTTCTTTCAAAAACTGTTCGGAGGTCGAAATGTCCAAGCAAACCTTCCCCTTAGCCCTGCTAGGTAGCTAAATGCAGAACTCCGACCTTTAACCCTTTCACCAGCTGTCCATTTTTGTGCAAGGCTTTCCATGCGGTCTTTGCAATTCAAAGCAACTCTGGAGAATCACAGCTGAAAGGCAGTCCTGTCCACCTAATAATTTTAAAGGTAGGATCTAACTTCTGCTGTGTTTTTTTTTTTTTCCAATACTTGTCTCTATCTGTGTGCAGTGTATGGTGTGCATTCTAGCAGGTTAGAGGTCAGCTATTTGTGTTATACTTAAATGTGTGCATTTACTGAAGCCTAAGAGCAGTGTGAAAGCTGCTCTGCTTGGAAGAACTACTTTTAAATAGTGAATTTGTCCCAATTTCGACTTTGGTGGTAGGGGCACTTAAAAATGAATAACCTACAATATTGCGGCATATTAGGGATCCCCAGGGTGTCCTCTAGATATCCCAGAGATGCGGGATCAGAAATGTATAAGGTACACCCTTAAAAAAACGTTTTTATATGCCTGGATAAAGTGAAATTTCACATTGCACTCCCCACATCATGGTAAAGTGCTACTTAAATCCAACTTTGATGCTAGGAGCTATATATTATTCACAGTATGATTATCAGACATTACAAAAGATCAAAAACAATTTTAGGGCAATTATTTTTAATAAACATTTTTTTTCTTCATATAATCAAAATTCTCCTTTTTTTTTTAATAATGATCACAAACCCTTTTGATGGTTCCACATATGAAAAGCAAGCCTCATTCCTTTCCTATCACCTTTAAATGTATTTATTTATAATACGAAGCACAAAAGCCTTACTGAAACATGAAAAGTCTGCGTCACTTTTAAAGGACAGTAATCATTTAACATCAGAACCACAGATGTGCTTGTTAAAAAGGCATTAAGAAAGGAAATCCCTTTTAATCTTTTCTCTGTTATCCAAAATAATGAAACTGTCTTTTCTGACTTATAAAATCAGCAGTTTTTAATGCACGTTTTCAAACCATGTTTGCACTAACTTAAAATCTAGTTGACTCGGCAGTTTCCTTATGGCTTGGGACCAAGAATAGCCATGTGTTGTTGACACAGCTGTGTTCTGACCAGCAGGCGTCAACATCTCACGCCTTTCAAGCCAGCACAAATCTATTGTTCTGTAATGTGGTGTTTATTTCAGCAACAACCAATTCACTCAGATGATGTGAATGCCTTTCAATATTAATATATAAGGATAATACTGTAACATTTTTCATTTTAGTCCTAATTGTGTGAAAGCACACAAATTCGTTTTTTCCTACCTTTCTATGAGGCCTATTTTATTCCTATTGAATGTAAATTCTGATTTATCTGTACCAGTGTGGCAATTTGCACATATCTATAGTTTCTTACTTTATCAATTTTAATGGTAGCGTGCAGCTATTTAGCATATATTACATTATTCATTCCCTGAATTTAAAAAAATGTAGTTTTTTAAATGACATTTGCATAACAGAATGACAACAAAAACCAAATTTAGCTCATTCCAGACATTTTCAGAAGGGGGTCATACACTCATAACACACAACACAGCGCGCTTAAGGCTAGCCATTCTTACACAAAAAACATAGTCTACTTTACTGAAACAAGTACTTTCAAGCATGTCAGTCCAGAACCACATACAACAAAAAAACAATTAACCCACAAATCAACACTTAGGGCAAAAACAAGAGACAGCCTACAGACTGTACGCAAAACCAAACTATTTGTAAATACTAATTGTAAGTCATATTTACAAGAAGAGCTCTCAAAAGTAGTCCAAAAGTCTGCACCAAAACAGCCCAAAAGACTGCTCCATGTTCAAGAAGCCAAAATACACCAAATTCGCCAGTTTTGGCTGGTAGAACACTCAAAAAGCGCTCTGCATATCACCACTTATGAATGTTACTAAGTGCACAGATCAGGATCCGTTTTATGTACATATTTAGTTCCATGGGGTACTTAGTCACCAAGAAAGAAATATCTTTTTACTATACCTAAACCTATTTAGGTATCCCCTCTGAGGGGAGTCAGCTGAGTACTTACTAAATCCATATTGGTACCTCCAAAACAGCAACACTTTCTACGAAGTGTGCTAGAAGCAGGCATGCCAAAAATATTATAGCATATATAATATTATACTCCAAGTGACACTTAACACAATGTGTGCCGTTCAAGTTTTCAAAGTTAGAGAAAAATCTCCTCATTACCTGCCTATATGTATTGCAATACATATATAATTACAAAACAGATTCCAAAATTGGCCAATCATACAAACAAAGCCACAGTAAGTGTTACTAAACTACCTTACCAATCAAAGGCATCAAACCAACAGCAAGTGCCGCAAAACGGCTCTTACCAATCAAATGGTGTCCAGGTTCCAACTGCCAAGTTCTCAAATCGACCAAATGGTCACTGCACGGCGAATCAACAGAAGAGATCTCAGTCGAGGACCGGCGCCGCCGGGATGGTCAGATCAGAAAGAAAGGAAAACGCCATGGGTGCCAAGACTCGGGTCTCCTCAGGCAGCGATCGCGTCCAAAAGCGAGATTCCAATCCTTCGTCTCGACCAGTCCTTCGGGCATCCGAGTCGCCGATGAGCCCCACGTTGGAAGCGCCAATTTGTAGTGGTGAGCCTCAACAAGGCCTACCAGTGCTTAGGGGTTCTCCCTTCCTTGCACAGAGTCCTCAGACCAATAGGAAGAAGTTGGCACAGAAACTGGAATAGAAAAGACAGAGTTTATTAAACCTCATGAGGTGGAGCTACATTCACACAGCACCCTTCGGTAATGCATGAAGTAGCACACTGAATGGAAGGACCTTGGTCCTTTTATACCCACACAGGGGCTCAAATGAAGGCGGTACAAACACAAATGCTGGTTTTAGGTACATATAAGGTCATACAAGAAATGCACAGTCGACAAGTGGGTGGAGCTAACAGTTTCTACTTCTAGTAGACACATCCTGACATTTATAAACTCGGAACAGCTGCATGGACAGCTGCGAGCTCAACTGAGCATGTGCAAAGCAAAAAGGCTAAATATAACTCGTCTCTAGGCAGATTTCAAGAGCAGTTAACAGGAAGGTAGGACAGAGCACATGGCGAGCACATGGCAGCACATGGCAACCAAAATGGCTGCCAGAAATACAAAATGGATTCCACAAAGCGGACAATTTAGCCTCTGAATACAGGATGTCTTCGGCTAATGCTTAACTTAAGTGCTGCCAAATGACAACATTGTGACTCGGTTACCGAGTCACAAGATGGCTGCCAACACTTCCTGGTTTGGAGTGTTGACAGCCAATCAGAGTGAAGCTCGTGCCCGGGAGGGTTCGCGAACCCTCCTCGGTGCTCAGATATCGAAACTTTTCTTTTCCTAATTTCTCTGGAACTACTGAACGGATTTACACCATTTAAAAAAAAGTGCTCTTTCTGAACCAAGACCTAACTTTGACCAAATTTGGTGTAATTCCGTTCAGCAGTTCGGGCTATAGCTTTGTCTAAAGTTCCTATGGAAATTAACATGGGGAAAATGCGTTTTGGGACCCCCCTTTTTTCTCAGCCGCTGCTTGATGAATCACCCCGAAACTTTCAAGACAGGAGCTGACCCGAGCGCCCCATTAGTTTTGAAAATTTCGTGAAGATTCGTCAACCGGCGGCAAAGATATTGGCAAAAGAAAAAATGCTTTTTGAATAGAAACGAGGTCCTAACTATAACTACCTACTGGCAATATAAGGTATTGGAACAGCCACGGACCACCTTGAGTTTGGGCCAAGCAAGCGGCCACTGCCAGGAGCAGCTCGTGACTGCACGGGGAAACGAGATCATTGCATCGGAGTTTCATGGCCCGGCTGACACTCATATTTGGGGCAGGACGTTGGGGACCCAAGGAATTCCGGGTCACTCCTTCAACCAGGCTTTACCATCGACACGAAGCACTACTTTGCCCAGAATAAACAGCGCCCAGTCAGGGAATATTGGGCCCCGCCACTAGCACTTACCCGGCCGAACTGTATGCTGGGAGCTGTAGTCGATGGACTTGGACTACAGCTGGGGCTTTGAACAACAAGGTGGAGCCAGCTGAACTCCCACCAATGGGAGTGCTACAGGACTTACATAGCAGGGCGGGGGCGTAACCCCGTAGTTAACGGCATCTGAGGAAGGCTTGTTACGCCGAAATGCATTATGCCCAGAGTGATCAATTAAAGGGATTCTGTGTATTTCCCCGCTGTGTCCTCTGATTACTTTTACTGAGTGGTCTTCGTTGTGATATTTCACGCGCATGCCAGGAGCGCGTTAAGAGGACCCGTCCTTTAAGTGTTCGTGGCATTGCTGGCTAAAACTGCGGTTTTCTTTCTTTTTCCAAGGTATTGGAACAGCCACGGACCATCTTGAGTTTGGGCCAAGCAAGCGGCCACTGCCAGGAGCAGCCCGTGACTGCATGGGGAAACGAGATCATTGCATCGGAGTTTCATGGCCCGGCTGACACTCATATTTGGGACAGGACGTTGGGGACCCAAGGAATTCCGGGTCACTCCTTCAACCGGGCTTTACCATCGACACAAAGCCCTACTTTGCCTGGAATAAACAGCGCCCAGGCAGGGAATATTGGGCCCCGCCACTAGCACTTACCCGGCCGAACTGTATGCTGGGAGCTGTAGTCGATGGACTTGGACTACAGCTGGGGCTTTGAACAACGAGGTGGAGCCAGCTGAACTCCCACCAATGGGAGTGCTACAGGACTTACATAGCAGGGTGGGGGCGTAACCCCGGAGTTAATGGCGTCTGAGGAAGGCTTGTTACACCGAAATGCATTATGCCGAGAGTGATCAATTAAAGGGATTCCATGTATTTCCCCGCTGTGTCCTCTGATTACTTTTACTGAGTGGTCTTCGTTGTGATATTTCACGCGCATGCCAGGAGCGCGTTAAGAGGACCCGTCCTTTAAGTGTCTGTGGCATTGCTGGCTAAAACTGCGGTTTTCTTTCTTTTTCCAAGGTATTGGAACAGCCACGGACCACCTTGAGTTTGGGCCAAGCAAGCGGCCACTGCCAGGAGCAGCCCGTGACTGCATGGGGAAACGAGATCATTGCATCGGAGTTTCATGGCCCGGCTGACACTCATATTTGGGGCAGGACGTTGGGGACCCAAGGAATTCTGGGTCACTCCTTCAACCGGGCTTTACCATCGACACGAAGCCCTACTTTGCCCGGAATAAACAGCGCCCAGTCAGGGAATATTGGGCCCCGCCACTAGCACTTACCCGGCCGAACTGTATGCTGGGAGCTGTAGTCGATGGACTTGGACTACAGCTGGGGCTTTGAACAACGAGGTGGAGCCATCTGAACTCCCACCAATGGGAGTGCTACAGGACTTACATAGCAGGGCGGGGGCGTAACCCCGGAGTTAATGGCATCTGAGGAAGGCTTGTTACGCCGAAATGCATTATGCCGAGAGTGATCAATTAAAGGGATTCCGTGTATTTCACCGCTGTGTCCTCTGATTACTTTTACTGAGTGGTCTTCGTTGTGATATATATATATAAATGAAATAAAACCCTTTTAAATTTACCGAAATGTGTGCGGCTCATCCCTTTCTCCAGCAGAGAGATTCTTTGTGATATATATATATATATATATATATATATATATATATCAAGACGTTGACAAGTATACATTCACCACTGTAATGATACCTTCTGTCAGGTGAAATGGACAACGCTCTATCGTTTCGTAAAATACACTATACACAGTTCCAATATGGGTCGAATGGCATACAATCTTAGACCAATGCTCACAACTCGTATATGAGACAAACTACCTCTCAGTGGGACACACCTACCTTCTACATTATTCAATAGTCTGCAATGCCTCAAAATCTCTAGTGAAGTTAAAAAAAAAAAATGCACAGCTTATAGAATTTGCCTGTACCACTGTATTACAATTGTTAAACATGGGCACATGCTTAGATATCCACTGGTGGTTAATATATTGTCAACAGAAGCTTTGGCCTTTCTCACTGAGGGCCTAATTCACAAAGGGCCTCTGCATCTGTGGCGGAGGACCCGCAGTCATGGGGGAGTCTTTGCACTTGGGGTGCAATCTCAGCATATGAGAATTGCAGAGATTCTGTTCCGAGTGTGGAGACTCCTCCATGACTGCAGCGCCTCCTCCACGAGTGCGGAGACCCTTTGTGAATCAAGGCCAGAGTTTTTAGAACAGACTTTGGCTTTAAATCACAGCCTACTTTCAAGCATACTTCTGCAATCTACATGACATGCATGCAGGCTTCACCTTTCTTAAAATGGGGTACTTTCTCCAACCCAAACTTTAGTGATTTGTTACTGGGGTATGATATAACTTTTATAATGCACAATTAGACTTATCTTGAAGCGTTTTACTTTCAAGCCATATGGTGGTATCACTAAATTCTAAATATTATGAATGGTAATATTTTTCCATGAGAGCATATTATTACAAATAATTCTCCTATTTGTATGAACGCTCACCATTAGACTTTCATGATTACTAGAAGCAGACATGGTATCTGATGGACAATCAACTTTATAGTTATTTTCAAAACAATGCAATTTACAAAAGGTAATGAAATGCATTTAATTGTATTGATAATATTAGTTTTCCATGATAACTCCTCTATTTCTCTGATGGTTTGTGTATATGTTTCATGTGCAAGTGGACATGTTTTAACTTGACAGAGGCTTTTGTCAAGCCGAAACGCATCGCTGGTGTTGTGCACAATAGCCCAGTGTGATGCAGCTGGAGTGTTAGTGCTGATTCCTCTTTACAAGAGATTAAAATTGATATTGTGGAAGGTGCCACTAGCTGCCACGAGCACCACGTATTGGTGAATGATATCACCAAAATGTTACTATTTTAAAATTAGGGAGCTGTTAAACGACTGATAAGATGGGTTGGTTGAGCGAACAGATGTGGTAAGGGGAGTCTGTACTTATGCAGACGTCTTGCTCTTTAACCCTTTTTAGTACATTTTAAATACATTATGCCTTAAATTACTAAAGACCCACACCTCCCCTCAAATTTGTAACCCTCTGGTTTCATGCCTGCATTAATATCTAAATGCCTATTTACTTCAGCATGTTGTTCAGGAAAGGCTTTAAAATTTCCAACAGGTGTCCCTTCCTGCACATAAAGAACCATTAAAAAAATGACGTTTTGCAACTTCTATGTGTGTTGCACAATGCAGCACACATAGGAATTACAACTCGGCATTCTGGATTATGTGCAGGAACGGACACCTTCCTGCACATAAACAATCATTCTCTCAATGCAGGCACCCTTGCTCTATGGTGCAAGGGTGACTGCGTTGGCGCTAGGTAGCTGATTTTAGAGCCAGTGCAGGGAGAAATGCAGGGGTGAGCCGTATTATTGTAAATATGGCGCATCCCTGCATTTCTAAAGTGACGAAGCACGGCCTTAGCAATTTTGGAGCGAACCCGCTCTCTGCCACTTGCTTGTAAATATGCCTCCAAGTCTTTTGTGACTGATGAAGCCATTTTGTGAGGAATGTATGAGATTACGGTATGCATATATACATGAGCTGTATGCAGATAAAGGGTAGAGCGTGTACAGTGCTGTGCGCTGTGTACAGCTCTGAGAGGCAAGATGCGTGTCTGCTTTGTGACCAGCCCTACCCTTGAAACACAAATTACAGCCTCACTACATCCCATTTTATACCCGAGGAGGAGTGCTTTTCAATCGAGTTTTAGTGCCATCCTACTAATGGACATTTTGCAAAAAATAAAATAAAAGAACTCATGGTGTTACAAGCCTCAGACACAGTAGGCTGGCATTTTTCAAACGCATTGCATTTATGCGTTCCAAAGTGGCACCATCCTTTTTGCGTGCTGCTACTTGTAAAGAAACAGCAAGATCAAATAACTAGAGTGGGTCCCTGCTTCGGCCCCGGGGAGACTGGTGAGTGTGCTGCTCAGTTTGCAAACAAAAGGGAGCACTAGAATGGGTACCTGCTTCAGCCCAGAGGGGACTGATGAGTGCAGGTTGCGATCGGAGAGTTGGCTTCCCACAAAGCACACAAATGTGCTGACATGCTTAAAAGAAGTTCCAGAAAAGCATATGAAAACAGTACTTGGGCCAAAGGAGACTGATAAGAGAAACACACAAGGAACAACAGGAAATAGTATGCTACAGCCAATAGAAACAGAGGAAAAGTAAGCGGCAAGCACACAAACCAATGAAAAGCAAGGGCGGGATGTAAGATTCTTTCAAGATTTATATTAAATACAATAGATTTCACAAAGCAGGTGAAACCTAAAAAAGAACGCGTGTTAATATTAACCATATTTTTTCAGGTATCAATACAACATTGCAATTAGTGTAGAGATGAAAGGTAAGTATAAGGTAATTTAAAAGTGCCTTATAGTGAGTCCATACTACATGGTAAGTTTATTATCCAGTACTACAGTGACATCTAATTGTATTTAAATTGGATTAGACTAATGTAGAGTGGAGTAGCATAAAGTGGAGTAGAGTATTGTAGAGTGGAGTGTCGTACAGTGCAGTTGAATGGAGTTTTGTCGAGTGGAGTCTCGTCAAATGGAATGTTGTCGAGTGGAATGTCACTGAGTTTTGTCTCGTACAGTGGCATAGAGTGAGTAGAGTCTTGTAGAGTGGATTAGCATAGAGTAATTGGGTGTAGAGTGGACTGGCATACAGTAGTGTGGAGGAGAGCGTTGTACAGTAAGTGTTGTACAGTGGACTGTTGAGTGCTATTTCGTAGACTATGGTGTTCTGTAGTAGAATGTGATAGAGTGGTATACAGGGGAGTACAGTGTCATACAGTGGTATAGAGTGGAGTGGAGTACAGTATAGTAGAGTGAAGTTGATCATCATAGACTGGTGTAGAGTGGAGTGGTGTAGAGTGGAATGTCATACAGTGGAGTGATGTTTTTTACAGTGGAGTGACATGTCTTGAAGTAGTGTACAGTGGTGTTTCACATGGTGTCAGAGGGGAGAAGAGTGACATAGAGTGGAGGTCCAAAGAGTGCAGTAAAGTGTTGTACAGTGCATTGGCGTAGAGTGGAACTGTGTGTTGTACAGTAGAGTGGAGTGGTGTGGAGTGCCGTGGCATGTCATAAAATACAGTGGATTGGCATACAGTGGATTATCATTGAGTGGTGATGTTTCGAGTGGAGTGTCATGGAGTGGAGTGTTGTTTAGTGTAGTGTCATACAGTGACATACAGTGAGTAGAGTGTTGTAGAGTGGAGTGGTGTACAGTGTAGTGGCGTGTCATTGAGGGGGGTGTCATTAAACGTGTTACAGTGGAGGTGCATATAGTAGAGTGGTTGGGATGTCGTAGAATAGAGTGGCGTGTGGTAGAGTGGAGTGACGTCTTCTATAATGGAGTGGCGTGTAGTACTGTGGAATGGAGTCAGGTGTCGTACAGTGTCGTAAAGTGGAGTACAACATCATACAATAGAGGGGCAGAGGTACTTTTGCATGTGTAAAACTGAATTTGATTGTACTTTTGCCTGTGTAAAATAGTATTTAATAGGCTTGCAACTCTCCCAGTTGGAGAAAACAGGAAATGTATACCATTTATTCCCATTCCATTTTATTTTTTCAAAAGAGAAGGTTGTGGAGTTTGGAAGAACAAATACATATCTTTTGTCAAGCCACCTTGCAACTGTTCCACACCTGCTATGATCGGAGATGGTTAATTTATCATAGACTATTATAGTGATATCTGATTCTATGTATTAAATATAACACAAAGTTAATCCATTATTGTTTTCCTTTTATATGTTTCTCAGACATAAGCAGGGCTGGGTGGAATGTTTCATTTCACAGGTGGAATTGGCAGAATTTGGCGACTCCACATTACTATTTTAACACGGACGTCTGTCCCAATTCTACCAATCGCCGCGTGGCAGAATTTTTTCTCCACAAGGCTCCAGAAATGCAAGCATGATTTGGTGTCTTCCAGCGCAATTTTCTAATGTGCGCGCCACAAGCGGTCGCGGTCTGGGGGCTGCTTCTCAAGTAGTGCAACTCGAATGTCCGCGTGCTCTGGCAGTAATTTGCAGCGCTACATGCATGTTTTCCGCCCATTAGAGGAATCTTGCAGAGTTCCTATATAACTTTGCAGAATTCCGCAGAGCGAAACTCCGTGAGTTCCGCCCACCCCTAGACATAAGTAACATTTCTGTTACACTAGTATGTCATCATTTGGAAGATTTCCAGTTCAAGATGATCATATGGTAGTAGTCATCATGAAACACTGGGTAAAAACAAATCAAAACCTATAGATGCTTTGCATATCCAACTATTCAAATATCCAATTAAGTAATATGATATGTACCAAAGCAGATTTTTAGAATTGTCATCAACCATGCCAGACCACATAATGACATAATCTACAGAATTATGTATGTACAACTCAGGAGTACTATTTTATCTTTACCTTTAAGTGAGAAATGGGGTTGTTGGTTGACTGGGGTGTGAGTGCTCAGTTTAGGGATATGGCCATCTTGGCACATTTAGCACCACAACCAAGGATCCAGGACTGGTGCAATATCTCTTGGGGGTTCAGAACGCGCTCAGGCTGGTTCCAGGTGCATGTTTAGGATGGTGGGAGCCTTTTGTGCCCCTGTGGCTCTGAACAGGAGGCCAGCAAACTAGCCCTTGGAGTCACTCTGGTAGTCCTGGGTGCAAGTGAAGATGCAGGGCTTGCCTCTGCGGGTTCAAGGCAGGCACCAGGCAGAAAAGCAGTCCTTCCAAGAACAGCAAAGCAGCCTTGCAAAGTGCACAGCAGGTCACAGCAGCTGGTAGTCCTCTGAGAGTCCTTCTGTAGGTCCAGGAGTGAACAGAAGAACGGATCCCACGGTCCTATTTATATACCCTGGTGCCCTTCCTCTGTAAGGTGGGAGAAGCTTCTAAAAGGTTCTTTGAAGTGCATAGAATTTCCTGACTCCCCTGCCCTGGCTCCAAGCTGGCTTCAGTGACAATGTGGATGGGATAGGCCTTTCGTGTGAAGCCAGAGCACACCTATTGAGCTGCAAGTGGGGCTGTGCTCAGCTCCGTCCCCATCCTCCCCGGGCAGCTGCCCTATTAAGGCACACCTAATCCCTCTATTGTGTGACTGTCTGGGAGGAATTCATAAGTCTAACTGTCAGCTACATCCAGTCATGTGACCCAAGGCAGGCTGCAGGCACAAAAGGGGTAGGACAGGAAAATGCCAACTTTCTAAAAGTGCAATTTTCAAAATTGTAGTTAAAAAATCGACTTTACCATTAAAGAGGATTTTTCATTACAATTTCATAGATATCAAACATGAACTGTATACCTGGTCCCAATCAAAAGTTAGCACTTATTAAATGTAATGAGGTAACCCAATGTTGATACCTAAATCCTGTGCACACATACAAAATTAAACAAGATATGCACATATCATTCAAAAGCGAATTGTACAAAATTCATGAGTGATGTCATAATTTCTTTATTCTTCCAGAACATCACAGCCAGCCGACACGCGTTTCGTCAGGGAAAAGTAATTCCCGACTCTTCAGGGCTGAGAATGATACAAAAAATGGAGTGAACATACAATGGAGGGTGACCAGACCCGGAGAGCGCATGTTCTCCAAAATTCATGTGTGAAAGTCACCCAAACACACGTGGAGACCACTTCCTATATATTAAAACCCTGAACTTTGAGAGGTAACCCAATGTTATCCCATGGGACAGGTAGGCCTCACATTGGTGAAAAACGAATTTTGGAGTTTTTCACTACCAGGGCATGTAAAACTTAAAAGCACATGACCAACCTTTTAATTACAATGCACCCTGCCCTATGGGCTACTTAGGGCTTACCTTAGGGGTGACTTATATGCAATAAAATGGGTGTTTAAGGCTTGGCATGTTATACGGTTCCCACAAGAAAATGTAGGACTGCGTATTAGGACAGCAGAACTTCAGAATGCAGGGACTGAGTCCATCTACACCGTCAGAAACTGTTGGCCCAACTCCTAGCTAGCTCACAGTACCTCATCGGAACCCCCAACCTTTCCAGGGTGGCAGGTGATTCTGGCAACTTCGAACATGAAACTCTGATCCCCAGGAGAATCGTAGAAACAGATCTTACCCCTTTTGTTGTCTACTCATGCAAACCCTTGGTAAAACATAGGAAAGGTATGTATGAAGAAAATTTTCAATACATTTATTGAAATAATTGCAGTCTTGCATAGAAAGAATGAGCTGCGTTTATTAGGCAGATAAAACAGAATAAAGTAACCAGCATTGTGAACATGGTGAAAAGAATGAACAGTGCAACCATGGCAGTCTGATTTCTAAATGTCTATATATCCCTTCCTCGCACTACCCCTACTATGAGAGCATACTAGGTGTAACCTCTGCCCCATCTCTGAGCATAACCCCATACCTGGATGACTTGGACTAAAGTTAGATTGACAATTCCTCTCTTCAGGATCAGCATGGAAGTTCAGTGTTGGCTGAGCTACATGCTGAACGCGACAGTTGTCCCAGGACCGTTGTGGCTGGAGTGCCCCCTCTGACCCACTAAGGGGCAGTGCACTGTTCGTATAATAAAACCACTGTGTTAGAGATACAGCTCTGATGCAATGATGTGCCTAGATGTTAGAAGCTGTCTCCAAGCAGACAACGCATTTACTAGGATATCACAATCTATGTTCCTAGCCTTGTACAAGAGTACAGATTATGTAGCAGGAAAGGCTTTCTGAAAACAAGACGCATGTACAGCACTACTTAGAATCATATAGGGAAAATTAAATAAGCAAAAGGTAACAGAACCAAGACAAAATCTGCAAAAAATGTATAAGATGTAAAACTAAATAGAGAATCAAAGTGAGCCCAAGAGGGCTTCACCACAGGCAAGGGGGTTTTATTGCCAAGTCAAATTGTCAGTTTGAAACTGCATTCAGGCTGCAATGGCAGGCCCAGGACATATTTTAAGTGGGTGGAACAACAAGTGCTACAGGCCCACTGGTAGCAGTTAATTTACAGGCCCTGAGTATATGGTATACCACTCTACAAGGGACTAAAAAGTAAATTAAATACACCAACCAGGTGTTAGCCAATCCAACCATGTTCAGGGGACTGAGCACGAGCACTTTTGCACTGGTTAGCAGTCCTAAGGCAAACAAAAATGGAGGTAAATAGGCAAAACATTTGGTAGAAGAAAACCCTAAGACTGACAGGTCTAACTTCTGCCGCCCCCCAGCTGAAAGTGGGAAGAACTACCCAACCTCCTGGGAGTTATCATCACTAAGGCAGAAGAACCTGGATAGACCATGAGCATTGGAGTGATCTGACACAAGACAATATTCCACTGTAATTTCCTTTCCCTTTAGGAAGATGGAGTACCTCAACAATTTTGAATTTTCACCCCTCATTTGCATTAGCCACCTGAGGAGCCTGTTGCCTGTCTGAGCCCACAAGTAGTCCTTTCTTCAGTACCCAGACCACAGCAAATGCTTCTCTTTCTATAGCACTCCACCTCTGTTTCCCTGGGAAGTAACTTCCTAGAGATGAAAGCTATTAGGCCCTTTTTATTGAGCTGTGATAAAACCGCCCCTATGCCAGGTTCTAAGGCATCTGTTTGGACTATGAGGTCCTTAGAAAAGTGAGAGGCCTTGAGCACGGGGCTGTGCACATGGCCTGTTTGAAGGAGTCAAAGGATTTCTGGCACGCCTCCATCCAGATCACCTTCTTTGGCTGTTTCTTAGAAGTCAGTTTGGACAAGGGGGCAACAATGGTGCCTTATCCTTTGACAAACCTCCTGTAGTATCCTGTTGGGCCCAGTAAGGTCCTCACTTCAGACTGGGTTTTTGGGGGCTCGCAGGCTATAATAGTTTCTATTTTGCCTGGATGGTATGCACCATCCCACCCACCCACAAAGTGTCCCAAGTACACCACAGACCCCTGCCCTTTCTGGCACTTACTGGCCTTGATAGCCAAACCTGCCTGTTGCTGAGCCTAAAACACTTCCTGCAGGTGAAAGAGGTGGTCCTCGCAGCTATTACTCAAGACAGCTATGTCATCCATGTAAGCAGCACTGAACACCTCCATACCAGCCAAGACCTTGTTAACCAGCCTCTAAAAGGCATTTTTCAGCCCAAAGGGCTTCACTTTAAACTGAAAGTGACCCTCTGGTGTGAAAAAGGCTTACCTCTCTTTAGCCCATTCAGTTAGGGCAATCTGCCAATACCCTGAAGTTAAATCAAAAGTACTCAGGAACTTGGCAGCCCCTAATCTGTCAATGAGCTCTTCAACTCTGGGGATGGGGTGATCTTCAATCTTAGTTGAGCCCCTGGTAGTCCATGCAGAATCGGAGGTCTGGAGCGGTGCCCGGTGGTGCAGCATTTGGTTACAGCATCACTGGCTGGGCCAGGGGCTACTGGAGTGCTCAATCACCCCTAGTTTCAACATCCTAGAGACCTCCTCTTTGATACTGGCCCTCACTTTGTCAGACAGGCTGTCTTTTTTGTCTTTGACAGGGGGGCTGTCTCCAGTGTCAGTATCATGGGTGCACAAATGTATTAGCCCAGGAGTGAAGGAAAACTGAGAGGCTAATTGTCCTAATAACTGGCAACAGTCCCTCTGCTGTTCTGGTGTCACGGTAGTGGAGAGGTTGACACCCTCCATTGACCCTTCATTACTTTTGATGACAGGAGGTTAGGGAAAGTATCACTCTCCTCCTCCTCCCCATCATAAGTCAATAGCAGCATGGTGAGACCTCAGACCTCTCATAAAGTGGCTTGAGGCGGTTGATATGGAGTGCCCTTTAGGGGTGTCTGGGGATTTTGAGATCTACCAGGTAGGTGGCCTCCCCCTTCCTCTCAACTTCCCCATAAGGTCCAGTACCACATTCTTGAAGGGCTCTAAGCTCCCCAGGCTCCATTACCCACACTTTCTGCCCAGGTTGAAATTCCATTGGGGTAGCCATCTGGTCGTACCACTGCTTCATAACTTCCTGGTTAGCCTCCAAGTTCTCAGAAGCTTTCTTCTAGAACTTGGCCATCTGGTGCCTGAGGGCTAGCGTGTAGCAAATCACTTCCTAGTGGGGTTTCTTGGGAGCTTGCTCCCACCCCTCCTTAACGAGACTAAGAGGTCCCCCAACGGTTCTCTGACACAATATCGAAACCAAAAATATTGTGATACAGAAAAATCATGTCAAAAATATCGATCACAAAAATATTGTTTTTATATGCGTATAGTGGTGAGTACAAAAATATCAGGAAAAATATATCGTTTTACACTAATATTGGAAAATATAGACAAAAATATAGTTTTTGACTATATATGTAGTTTAAATAAGTAAAACATTTATTATATAACATTAATATATTGTAAATTAAATATGTTTAATAATATTTGAAAGTGTATAATATTTACTAATTTAAACAGGCACACACACATATATTTCAGTGTGCATGTTTATATACACTAACCCTGGGCGTAGTTCGCGAAGTAGTGCTTCGCGAAGCTACGCAAAGTGAAGTTCGCACTACGCGAGCTTCGCGTAGCACTACGCGAACTGCGTAGTGCGTGTTCGCAATGATTACACAGTGCCGGATGCTTGTCCGCACTGTGCAATCATTGAAAACGGCATCTTGCACGGTGCGAGCTGTCTTTTACTGCCGCTCGAGTAGATTTTTACTCGAGCGGCAGCTTTCTCAACGCGGACTGGTAGTTTCTCATCGCGAGCGGTCGCGAGCATACGCGACCACTCGCAATGAGAAACCTGACCTCCCCGCGTTGAGAATCTCACCGGAGGTTTATTTTCCACGCTCGCGATCGGCAACTTGTGTTGCTGATCGCGAACGAGGAAAAGTCTCGCCGGGATGTCATTTTGCTTGCTCGCGGTCGCCAACTTGACGTTGAGGACCGCGAGCAAGCAAAAATGAACGCTGCACTACGCTACGCTACGCGTGTTTGCACTGTGCTACGTGCAATTCGCGTTGTGCGAAGTAGCGCAAACTTCGCAAACTACGCGAGCGTAGCGTAGTTTTCCGCCCAGGCCTAATATACACATATATGTAATGTGCAACTATTTAAAAAAATATATATTTTAACTTATATTATAATTTTATAATTGTCTTTAAAGTTACCAGTATATATATATATATATATACAGTCCAATGCTCACTCACAGAAGAATGAGCCCGACATATGCTGGGGTTAAACAGAACGATTTATTCCAGTCATTAGCATCACGAGTCATGCAGAAATACAGGAAACGCCAGGCAGACGCGTTTCAGCAGTTGTGCTTTCCTCAGTGCCGGTTTCCAAACAGGGCCTCTCACCTGGGGGTCATTAAGAGTTCTATGACGTTCTCGTGGCCACTCCCGTTCACTGATATGCCAACCCCGCCTCTGCTTGCAGCTTGCATTCACCTCGTGCTCCACTGAGACCAAGTGCATGATGGTCAATGAAGTTCGACGTGGAGACCCATACAGTGAAGGGCCTCTCAAACACTAAGTGGCATCCCAAACTTGTTGGCTCACCGGGCTTGACAGACCTACGGCACTCCGGTCCCAGTGGGTATGAATGTTGATTGCTGGGACCTGGTGTGACCCCTGCAGTGAATACTGCATTCTCTCCCCATTGCGGGATATAAAAGCCAATGCTAATGATCCGCTTGGGGGGGCAATGTGCTGTATACAATACAGAGTCCAAAGGTGCAGGTGGGCGCGTCGCACCAAATCGAGAGGGCATGCCGGTAGCCAGTGCCTGCAGTACTGGCAAAACATACAGTCCAATGCTCACTCGCAGAAGAATGAGCCCGACATATGCTGGGGTTAAACAGAAGGATTTATTCCAGTCATTAGCATCACGAGTCATGCAGAAATACAGGAAACGCCAGGCAGACGCGTTTCAGCAGTTGTGCTTTCCTCAGTGCCGGTTTCCAAACAGGGCCTCTCACCTGGGGGTCATTAAGAGTTCTATGAGTTCTCGTGGCCACTCCATTCACTGATAGTCCAACCCCGCCTCTGCTTGCAGCTTGCATTCACCTCATGCTCCACTGAGACCAAGTGCATGATGGTCAATGAAGTTCGACGTGGAGACCCATACAGTGAAGGGCCTCTCAAACACCAAGTGGCATCCCAAACTTGTTGGCTCACCGGGCTTCACAGACCTACGGCACTCCGGTCCCAGTGGGAATGAATGTTGATTGCTGGGACCTGGTGTGACCTCTGCAGTGAATACTGCATCCTCTCTCCCTATTGCGGGATATAAAAGCCAATGCTAATGATCCACTTGGGGGGGCAACGCGCTGTATACAATATGGAGTCCAAAGGTGCAGGTGGGCGCGTCGCACCAAATCGAGAGGGCATGCCGGTAGCCAGTGCCTGCAGTACTGGCAAAACATACAGTCCAATGCTCACTCGCAGAAGAATGACCCCGACATATGCTAGAGTTAAACAGAAGGATTTATTCCAGTCATTAGCATCACGGGTCATGCAGAAATACAGGAAATGCCAGGCAGACGCGTTTCAGCAGTTGTGCTTTCCTCAGTGCCAGTTTCCAAACAGGGCCTCTCACCTGGGGGTCATTAAGAGTTCTATGACGTTCTCGTGGCCACTCCCATTCACTGATAGTCCAACCCCGCCTCTGCTTGCAGCTTGCATTCACCTCGTGCTCCACTGAGACTAAGTGCATGATGGTCAATGAAGTTCGACGTGGAGACCCATACAGTGAAGGGCCTCTCAAACACCAAGTGGCATCCCAAACTTATTGGCTCACCGGGCTTCACAGACCTACGGCACTCCGGTCCCAGTGGGAATGAATGTTGATTGCTGGGACCTATTGTGACCCCTGCAGTGAATACTGCATCCTCTCTCCCCATTGCAGGATATAAAAGCCAATGCTAATGATCCGCTTGGGGGGGCAACGCGCTGTATACAATACGGAGTCCAAAGGTGCAGGTGGGCGCGTCGCACCAAATCGAGAGGGCATGCCGGTAGCCAGTGCCTGCAGTACTGGCAAAACATACAGTCCAATGGTCACTCGCAGAAGAATGAGCCCGACATATGCTGGGGTTAAACAGAAGGATTTATTCCAGTCATTAGCATCACGAGTCATGCAGAAATACAGGAAACACCAGGCAGACGCGTTTCAGCAGTTGTGCTTTCCTCAGTGCCGGTTTCCAAACAGGGCCTCTCACCTGGGGGTCATTAAGAGTTCTATGACGTTCTCGTGGCCACTCCCATTCACTGATAGTCCAACCCCTCCTCTGCTTGCAGCTTGCATTTGCCTCGTGCTCCACTGAGACCAAGTGCATGATGGTCAGTGAAGTTCGACATGGAGACTCATACAGTGAAGGGCCTCTCAAACACCAAGTGGCATCCCAAACTTGTTTGCTCACTGGGCTTCACAGACCTACGGCACTCCGGTCCCAGTGGGAATGAATGTTGATTGCTGGGACCTGGTGTGACCCCTGCAGTGACTACTGCATCCTCTCTCCCCATTGCGGGATATAAAAGCCAATGCTAATGATCCGCTTGGTGGGGCAACGCGCTGTATACAATACGGAGTCCAAAGGTGCAGGTGGGCGCGGCGCACCAAATCGAGAGGGCATGCCGGTAGCCAGTGCCTGCAGTACTGGCAAAACATATATATATATATATGTACACACACGTAAAAAATAAAAAAATAAAACAAAATAAACTGTAAGAAAATGTAAAATTGCTCCAATTTATTTATACATAAAAAGTAAACAATATATATAAAAATATTTTACTAAAAATATCTTAAAAATCAATATATTTATATCTATGGTAAATATAAAATTTACTAAACAAACACTTAATAATATATATTTATATAATATTAAACTATATAAATACTAAATATACTATTCCCACTTCAATGTATACAACAGTAGAGAAAGCGTTAAACAGTAGAGGTAAAATTTGCTATTCCCACTCCAGTCTTTGCAACAGTAGGAAAAGCGTTGGACTCAGGAGGGGTAAAATGTACTATACGTACTCCAGTCTGTGCAACAGCAGGGAAAGCGTTGGACTCAGGAGGGGTAAAATTTACTATTCCCACTCCAGTCGGTGAAACAGTAGGAAAAACGATGGATTCAGGAGGGGTAAAATTTCTATTCCCACTCCAGTATCTGCAACAGTAGAGAGAGCATTGGACTCAGTAGGAATAACGTTTAGTAGTATTCCCACTCCAGTCAGTGCAACAGTAGGGAAAGCGTTGAACCCAGTAGGGGTAAAGTATACTGTTCCCACTCCAGTCAGTGCAACAGTAGAGAAAGCATTGGGCTCAGGAGGGGTAAAATTGACTATTCTAACTCCAGACAGTGCAACACTACGAAAGCGGTGAACTCAGGAGGGGTAAAAATTTACTATTCCTACTCCAGTCTGTGCAACAGTAGGAAAAGCGTTGGACTCAGGAGGCATAAAATGTACTATTCCCACTCCAGTCGATGCAACAGTAGAGAAAGAGTAGTCCACTTCAAACAAATCACATATTTTAACAACTGCATTAAATAACTAAATATGTACATATCTAAATTTAAAAAATGTTAACACAAATTAAACAAGTAACATAAATATTAAATGTTTTCATAATTATTATCAATAAAACAAATAATATTAATTTAATTAATTTAATTAAATATCACTCTAAATTCCCACAAACATAACAGCCAACAATTAAAATGTAATAGAAATAAACAAAGTATAACAAATTAAATAATAAAAAACTATTCTCAATAAATATCTTTTGATTTATGATTACTTAAACAACTTGTGTGCATATAGTAGGTCAGAGGCCAGCTCACCCTTGAGACCCCATAGCCTCTAGTTCCCTACCCTCAGCATCCCTAGGGGTGTGTGTTTTCAAGTACTTAAAAAACTTCCCACCCTATTCCTCTACAAAGTATAGAACAGATACCTAAAATATAACTTAACAAATATAATTTCATAATTCACATAATTATCAATTACATAATTAATAATAAAGTAATATATAATTATCAATAAATTAATTCTTAAATAACTTCCCACCCTGTAACCCTAAAAACACAACAACACACACCTAAAATATATATAAATAATTATAATAATTATACAATTTACAAAAGTATTTACCAATTAAACAATTAGGATTTTAGAATTGAAACGTAAAATTGCCATATTACTCGTATTTTACCCAATATTATGTTAGCATTTATAAAGCTAATACATTAAATATGCATACTGTATGTATACGCAACTAGTAAATGCAGACGTTACGTTTGTTAGGTTGACATCTGTGCCACCATTTTCCCTGTCTAAGATGCCATTTTCTATTATAATCGAAACTGTTAATTGATCATTTATGAGAAAAGGTCCTTGGTAAGTTTTGTTTCTTCAGCACTGAATCTTGCTTATTAACACATGCCATTTCTATTACATGGAGGGCTTCTCCCACCTGTCTAGTGGGGAGGATACGCCAGACGACCTTGAGTAGTAGATAACTTGTACCAGGCTGCAGAATTGAAACCTCTGTTCTGTACCCTCATTGTATTTTGACAGCTACCAGTGTTTTTCCATAGTAGGCGGGTCTTTGAGGGCTCCGCAACATACATAATGTAACTTTATGCTTGTTAGAGTCAGTCCCCTCATCAGCCATCATAGGAGGCTGGTCATATTGGGCTCCACTGCAGTGTACTTTGTTAAAAAACTAGTTTGCTTGTATTCTCTACTGCGTCATCGACTCTTTTTATTGGAAGGCTAGAGGAGGTCGAGAGTGACCCGGGTGGCCCTAATTGGGTCACTTCCTTCAAGGAGCTGATTAGGAAACTCTAACTAACATCCCTGCGGTTTTGAGACCGATCGACCTCGGGTCGGCGGTCCGAAACCGCAATTAAGATGCGACCAGACTCCTATTTCCCTATGGGAGCTTGTATGACGGTCGTAAAAAAGCTCCCATAGAAAAATGGGAGTCACTGTAAATCCCTGCACCTGTGCCTGCCACACGATGCAGGGATTTACAGGGGGGTGGCCATGGAGAGAGGGGGGCCCTGCTAGGGGCCCCCAAAGTCGCTTTCCGAAAGGCTTTCTATGTCAGAAAGCCTGACATGGAAAGCCTGTCAGAAACTGACATCATAATCCCGACGGCGGAAACACTGTCTGCATGGGATTATGGTGGTGGTTCCGACTGGCCGACGGGCTCCTTGAGCCCGTCGGAAGCTAGACGGAATAACCGGCCGGTCTGAATTCTGACCACCGTAATCATAATACGGCAGTCGGAATTCAGACCAAGGATGTCGGTCGGAGGCTTTCTGACTGACATCCTAATTAGGGCCTCAATAACTAATAATTAATTAATTATAATGATTTAAGTCCCCACCCTTTACCCCTACAAACCCCACAAACCGCTCCTGAACCAAAACTTTAAAAAATAATTAACTACACAATTAACATATTTAATTATCAATTAAATAGTTTTTAATAAATAAATAATAATTATTAATTAATGATCATCAATTTACTTCCCACAGGGGGCGTGGCTTGCCAGCAAATGGAGGCAGACGCGTGAGCTTGGAGCTCCGCGCCGGCCCCGTGATTTATCCTGAACAGACGGCCGCCCGATCTCTGGGGGGCTGCGACGGAGGTCCTGCAGCGCCGTGGGATCCAGGAGCGACGGCTGTGACTCCCTCCCACCCAGATTGAGGCAGCAAAATGGCGGTGGTGAGTCGGAACAGCGGCCGGAGAAAAGCAGACAAGATGGCGCCGGCCCGATCACGGAGCTCCGCCCGCCCGGATCGCGCTCTCTGCGGTGGCGTCTGCCGAGCACTGGAGCGGAATTGACGATCAGCGGAGCCGGGAAGTGCTGCAGGGGCGCTGAAAGCGCAAAAGTGGAGAGAGGTGGTGCCTTGCTGCTGGGACTGCCCGAAGGTGATTGGCTAGGCGGAGGAGGCTGGACTGCAGAAGAGCACTGGCCTAGCAGGCCTGTGGATTGAGAGCCGGGAGGACTGCGAAACGCGGCCTGCTCTGAGAGCGGTGAAGAGCACAGGGCAGCGGTGCTTGTGGTCAGAGAGATATTTTGTCGGTGAGTGGGCGGCTGTGGACACCTGGGCGGACACCTGGGCGGACAGTGAGTGCCGACTTGACGGTCAGCCTTCCTCCCCTGGGGCCGGCTATGGGCTCCGGCCGAGCGTAAAGGCGGATGGGACCGGCGGTATCGTGCGAGAGCCCCTGAGAAGCTGTAAGGGAGACCCTAGGTTGCGCAGAGGGGAGCCCCGAGCTGAGAACTGGCAACCCACCGCGCCCACTTACAGGTGAGAGCTGTCCTGCGCGAGACTTGAGCGGTGCCCTGTACCGGGGATTGTGGAGGATCCCTGTGTTGCTTGGAGGACTGGCAGCCGCTGAGAGCACCCGGAGCGGAGTGGGCCTGGACTGCGCTGATGCCGGTGCGCGATGGGCATGGGGAAAGGATCCTGGGCTCCTTGAATGAATGGCTGGCCTGCTCCCAGGGCTATAGCCCGTGGCACCTTGTGCGAGGGTGCTGCTGCTGCCTATTTGCCCACTTGAGGATCCCACGACTGCTGGAGTGGTGCTTGCTCTGACCCCCTGCCAACTACGGACGGGCCTCACAGAAGCTGCTTGTGGTGGATGCGACCTGCACGCGAGGTGAGCCTGAATATCCACACTTGTCGGGTCGCTACCTGAGAGATGGGGAAGCCTAGGGGGAAGCAGCAGGCGACTCTGCCGGATCGGGATGATGGGGGACACGAATCCACATGGCCGGAGTCTCCCGAGCCGCTGAGTGATACGGAGGAGCAACAACAATTGTCCCGCATACTTCAGGCCATCACGGACACACGAGAGGCTCTGCAGCGAGATATTGCGATGGTCTCAGTGGGTTTGGGATTGCTGCGCGCTGACCACACTAAGCTGTAGGACAGAATGAAGCAGGCTGAAACCTCCCTGGCAACAATAGAACCAGCACAGAAAGTCCTTACTGATCAGCTGGGAGAGGTCACCCGCAGAGTGTCAGTGTTGGAAAAAAGGGCAGAAGATGCAGAAGGGAGAAATCGAAGAAATAACATTCGCGTTCTGGGGCTCCCTGAGGAAATTGAGGGATTTAACATGGTCCAGTATTTGGAGGACTGGCTCCGCAACACAGTAGCACCAGAGGGACTGACACAGTTCTATACGCTGGACAGGGCGCACCGGGTGCCGGCACGCCCGTTGGCGCCGGGTCGTCCCCCGCGCCCAGTGGTGGCGAGACTCCTTCATTACAAGGACAGGGATCACTTGCTGCAGGTGGCACGCTCGTCGGGACCGTACACAGTGGGCAACGGCAAGGTCTCCATCTTCCCTGATTATACGCAGGAGATTCAGCGCCGTCGCGCGTCTTTCATGGCAGTCAAACGGGCTCTTCGTGAGGAGGGCCTCCAGTACTCACTGATGTTTCCCGCTCGCCTGAGAATAGTTCTGGATGATACCACACACTTTTGCGAGGATCCATCGGAGGCCTGGGACTGGTTGGAGACGTATAGAACAGGCAGAAAACCGACTAGAGATACTGGGATTTGTGAGCCTTCGAGACAGTTGCCACGGTGCCGACGCAGATCGAGGCGGCGCACGGCTGCGGTGAAGATGCCTGGCCCGTCCCAAACAGAGAAAGACAGACATGCGGCATTGCAGGTGGTGTCGCAGATCCTGGGAACTCCAGAACAACGCTCAGATGCTGGGCATGAGTCGGATGAGTCGCGAGTGGGAGCAGACACGGATACGGCCGGTTCCCAGAACAGTGACTCACAGTTGCCTCATGTTACACCGGGCACAGCTGAAGAGCTTATGTAATCCTTTGATGCGTGTATAGCTGATTGAATGATCTGTATGACTGCGAGATGCAAGCTGAGTTTGTTGGCTTAAATTAGCATCGTACCTTTGAGGTTTTGTATTGGATGCTGGGTGAGGTAGCTGGGCATGGGGGGTAGGGGTAGGGGCTGCTGGCGTGATTCCTCCTGGGGGTGGGAGCGGGTAGTATAGCATAATGCGGGGCCTTGGTGTGGTCTGTTTCTTTTTCTTTTTCTATACTCCTATTGTCATTAGGTGACTGCTTGCAACCACTTTCCCCCACCGTACTCCCTCAGTAGCCACTAGAGGGAACCCAGTTTGGAGTAGTTTGGATGGGGACTTGTTTTTTTTCAGTACCTGTCCTGGGGTGGGGTTGTTGGGGCTGTTTGTTTGTTACTAGGGGAATGTTGAAAGGGGAATGGCGCAACCCTATTTATAAGGATTTGATTCATGGCACTGGGCTCGATTGGTTATTGATGGCGCAGGACGATTGGTGTTTGGCAGTGACAAGGGCTCGATGGCTATGTCTGAGTTGAAATGTATAACTTGGAACGTCAGGGGCATGCACTCAATGCAGCGTAGGCATAAGATTCACACATATTTGGTTCGTAGAGGAATTCAGCTGGCGTTCCTGCAGGAAACTCATATTGCCCCGAAGGAGGACATGGCGCTGCAGCGTAGGTGGAGAGGGCAGGTTTTTAGCACAACTTATTCTGCCTTTGCCCGGGGCGTTTTGGTGTGGGTCCGAGCCGGGGTCCCATTCCAGCCCACACGTCAATTGACAGACCCAGAGGGCCGCTACGTTTTAGTTGCGGGCAGGCTGAACGGTAGGGATGTGGTCTTGGGTAGCATAGATGCCCCTAATACGGAACAATCGGCCTTTCTCATGCAGTTATCAGGGAGGGTTGCCCCCTTTTTCACTGGACCTGTACTCTTGGGAGGGGATTTTAACTCGGTCACAGATGTTGTGCTGGATAGATCCCATCCTCCACTCCCCGAGGAGTCTTTCAAGGTCTAGGTGAGACTGGCAGCAACGATGGGGCTTAGTGGATACTTGGAGGGCGCACCACCCAATTGACCGGGATTATTCCTATTTCTCTGCTGTACATGACCTCCATGTGCGGTTGGATGCGATGTTATGCACTCCTGATATACATGCAACGATGCAGCATAGTGAGTATCTTACCAGAACGATATCGGATCACAACCCCTTACTGTTGCGTATGAGCTTGGTCCCCGATCGCCCTGCAATCCCGACTTGGCGTTTAAATTCAACATTGTTAGAGGATCAGGTGTTCAGAGAGGAGGTGGGGGCTGGTATCACTGACTATTTCCAGGTCAACGCTGGCACTGCTTCGTCGCTGATGGTGGAATGGGATGCCTTCAAGAGTGTGATAAGGGGGCATTGCATTGCGCAAAAAGTGGGAGTGCGCAGGGTATTGTTGCAGGACCTGGAGACCGCGGAGCGGCAGTTGCGTGACATAGAAAGAGAAAGGCCTGAGCATCCGGACCGACAACAGGACCTACTGGCCGCTAGGGAAGAGGTCGCAGTGCAGATGGAACAGCTGCGCTGCTTTGATCATAAGCAATATCTCACGCGTGCGCATGCGGAGCGCGATAAATCCGGGTCATTATTGGCATGGCTGGCCAACCCAGCGAGGAGAGGGACGGTTATACTTGAATTGCGCACCCCGGGTGGGGAGGCCTGTTATACGCAAAAGGGGATAAATGATCAGTTTCTGGCTTATTATGCAGAATTGTACCGGAGTAAGGTGATCCCTGATGGGGAGGCGGTTCGAGGCTTTCTGGCAGAGGCGACCCTCCCAACGCTAGATGGGGAGAGAGCAAAGCTACTGGGTGAGGACATCACGCTGAGTGAAGTCCGCAGCGCAATTAAGCACATGCCCAGGAAAAAGACCCCGGGAGTGGATGGACTCCCGGTGGAATTTTATAGTGAGTATGTTGATCTCTTAGCTCCCAGGTTGGTGCTGCTGTATAATGCAGCGAGGAAAGACCGGTTGCTACCCGCCACAATTCGCAAGGCGCTTATTGTCCCCTTGCTGAAACCGGGGAAGTCTCCCCATGACGTGACCGCCTATCGACCATTGTCAATGTTGACCACGGATTACAAAATCCTAAATCGGATTTTGGCGTCCCGATTGCTCCCATATATGACCCACCTAATACATGAAGACCAGGCGGGTTTTATACCAACCCGGAACACAGCTCAGAATATTCGGCGTCTTTTTAGGATCTTGGATGCGGACACGTATGATGGTGGATCTGCTGCTGTCTTGGCCATAGATATTGAGAAGGCCTTCGACAGTCTTGAATGGTCATATTTGTTTCAAGTCATGCACCACGTTGGGCTGGGAGAGGGCTTTATTAACTGGACATCTCTCCTATATTGCCAATCCACGGCCTGTGTGAAGACAGGGAGGATGGTATCGGATACCTGCGCCGTAGGGCGAGGAACGAGGCAGGGGTGCCCCATCTCTCCACTATTGTTTGCTCTGGCCATGGAGCCGCTGGCGGCGCGGGCTCGCATGGGCCAGCATTATTCGGGGCTGCGTGTCTCTACGTGGGTTCACCATATAGCTTTATATGCTGATGATCTCCTTTTGTTCCTGATGGACACCGAGGGAGCACTTAGTGGTGCGAAAGCATTACTGGCAGATCTAGGCAGGATTGCCGGGCTTAAAGTGAATTGGGAGAAGACCTGTCTGTTTCCCACAGAACCACGGACTGATGGGCCTGAGACTATTCAGGGGGTACGCTGGGAACGTCAGTGTATGACGTATCTTGGTACTCGCATATATCATACCCACACTGATTTGTTAGAGGGCAATGTGGGCAGGGCTATTGGAGCACTCAGGGGTTGCATAGCATTTTGGCGCACGCTTCCATTGTCACTGGCTGGACGAGCAGCTCTTCTTAAAATGATAGCGCTCCCGAGACTCCTGTATTATTTTCGAACCTTACCCTTATGGATACCGGCCTCGGTTTTCCGACAGTTGCGGTCGATGACGATTGGGCTGAGGGCCGATGGCGAGTGGCTATTAACACACTGATGAGGCCACGTTCGGAGGGTGGCCTAGCGGTCCCCGACTTTGAAACATACTACTTAGCGGCACAACTACAGGGGCTCACTCGGGCAGTGTCGCGGGAGATCAGGAGCACGGAAGCTGAGACGGGGATTAGTGTGGAGCGGCACCTGCTCTCCAGATTGCTATTGCAGTTGCCGTTGCCGACCGCTTCTCTCACTCGTGAGATGGGGACGTTTAAACTTTGCTGGAATAGGGCACACCGGCGTGCGCAGGTTGTACGGCCTTATGCTCCGGAGATTCCTCTGGCGGTGTGCACGGCCTTACCGCATGGGGGTAATTGGATGGCCTTACAAGGCTGGGAAGAGAATGGGCTGATCACCATGGGAGATCTTTATGAGGATGGGGCTGTGCTCCCCTATGAGACGCTACAGGATAGATATGACCTACCACGTGGTGATTATTTGCTCCACTTGGCGCTTATTGCAGCCATCCAGGCACATTGGAAAATGGGGCTTAGTGAACCTGCGACCTCGCTGACATGCCAGTATGTGGTCCTAGAGGCTGGCACCGTTAAGGCGGTAACCTGTCTATACTGTAGAATGACGAATGAGAGGCTGACCCCTTTAGCGACACTTCGGCTACGATGGGAAGAAGATGTAGGGGAGGAAGTCCCTGAGAAAACATGGGCAGAACTTGTCGAGCGTGCGTGGAAGAGCACAAGAAATGCTCGCTTCCAGTTGGTCCATTTCTACATTCTTCACAGAGCCTATCTTACTCCGGCCAAAATTAATCAGTACTTTCATACAGATTCGGCAATGTGCCCGCGCTGCCGTACGATGGGGGCAGATTTTGGTCATATGATGTGGACATGTCCCCAACTTGGGACGTATTGGGAAGAGGTGGTTGAGCTCTTGCAGGCTGTCATGGACAGGGACATAGAACCCACTGTGGGCTTATGTTTACTGCATTGGTTTCCTCACACCGCTAGGAACAAAATAACGAGTAAATTCATAGACCTGGGGCTTTTGTTGGCGAAGAGGGAGATAACAACTCACTGGAAGGCAGAAAGAGGCCCCAGCTATAGGAGATGGCGCGCAGAATTAGTTAAATGGCCGGACTGCGAGGGAGTCACAAGGTTGCAAATGGCGAGTTGCGCGAAGAGTGAGAAAGCGCTGGAGCTGGCGAGGGCTTGGGAAGCATTGGTGCAGCTTTTGAGAGCCCCGAATGATGAATCTGATGGGGAGACGGAGGCAGCAACTTACTAGTATCCAGGAAAGGGAGGCTATCTTGTTGGTAACTTCACTGTACTGAGTTTCTTACATGTGCACTGCCATTGGTGATGAGAAGCCGTCGCCCTGTTTTCTGCCCTGTATTCCTTTGTCCACCACACCGTTGAGTTCTGTTGCCACTATTGATTGTGTATAGAGGCTGTGCCGAGGAGGGAGGGGGTGGGATAAGAGGGAGGATTTAGAGAGGGAATTGATTGCTAGATGGTTTTGATGTTTGATGAGCTGTATTGCCATGACATGCAGAAGAGTCACTGTACCACCAGACGATTACAATTGCATAAGTGGCCCCTGGCACTATACATTATTATGACAATCATTTATCTCAGTGGAGTACAGCTGCTGGTCAACAAAGGTACCTTGTAACTATGGGCTACCTGTGAAAATTAATGGCTGAATGGACAGAGTTGTGATGCAATTGATTGTAGTTGTTATAAGTGTTTAAAGCAATAAAAACAGATTTAAAAAAAAAAATCAATTTACTTCCCACCCTATACCCTTACAAAGCCCACATCCCACACCTAAAACATAACTTTAAAAATAAGTTAATAACACAATTCACATAATTAATTAAAAATTAAATAATTAATATTTAAAAACTAATTTGTAATTAATTATAATTAATTTACTTCCCACCCTGTACCCTACAAACCCAACAACCCGCTACAATACTAAAAATTACAAAAAACAATTAAATTAAATTTAAAAACAACTGCTATTTATAAACTATATTAATAGCATTAACAATAATTATACAAACAATATATAACTTATACAATTAAAACAAATACGAAAATAAATAAACATAATTCAAAAACAATATTGTTAACAACTATATTTTTGTAAACGATATTAACAACATAGATATTTTTAACATAGATATTAACAACATAAGGGCCAATTATGAGTTTGACAGTCTTTGACTGCCAGACTCACAGTGGCGCAGCGGTGGCGGTCCGGTGGCCGCACTATTCCGAGGCTGCCATTCTGACTATCCACCGATGCACCGGCTGCAGCAGGGAACCGTCGTTCCCTGGCGGTGGCGCAGCAAACAGGGATATCCAATATGCAAGCCGGGCCCACCGCAATCTGCCGATCATATTTTGAGTTTCCCCACCGCCAGCCTTTTCATGGCGGTGAGCCCCCCATGAAAAGGCTGGCGATGGGGAAACAAAGTGGGCCCTGCAGGGCCCCAATCCCACCGCCGCCATGGGGATGCATTGAGGGGGGCAAAACATGTGCCAGCCTGTTTGCATGCACCCCAAGTTCCAGCACGGCATGGACTTCACAGTCCATGTCGTTCTGGAACTTCTTTTGCATTCCCATTGCAATGCCCATTTTCAGGGCACCGCCGTGGGAACGGCAAAAGAAAAGCCCGCCAGAAACGATTTGCCCTCGTAATCAGGCAGGCGCACCATGCATGGCTTTGGCGGTGCTTTGCTGGCGCAAAGCCGATCTTAACAAAAAGTTATAAAAGGGCAAAGAACCAACATAGAGAGGTACTCCTGCAAAATAAAGACACAACTCAAGAACAGGAAACACTCACATGTGTAACAACCTTTAATGCAGCATCTAATCTCTTAAAAAACCTAGTACATAAGAAATGGAAAATAGTAAACTCGGGCAGTTTGAATTGACCACCACACTTTGCCCATAAAAGACAAAAGAACCTTAGGGATCATCTAATTCACACCCGACCAAAGAAAAAGTTGTAAGGTAGGAAACAATTTCAACAATGCTAGGACTTCCTCCCATTACATGACACTATCCATGTGGCATCTGCTCAGTTTGCCCTCTATCAACAACTACGAAAGTACTACAGCTCACACCAAATGCCATATGGACTTTGAAGAAGCACACAAATTGTAATACATCTTTCGCTATCTACATGATCACCTGCCCTTACGGCTTAAGGCATGACATGTAGAAAAGTCAACATATGCATTTGTGAGCACAGAACCAACATAAGGTGCAATAGAGCGACAACAAAAATGAGCAACCATTTCATCACCGCAAAACACTCAACTGAGGATTTGAGATGGGTGATTTTGGAAACCCTAGATTATGTAGACACAATGCTGAAAGAAACTTACTGCAAAAAGAACAGCATTGGGTCTACTGTCTAGGCACAACCCACAAAGGACTCAATGACAATATTCCTTGGGCATTAGTAGTTTGGAATGGGTGCCCATTTAGATTACATACGTCCCTGGGAATTTATAAGTGAATAGGCAACAAGAGACTCAAAAAATGCATCCTCTGCCAAGATAACACTGATTTACAACATTAAGAGCACATTGCATATATCATGATTAGTGACACCTACATTCAACCACCATTTAATTTGTGATCACTCTTTAAGATCAAAAGGTTCCATTACACCTTTAGAACCGAATGATTACACAGAAGTACAATCTTAATTACTTTAAAATAGTAAATGAGTTAGTTACTAATACTGATACCCCAGGGGTACCAGTGATCATCAACCTCAGTTATTAGATTGGATAACATCATACTAAGCCCCCTGGGGGCATGACAAAACTGCTCTAAGTCCCCCAGGGTCATGATTAAAAAACGCTCTTATCTTTCTCCTTTATCGATCACGATAAATGATGCCTGCATACAACCACCATTGAATTCATGATTATTCTAAAAGATAAAAAGGTTCCATTACACCTGTAGAACCAAATGTTTAGATGAAAGTACAATCTTAAATACGTTTGAATAGTACATTAGGTGGTCACCTTAGTAGATACCCCAGGGGTACCAACAAACATCAACCTCGTTTCAAGATCAGATAACGTCATTCTCAGTGCCCCTGGGGCATGACAAAACCACTCCAAGGGGCCTATTACGATGGCGGGCGGAGGCATCACTGCAGTGCTGGCGGTGGCGGAAAATGCCCTTTTCCGCACTCCATCGGCGGTCCTTGCGTCCGCCGTATTACGATGGGCAAAGATAGCCCATTTCCCATCCGCTGCGGTGTTCCGGGAACCGCCTGAAATCCCCCTCCGCAGCGGTGGCGGACGGAGCCAAAAGGGAGGGACCGCCGTGCGGAATGCGGTTACGACCGCCGGTTGTATTACGATGCCACAAACAGCCCACCACACCGCTGCGGAGAATCCGGCCAATCGAGGATGGCGGTGGCAATACTGCAGATAGCTTCATGTGTTCCTGTCCGCTGGGGAAACGGCAGTCTTTGGCCTTTCCGCAGCAAATCCGACCGTCGCGGACGGATTTTCAGCTTTTCCGCCGCTGAATCCTGGAATCCGACCGCCGCAGTAGGGAGTTTCTGGCGGTGCATCCTAATCTGGCCGGCGGTTATGCCGCGGTATCTGCGGGCGGCAGTTTCCCGCTAGCACGGCGGTCGGAGTGGTTTTCTGACCGCCATCCTAATAGACCCCTAAGTTCCCAGGGGTCATGAGTAAAAAAACACTCCTGTCTTTCTGCTTTACTGATTAGGAACACCTAGCGAGGAACACTGCTATAAAACCTGGCAGCTTCCCCCACTTGCTTTAAGATGCAGCCTGGAGAGGACGCGTCATGGAGGGCGCACTGAAGGACTAAGGAAAAGGGGAAACTACAACTGTAGGGTGACTCTCTAAACGTTTCCGCAATAGGCAGAGAAATTTTGAAACCCCTTTCACTCCTTTATCTATTTATAACCCTTCAAGCTCCATTTTTGATAGCTTCTCCTCTCTAATGAAAAGAATAGTAATACCTCGCCTCAGCCCAGACCTATGAAGATCTTCTAAAACAGAAACTAAGGTATGCCGCAGAAGCCGTACAAGGCAGTTTTCTACCTGTTTTCAAAGGGGTACTATTTGGAAATTCCTTACTACTTCACTCCCTTAAAAACAAATGTACATAACATTGTGGCCACAGATTCCTTTACCCTTACTGTTAATTTTCAAAGCAATGTCTATGTTTACATCTACCTAGACTCAAACTCCTTATAATTTCAAAATACAGTGAGATCTACACAGCAGAAGTTGTCCAAAATTCGTATAGAGGAGGCTTTGATAATATAGCCCCCCAAGTTAAGATCCATCCCAGTATGGAGTACATGAGCAATTATTACATTAGCTCACATTGACGAACAGCCCCAAAAGGGTTGAAGATGTTCGCATTTAATGGAGCAAAAATACACATTTATAGAAATCATTGGGTGCATGCATTAATAGAAATATGGGACAACATCAGCACTAGATTTTAATACATAACACATTGTTCTCCATGTCTTTTTGCCTCTTTCTAAAACTGGATACAGAGTCCCTTATGACCAAAAAAGAAGAAAAAAAAACTTAAAAATTGGAGGGATAGTGCCCTATTTGATTTAATTTGACTTCATGGAGGTATCATACAAAACAACCCTTTGGTCCTGACCAAAGCCATCCACCTGGTTCTTCCAGAGACAGATGTGAGAGACACCTGGGGGCCTATTAGGATATCTGGCGGATCGCCACCGCCGGGCCGGCGGTGGCGATCTGCCCGCCAAATATCCTTTTTCACCCCCGCCATATTTGCATGGCGAGGAATACCGCGGCGGACGGAAAGTCCGTCTGCCACTTTTCCGCCGGTCGGATTGCCGGCCGGGCGGAAAAGGCAGACAATATGGTGGCGGTGCCTTGCAGGCACCGCCATCCATATTAGCATGCCTGCGGTGTGTATGCCTTTCCATGGCGGAGACTCCGCCATGGAAAGGCATGCGGAGAATGCCTTTGGGGGCCCGTTGTGGGCCCCCGGGAGGGTGGGGGGGTGGATGCCTGTACTTGGGGGGTACCATGGGTACCCCCCTTTATTGGCATGCACAAGGTGGCAGGCACCACGTGGTGTGCCAATGCACAACATGCATATTTTGCATTGCGGCGGTTGCTGCTGACAGCACCTCCCGCCGCAATGTAAGATGTGCTGGATGCGACTGGCGGTCGCATCCTAATTGCCATAGCGGGACCGCCACACCTCTGGCGGTCGGTCCCATTTACCGTTACGGTGGCGGGCGGACAAAGTCTGCCCGCCATCGTAATAGGCCCCTTAGTACCTCCCTTTTCACATCACACATTTTGTAATCATACCACTACCTTTGATCTTCTTAATAAAATGTGTCCTTTCTAAAGGTAGGAGGTATTTTAAACCTTTTTTCCTCATATGGTGGATCTCGTATGATCTCAGATTCAAGTGACAATAACTCCTGGTGGAGGAAAAGACTCAATGATGTAACGATCAGTTGCTAAGTACGCCAAAGGGAGACATACCTTTGGCGGAACAACACTGTTGAGGGTCTCACAACAATTTTGGTGTTGCACCCCCCTTCTCAATGTCTCAACACAACTTCCACTCCTTTTGATTTTACATGTCCAAGAGGGTCAACAGTTCTGAAAGTGGAAGTATTATTAGCATATTAAGTATTGTGTGGAATGTCTTCACTAATATTGTTTTCTTCTTCTATTTCTTGATCCAACATTTGTAAATGTATCTGAAATTCAGACAATGCAATGTCATTTTTATGAATATTAGATGCATCTTCATAGGACTGACAGGGACGTATAAGTTCTTCTTTCCACCATGGTTTAAATAGTTAAGGAAATGCTAAATAGCAGAACTATTTATTTTCTCCTGTGTTACAACTTAGTTTACAATGATGAATAAGAGTAGGATTACTATGACCTATTAAACAACCATTGGTACCTTCAACACAACATTGTTGATATTTTCTGACACATTATTTCTATAAGTGTAGAACTGAGCAACTTCCTACAGGGATAGTTTTTTTCTATAAATGGAATTCTCTTTGGGTGGTATGTGTCCAACATGTTAGTTTTCATAATGTCTTTGTTTGTGGGATCAAACTGTGCACGGTATTCAATTTCAGATGGGCTTTTCAGAACTCTTCGCTGTGATGATAAAAAGCCTAAACTAAGCCACATGATTGCCTGTGATTTACCATATAAGGGGGCCATTATGATGTCGGGCGATCCGCCCGACATCTTTCCCCGCCCGCCCCATTACAATGGCAGGGGGTACAGCGGCGGACGGAAAGACCGTCCGCCGCTTTACCGCAGGCAGGCAATGGTTCCGATTGCCTGCCGTGCGGTCCTGGGCCATAATATGGTGGCGGTGCCTAGCAGGCACCGCCCGCCATATTACGATGTGTGCGGATTTGTGCCTTTCCATGGCGGCGATGCCGCCATGGAAAGGCATGCAGTCTTTGGCTTTGGGGGCCCGTTGCGGGCCCCCGGGGTGTTGGGGTGGTGGGGGGTGCACTTGGGGGGTACCCATGGTACCCCCCTTCATTGGCATGCACAAGGTGGCAGGCACCGCACGGTGCCTGTCACGTTGTGCATGTCAATGCACAACATGTAACTTTTACATTGCGGCGGGTGCTGCTTACAGCACCGCCCGCCGCAATGTAAAATATGCGGGATGCGACCGCCAGGGTGGCGGTCGCATCCTAATGGGCCTAGCGGGACCGCCGCACCTCTGGCGGTCAGTCCCGTTTCCCGTTACGGTGGCGGGCGGACAAAGTTTTACCCCTAGGCTATTCAACAATTTTCCTACTGTTGCACTCAATGGAGTGCAAAATGTAAGTTTAAAAATGTATAAATATTTTAGTATTTTATTTTATAATATAATGTTTTTATTATTATATTTTATGTTATAGGTGTATGTATATATATATATATATATTTTATAGTTAATTTTTATATATTTATAATATTTAAAAAAAAATAAAGTTATTAGTTTATTATTTTTTTTAAAGCAAATATACATTTATATATTTAATTATATATATCTATGTTAAATTTTGTTAAATTAAATTTGTTTATTATATTTTTTTAATGTTTATTATATCAAAGTAATTATTTTTTACTTAATTTTATAATATAAGTGTTTTAACATTATTTTTTATATATTTTTAAAAAAACGATATTTTGGACTTCGATATTTTTGACATCTATATTTTTTTCGATATTTTTGACATTTACATTTTAAATATAGGATGTCGATATTTTGACTATCGATATTTTTACATCGATATTTTTGACATCTATAGTTTTGTCATCGATATTATGTCAGTGATTCACTTCCTTCATCTGCTTTTTCTACCGTTGTTATGTAGGAAGTAACATAACGTGCAACCGCTGTAGAGTTATCCACAACAAACTGTATATCCATGTTAGCATCCCACATATGAAGAATTAAAGGGTTGTAGCCATTGATCAGCAGTGATGCTTGTATTCCTCAAAGATTGTACATATTTTTTGGTGATTTGCAGTAACCAGATGTCTATCAGATGACATTAAGGGGCCGATTCCGATTGGAAATCGTTCCGACCGACACGGACCGGGACTGAAGTCCGACCGACTCATACAGGCGCCGTCCGACATGGCAAGTAGGATGCGTCCCGGTCGAAATCCAACCGACTCGCACGGAATCAATCCGGAATGACCGAAACGTATGGAAAACAGTGCCCCGCTCGGAAACGGACCCGAAACCTTCCGACCAACACGGAACGGCTATAGTTCCGACCGACACAAACACGCGCCGTACAACGTGCCAAGTACGATGCAATGCGTCGTGGACGAAAGCGTGTCGCACGGAGTCCAAGCCGTACAACCGATTCGTACGGAACAGAGAGATTGGCAAGAAAAAGAGCCCGTCGCGACCAGTGCGTACGTGAAACATGCAACATAGCACAATGTCAGTGTGACCGACTCGGATCACCCCGCAAGTGACGCCACAGGCGTACGACCCAGTCTCAGTTGACGTCTCCGTCAAGCCCAAAGAAATCATGGAATTGACACAGAAAAAGGCCAAACAGGCAGTTAGAAAACCAAAAAAATTCAATATTCAAACCAAGACACACCCACAACTCCACCTATAAAAAGTGCAAAAATCCAGACCATGACCCTTTGCAAATCTCACAGACCTGCAAACAGACAACACCACCACACTGAGACATACAGCTACAACCTGCACACTACACACTACTAGCACCACACAATAAGCACACTCACAGACACCCAGCCATACACATACTCACCAACCCTCACTACCACACCCACCCACCCATCCATCTCCACCACCACCCATCACCATGCCCCCAAAGAAGAATCCAAAGTTCACAGGCAGTGAGTTGGAAGTCATGGTAGATGAAATCATCAGAGTAGAGCCACAGTTATTTGGCTCCTTGGTCCAACAGACCCCCCTATCCCAGAAAAGCAAGATGTGGGCGAGGATTGTCGACAAGGTGAACGCACTAGCACCTAGCATGCGCACAATGGACGACATCAGGAACAGGTAGTACGAAATACGCAGGAGGGTCAAGAAACTCATCGGCAAAGAACATGCCCTGAGCCAGCACGCTGGTGGCGGTCCCCCTGCCAAACCGGTGCATCTCACTTCCTGGGAGGAGAAGGTGCAGGCCATGCTCCCACCAGTTGGCCTCCATGGATTGCCTGGAATACCAGAGCCTGGTGAGTACACAAACAACTATTCCAAATTGTGATGTAATAGCAATCCGCACCCACAGACATTAATGTCAGGGGACAGAGAAAACATTCACTGTCATCAAGCCACAGCAACCTAAAGATAACTATCCTCTCATGTGTATGCGACCTAGAGAAACACAATACCTGCAATGTCCCAGTAACATGTACCTAGGCCAATACATGTACAAACCCGGGAAGTTAGGTTGGTGGGGGTCTACAGATGCCACATCCGCCACTGCCAGAAGAGGTGGCAGGACCTTTGTGGCTGGACCCGGAGGATAGCAAGGGTTCAGCTGAAGCTGTCGCCTCCTCGCAGGAGGGGCGGACGCCAGAACCTGACCCCCCACATGCTACGGATCCTGGCGGTGGTCTTTCCAGACCTGGATGGGCAGTTGAAGGCCAGACAGCAGCAAGGAGGGGGTGAGTCCATGCCTTGTTGGTGTATTTGGGTTAACCTGCACTTTGCACTCCTTCAGCCAAGTTACACTCCCACAGTTAGTCTGTCTGCTCAGACAAGTTCCATGTGGCTATATTTGGTGATGCCCCATTCAAATCTGATGCCCAGGTGTGTCCCTTCCACTCTTTCACATGTGTCACTTGGGTTGTGTGTATTTACTGTTGTCCAAGGGAATGTTGACAGCAACATCAGCAAAATGTACATTGACTTGAGCTACATGGGTGAGGCTAATCTGGGACATGTGTCAGATCATTTATGGATTATTAACCTGTGCTCTGTGTGTGCTCAACATCTCTGCACTAATTGCTGTTGTGGGTCAGCATAGGAGTGTGAGGTATTGACCACACACCCATGCAGCAGGCATGCACAATCGTGACACATCAGACATTTGATGTGTATGAGTTCCAGAAAATGCCTGGTCACCTGCATTGTGCTCCTGCTAATCCCATGTATCACATGGCCCATGGACAGGTCTGCCTTCTCCGGTTATCTGAGACACTCTGGCCTCCTAATCTTGTGTGTCAGCCAACACTTCGACCATTGTGAACGTTTATTATCATGTGTCTGACTCTGTGTCAAGCTGGCCTGCCATAGCTTTTCGTATCGATACAAAAGGGGATGATGGACGGAACGTTTGAGCCAATCAAACACTCACCCCCAGTCAACTGATCTGGGTTTAATCCATCATCATTCTTTAGCTCACTCCACCACCCCAGTTCAGACATGGCCATATGCAAATCAGTCTGACCCTGTGCCTCATGGGAACAGTCCAGCCCGAACTGCCAAGCCATGTCTTCCCTGGACCGGAAACAAGCATCCTAGGACCGGTTTCTGGCATTCCAGCCGTCATCAGCCAGGCTTGCTTGAATCCAGTGGCAAAGTGAGCAAGGGACCCACGTCTGGGCATACCCCCGCCAACTTAGGGCGAACAAGCGATACAAAAGGGGATGATGGGCGGAACGTTTGAGCCAATCAAACACTCACCCCCAGTCAACTGATCTGGGTTTAATCCATCATCATTCTTTAGCTCACTCCACCACCCCAGTTCAGACATGGCCATATGCAAATCAGTCTGACCCTGTGCCTCATGGGAACAGTCCAGCCCAAACTGCCAAGCCATGTCTTCCCTGGACCGGAAACAAGCATCCTAGGACCGGTTTCTGGCATTCCAGCCGTCATCAGCCAGGCTTGCTTGAATCCAGTGGCAAAGTGAGCAAGGGACCCACGTCTGGGCATACCCCGCCAACTTAGGGCGAACAAAGCGATACAAAGGGGATGATGGACGGAACGTTTGAGCCAATCAAACACTCACCCCCAGTCAACTGATCTGGGTTTAATCCATCATCATTCTTTAGCTCACTCCACCACCCCAGTTCAGACATGGCCATATGCAAATCAGTCTGACCCTGTGCCTCATGGGAACAGTCCAGCCCGAACTGCCAAGCCATGTCTTCCCTGGACCGGAAACAAGCATCCTAGGACCGGTTTCTGGCATTCCAGCCGTCATCAGCCAGGCTTGCTTGAATCCAGTGGCAAAGTGAGCAAGGGACCCACGTCTGGGCATACCCCCGCCAACTTAGGGCGAACAAAGCGATACAAAAGGGGATGATGGACGGAACGTTTGAGCCAATCAAACACTCACCCCCAGTCAACTGATCTGGGTTTAATCCATCATCATTCTTTAGCTCACTCCACCACCCCAGTTCAGACATGGCCATATGCAAATCAGTCTGACCCTGTGCCTCATGGGAACAGTCCAGCCCGAACTGCCAAGCCATGTCTTCCCTGGACCGGAAACAAGCATCCTAGGACCGGTTTCTGGCATTCCAGCCGTCATCAGCCAGGCTTGCTTGAATCCAGTGGCAAAGTGAGCAAGGGACCCACGTCTGGGCATACCCCGCCAACTTAGGGCGAACAAAGCGATACAAAAGGGGATGATGGACGGAACGTTTGAGCCAATCAAACACTCACCCCAGTCAACTGATCTGGGTTTAATCCATCATCATTCTTTAGCTCACTCCCACCACCCCAGTTCAGACATGGCCATATGCAAATCAGTCTGACCCTGTGCCTCATGGGAACAGTCCAGCCCGAACTGCCAAGCCATGTCTTCCCTGGACCGGAAACAAGCATCCTAGGACCGGTTTCTGGCATTCCAGCCGTCATCAGCCAGGCTTGCTTGAATCCAGTGGCAAAGTGAGCAAGGGACCCACGTCTGGGCATACCCCCGCCAACTTAGGGCGAACAAAGCGATACAAAAGGGGATGATGGACGGAACGTTTGAGCCAATCAAACACTCACCCCCAGTCAACTGATCTGGGTTTAATCCATCATCATTCTTTAGCTCACTCCACCACCCCAGTTCAGACATGGCCATATGCAAATCAGTCTGACCCTGTGCCTCATGGGAACAGTCCAGCCCGAACTGCCAAGCCATGTCTTCCCTGGACCGGAAACAAGCATCCTAGGACCGGTTTCTGGCATTCCAGCCGTCATCAGCCAGGCTTGCTTGAATCCAGTGGCAAAGTGAGCAAGGGACCCACGTCTGGGCATACCCCCGCCAACTTAGGGCGAACAAGCGATACAAAAGGGATGATGGACGGAACGTTTGAGCCAATCAAACACTCACCCCCAGTCAACTGATCTGGGTTTAATCCATCATCATTCTTTAGCTCACTCCACCACCCCAGTTCAGACATGGCCATATGCAAATCAGTCTGACCCTGTGCCTCATGGGAACAGTCCAGCCCGAACTGCCAAGCCATGTCTTCCCTGGACCGGAAACAAGCATCCTAGGACCGGTTTCTGGCATTCCAGCCGTCATCAGCCAGGCTTGCTTGAATCCAGTGGCAAAGTGAGCAAGGGACCCACGTCTGGGCATACCCCCGCCAACTTAGGGCGAACAAAGCGATACAAAAGGGGATGATGGACGGAACGCTTGAGCCAATCAAACACTCACCCCCAGTCAACTGATCTGGGTTTAATCCATCATCATTCTTTAGCTCACTCCACCACCCCAGTTCAGACATGGCCATATGCAAATCAGTCTGACCCTGTGCCTCATGGGAACAGTCCAGCCCGAACTGCCAAGCCATGTCTTCCCTGGACCGGAAACAAGCATCCTAGGACCGGTTTCTGGCATTCCAGCCGTCATCAGCCAGGCTTGCTTGAATCCAGTGGCAAAGTGAGCAAGGGACCCACGTCTGGGCATACCCCCGCCAACTTAGGGCGTAACAAGCGATACAAAAGGGGATGATGGACGGAACGTTTGAGCCAATCAAACACTCACCCCCAGTCAACTGATCTGGGTTTAATCCATCATCATTCTTTAGCTCACTCCACCACCCCAGTTCAGACATGGCCATATGCAAATCAGTCTGACCCTGTGCCTCATGGGAACAGTCCAGCCCGAACTGCCAAGCCATGTCTTCCCTGGACCGGAAACAAGCATCCTAGGACCGGTTTCTGGCATTCCAGCCGTCATCAGCCAGGCTTGCTTGAATCCAGTGGCAAAGTGAGCAAGGGACCCACGTCTGGGCATACCTCCGCCAACTTAGGGCGAACAAAGCGATACAAAAGGGGATGATGGACGGAACGCTTGAGCCAATCAAACACTCACCCCAGTCAACTGATCTGGGTTTAATCCATCATCATTCTTTAGCTCACTCCACCACCCCAGTTCAGACATGGCCATATGCAAATCAGTCTGACCCTGTGCCTCATGGGAACAGTCCAGCCCGAACTGCCAAGCCATGTCTTCCCTGGACCGGAAACAAGCATCCTAGGACCGGTTTCTGGCATTCCAGCCGTCATCAGCCAGGCTTGCTTGAATCCAGTGGCAAAGTGAGCAAGGGACCCACGTCTGAGCATACCCCGCCAACTTAGGGCGAACAAGCGATACAAAAGGGGATGATGGACGGAACGTTTGAGCCAATCAAACACTCACCCCAGTCAACTGATCTGGGTTTAATCCATCATCATTCTTTAGCTCACTCCACCACCCCAGTTCAGACATGGCCATATGCAAATCAGTCTGACCCTGTGCCTCATGGGAACAGTCCAGCTCGAACTGCCAAGCCATGTCTTCCCTGGACCGGAAACAAGCATCCTAGGACCGGTTTCTGGCATTCCAGCCGTCATCAGCCAGGCTTGCTTGAATCCAGTGGCAAAGTGAGCAAGGGACCCACGTCTGGGCATACCCCGCCAACTTAGGGCGAACAAGCGATACAAAAGGGGATGATGGACGGAACGTTTGAGCCAATCAAACACTCACCCCCAGTCAACTGATCTGGGTTTAATCCATCATCATTCTTTAGCTCACTCCACCACCCCAGTTCAGACATGGCCATATGCAAATCAGTCTGACCCTGTGCCTCATGGGAACAGTCCAGCCCGAACTGCCAAGCCATGTCTTCCTGGACCGGAAACAAGCATCCTAGGACCGGTTTCTGGCATTCCAGCCGTCATCAGCCAGGCTTGCTTGAATCCAGTGGCAAAGTGAGCAAGGGACCCACGTCTGAGCATACCCCGCCAACTTAGGGCTGAACAAAGCGATACAAAGGGGATGATGGACGGAACGTTTGAGCCAATCAGACACTCACCTCCAGTCAACTGATCTGGGTTTAATCCATCATCATTCTTTAGCTCACTCCACCACCTCAGTTCAGACATGGCCATATGAAAATCAGTCTGACCCTGTGCCTCATGGGAACAGTCCAGCCCGAACTGCCAAGCCATGTCTTCCCTGGACCGGAAACAAGCATCCTAGGACCGGTTTCTGGCATTCCAGCCGTCATCAGCCAGGCTTGCTTGAATCCAGTGGCAAAGTGAGCAGGGACCCACGTCTGGGCATACCCGCCAACTTAGGGCGAACAAGCGATACAAAAGGGGATGATGGACGGAACGCTTGAGCCAATCAAACACTCACCCCCAGTCAACTGATCTGGGTTTAATCCATCATCATTCTTTAGCTCACTCCACCACCCCAGTTCAGACATGGCCATATGCAAATCAGTCTGACCCTGTGCCTCATGGGAACAGTCCAGCCCGAACTGCCAAGCCATGTCTTCCCTGGACCGGAAACAAGCATCCTAGGACCGGTTTCTGGCATTCCAGCCGTCATCAGCCAGGCTTGCTTGAATCCAGTGGCAAAGTGAGCAAGGGACCCACGTCTGGGCATACCCGCCAACTTAGGGCGAACAAGCGATACAAAGGGATGATGGACGGAACGTTTGAGCCAATCAAACACTCACCCCAGTCAACTGATCTGGGTTTAATCCATCATCATTCTTTAGCTCACTCCACCACCCCAGTTCAGACATGGCCATATGCAAATCAGTCTGACCCTGTGCCTCATGGGAACAGTCCAGCCCGAACTGCCAAGCCATGTCTTCCTGGACCGGAAACAAGCATCCTAGGACCGGTTTCTGGCATTCCAGCCGTCATCAGCCAGGCTTGCTTGAATCCAGTGGCAAAGTGAGCAAGGGACCCACGTCTGGGCATACCCCCGCCAACTTAGGGCGAACAAGCGATACAAAGGGGATGATGGACGGAACGTTTGAGCCAATCAAACACTCACCCCAGTCAACTGATCTGGGTTTAATCCATCATCATTCTTTAGCTCACTCCACCACCCCAGTTCAGACATGGCCATATGCAAATCAGTCTGACCCTGTGCCTCATGGGAACAGTCCAGCCCGAACTGCCAAGCCATGTCTTCCCTGGACCGGAAACAAGCATCCTAGGACCGGTTTCTGGCATTCCAGCCATCATCAGCCAGGCTTGCTTGAATCCAGTGGCAAAGTGAGCAAGGGACCCACGTCTGGGCATACCCCCGCCAACTTAGGGCGAACAAAGCGATACAAATGGGGATGATGGACGGAACGTTTGAGCCAATCAAACACTCACCCCCAGTCAAAGGATCTGGGTTTAATCCATCATCATTCTTTAGCTCACTCCACAAGTTGGCGGGGGTATGCCCAGACGTGGGTCCCTTGCTCACTTTGCCACTGGATTCAAGCAAGCCTGGCTGATGACGGCTGAAATGCCAGAAACCGGTCCTAGGATGCTTGTTTCCGGTCCAGGGAAGACATGGCTTGGCAGTTCGGGCTGGACTGTTCCCATGAGGCACAGGGTCAGACTGATTTGCATATGGCCATGTCTGAACTGGGGTGGTGGAGTGAGCTAAAGAATGATGATGGATTAAACCCAGATCAGTTGACTGGGGGTGAGTGTTTGATTGGCTCAAACGTTCCGTCCATCATCCCCTTTTGTATCGCTTTGGTCGCCCTAAGTTGGCGGGGGTATGCCCAGACGTGGGTCCCTTGCTCACTTTGCCACTGGATTCAAGCAAGCCTGGCTGATGACGGCTGAAATGCCAGAAACCGGTCCTAGGATGCTTGTTTCCGGTCCAGGGAAGACATGGCTTGGCAGTTCGGGCTGGACTGTTCCCATGAGGCACAGGGTCAGACTGATTTGCATATGGCCATGTCTGAACTGGGGTGGTGGAGTGAGCTAAAGAATGATGATGGATTAAACCCAGATCAGTTGACTGGGGGTGAGTGTTTGATTGGCTCAAACGTTCCGTCCATCATCCCTTTGTATCGCTTTGGTCGCCCTAAGTTGGCGGGGGTATGCCCAGACGTGGGTCCCTTTGCTCACTTTGCCACTGGATTCAAGCAAGCCTGGCTGATGACGGCTGAAATGCCAGAAACCGGTCCTAGGATGCTTGTTTCCGGTCCAGGGAAGACATGGCTTGGCAGTTCGGGCTGGACTGTTCCCATGAGGCACAGGGTCAGACTGATTTGCATATGGCCATGTCTGAACTGGGGTGGTGGAGTGAGCTAAAGAATGATGATGGATTAAACCCAGATCAGTTGACTGGGGGTGAGTGTTTGATTGGCTCAAACGTTCCGTCCATCATCCCCTTTTGTATCGCTTTGGTCGCCCTAAGTTGGCGGGGGTATGCCCAGACGTGGGTCCCTTGCTCACTTTGCCACTGGATTCAAGCAAGCCTGGCTGATGACGGCTGAAATGCCAGAAACCGGTCCTAGGATGCTTGTTTCCGGTCCAGGGAAGACATGGCTTGGCAGTTCGGGCTGGACTGTTCCCATGAGGCACAGGGTCAGACTGATTTGCATATGGCCATGTCTGAACTGGGGTGGTGGAGTGAGCTAAAGAATGATGATGGATTAAACCCAGATCAGTTGACTGGGGGTGAGTGTTTGATTGGCTCAAACGTTCCGTCCATCATCCCCTTTGTATCGCTTTGGTCGCCCTAAGTTGGCGGGGGTATGCCCAGACGTGGGTCCCTTGCTCACTTTGCCACTGGATTCAAGCAAGCCTGGCTGATGACGGCTGAAATGCCAGAAACCGGTCCTAGGATGCTTGTTTCCGGTCCAGGGAAGACATGGCTTGGCAGTTCGGGCTGGACTGTTCCCATGAGGCACAGGGTCAGACTGATTTGCATATGGCCATGTCTGAACTGGGGTGGTGGAGTGAGCTAAAGAATGATGATGGATTAAACCCAGATCAGTTGACTGGGGGTGAGTGTTTGATTGGCTCAAACGTTCTGTCCATCATCCCCTTTGTATCGCTTTGTCGCCCTAAGTTGGCGGGGGTATGCCCAGACGTGGGTCCCTTGCTCACTTTGCCACTGGATTCAAGCAAGCCTGGCTGATGACGGCTGAAATGCCAGAAACCGGTCCTAGGATGCTTGTTTCCGGTCCAGGGAAGACATGGCTTGGCAGTTCGGGCTGGACTGTTCCCATGAGGCACAGGGTCAGACTGATTTGCATATGGCCATGTCTGAACTGGGGTGGTGGAGTGAGCTAAAGAATGATGATGGATTAAACCCAGATCAGTTGACTGGGGGTGAGTGTTTGATTGGCTCAAACGTTCCGTCCATCATCCCCTTTTGTATCGCTTTGGTCGCCCTAAGTTGGCGGGGGTATGCCCAGACGTGGGTCCCTTGCTCACTTTGCCACTGGATTCAAGCAAGCCTGGCTGATGACGGCTGAAATGCCAGAAACCGGTCCTAGGATGCTTGTTTCCGGTCCAGGGAAGACATGGCTTGGCAGTTCGGGCTGGACTGTTCTCATGAGGCACAGGGTCAGACTGATTTGCATATGGCCATGTCTGAACTGGGGTGGTGGAGTGAGCTAAAGAATGATGATGGATTAAACCCAGATCAGTTGACTGGGGGTGAGTGTTTGATTGGCTCAAACGTTCCGTCCATCATCCCCTTTGTATCGCTTGGTCGCCCTAAGTTGGCGGGGTATGCCCAGACGTGGGTCCCTTGCTCACTTTGCCACTGGATTCAAGCAAGCCTGGCTGATGACGGCTGAAATGCCAGAAACCGGTCCTAGGATGCTTGTTTCCGGTCCAGGGAAGACATGGCTTGGCAGTTCGGGCTGGACTGTTCCCATGAGGCACAGGGTCAGACTGATTTGCATATGGCCATGTCTGAACTGGGGTGGTGGAGTGAGCTAAAGAATGATGATGGATTAAACCCAGATCAGTTGACTGGGGGTGAGTGTTTGATTGGCTCAAACGTTCCGTCCATCATCCCCTTTTGTATCGCTTGGTCGCCCTAAGTTGGCGGGGGTATGCCCAGACGTGGGTCCCTTGCTCACTTTGCCACTGGATTCAAGCAAGCCTGGCTGATGACGGCTGAAATGCCAGAAACCGGTCCTAGGATGCTTGTTTCCGGTCCAGGGAAGACATGGCTTGGCAGTTCGGGCTGGACTGTTCCCATGAGGCACAGGGTCAGACTGATTTGCATATGGCCACGTCTGAACTGGGGTGGTGGAGTGAGCTAAAGAATGATGATGGATTAAACCCAGATCAGTTGACTGGGGGTGAGTGTTTGATTGGCTCAAGCGTTCCGTCCATCATCCCCTTTTGTATCGCTTGGTCGCCCTAAGTTGGCGGGGGTATGCCCAGACGTGGGTCCCTTGCTCACTTTGCCACTGGATTCAAGCAAGCCTGGCTGATGACGGCTGAAATGCCAGAAACCGGTCCTAGGATGCTTGTTTCCGGTCCAGGGAAGACATGGCTTGGCAGTTCGGGCTGGACTGTTCCCATGAGGCACAGGGTCAGACTGATTTGCATATGGCCATGTCTGAACTGGGGTGGTGGAGTGAGCTAAAGAATGATGATGGATTAAACCCAGATCAGTTGACTGGGGGTGAGTGTTTGATTGGCTCAAGCGTTCCGTCCATCATCCCCTTTTGTATCGCTTGGTCGCCCTAAGTTGGCGGGGGTATGCCCAGACGTGGGTCCCTTGCTCACTTTGCCACTGGATTCAAGCAAGCCTGGCTGATGACGGCTGAAATGCCAGAAACCGGTCCTAGGATGCTTGTTTCCGGTCCAGGGAAGACATGGCTTGGCAGTTCGGGCTGGACTGTTCCCATGAGGCACAGGGTCAGACTGATTTGCATATGGCCACGTCTGAACTGGGGTGGTGGAGTGAGCTAAAGAATGATGATGGATTAAACCCAGATCAGTTGACTGGGGGTGAGTGTTTGATTGGCTCAAGCGTTCCGTCCATCATCCCCTTTTGTATCGCTTGGTCGCCCTAAATTGGCGGGGGTATGCCCAGACGTGGGTCCCTTGCTCACTTTGCCACTGGATTCAAGCAAGCCTGGCTGATGACGGCTGAAATGCCAGAAACCGGTCCTAGGATGCTTGTTTCCGGTCCAGGGAAGACATGGCTTGGCAGTTCGGGCTGGACTGTTCCCATGAGGCACAGGGTCAGACTGATTTGCATATGGCCACGTCTGAACTGGGGTGGTGGAGTGAGCTAAAGAATGATGATGGATTAAACCCAGATCAGTTGACTGGGGGTGAGTGTTTGATTGGCTCAAGCGTTCCGTCCATCATCCCCTTTTGTATCGCTTTGGTCGCCCTAAGTTGGCGGGGGTATGCCCAGACGTGGGTCCCTTGCTCACTTTGCCACTGGATTCAAGCAAGCCTGGCTGATGACGGCTGAAATGCCAGAAACCGGTCCTAGGATGCTTGTTTCCGGTCCAGGGAAGACATGGCTTGGCAGTTCGGGCTGGACTGTTCCCATGAGGCACAGGGTCAGACTGATTTGCATATGGCCACGTCTGAACTGGGGTGGTGGAGTGAGCTAAAGAATGATGATGGATTAAACCCAGATCAGTTGACTGGGGGTGAGTGTTTGATTGGCTCAAGCGTTCCGTCCATCATCCCCTTTTGTATCGCTTTGGTCGCCCTAAGTTGGCGGGGGTATGCCCAGACGTGGGTCCCTTGCTCACTTTGCCACTGGATTCAAGCAAGCCTGGCTGATGACGGCTGAAATGCCAGAAACCGGTCCTAGGATGCTTGTTTCCTGTCCAGGGAAGACATGGCTTGGCAGTTCGGGCTGGACTGTTCCCATGAGGCACAGGGTCAGACTGATTTGCATATGGCCACGTCTGAACTGGGGTGGTGGAGTGAGCTAAAGAATGATGATGGATTAAACCCAGATCAGTTGACTGGGGGTGAGTGTTTGATTGGCTCAAGCGTTCCGTCCATCATCCCCTTTTGTATCGCTTTGGTCGCCCTAAGTTGGCGGGGGTATGCCCAGACGTGGGTCCCTTGCTCACTTTGCCACTGGATTCAAGCAAGCCTGGCTGATGACGGCTGAAATGCCAGAAACCGGTCCTAGGATGCTTGTTTCCGGTCCAGGGAAGACATGGCTTGGCAGTTCGGGCTGGACTGTTCCCATGAGGCACAGGGTCAGACTGATTTGCATATGGCCACGTCTGAACTGGGGTGGTGGAGTGAGCTAAAGAATGATGATGGATTAAACCCAGATCAGTTGACTGGGGGTGAGTGTTTGATTGGCTCAAGCGTTCCGTCCATCATCCCCTTTTGTATCGCTGTGGCAGTTAAAAACAGCCATATGTCCACCCATCTAAATTAGGTGAGTGGACATATAGCGATTTCTCCGGCTGCTCTTACTTCATCAGGCTGTCGGAGAAGTCAGGCCACAGTGGAGACGTAGTAGTCTCTGCCATTGCCAAACTATTGTCCACTCATATCTAAATTCTGTTGGCGGACCGTTATGTTGGTGGTAAGCATACTCCATTGTTGTTGCGACGCAGTATGTTTACCGCTAACATATAAATCAGGCACTCAGTCCTTTGTCTCAATCCACCACAGGAGTGCAGTTCTAAAGCACTCCAGGACCTCATTGGAGGCACTTAGAAACTTAGAGAGTTTCAGGCAGAGGCCACAAGCAGGGTCCAGTCCAGGTCAAGCTGCAACTAGTCAGCTGGGCAGTTGCAGGAAAAGGCCTCTTGTAGCTTGTTGTGTCCCTATATCTTTAACGGAAGGTCAGTCATATGACCCTTGGAGTCCACTTCTTTGCCCTGGGTACGAGAGGGAGCCGATCCAGTCCTTCAGGGCTCCCCTCAGGTCACAGACAGCAGGTCCACTCCTCTTCTGGTCCAGGAGTCTTCTGAAGTTGGTGCCTGGAGGTGGCACATTTATGCCTGGTGTGGAAGCAGATTATTAATAATCCACTGGTGCAGGGTCACCACTTTGTCCACGGGTTCTTAACAAGTAAGGAGGAATCGAGACTGGAGCGAAGTACAAACCATAGGTTATTTATTTAGCATTCATGAATGGGGCTCCGTCCGACAAGCACCATAGAGATACTCAAGGAGAGAGCGCGCTGAACAATGGTTACATGGGTTTTTATAGCAAAAGATCACAAGCAAGGGACGCCCAGAGGTAAATAGAGCTTTGGGAAAAACACACAAATGAGGTACCGGTAAGAATCGACAGCCTTGGTGCCTTGTGCAATTGTCGCGTCCTGAAGCTGCACAACAAGATATGCTATCTGAGCAAACTTTACTTGAGGCTTTACCACTGTCTGGAAATCCCCGTGCAGACGCCAGCTGTTCTTTTGCGCTGACTCTGCATGTATACACAGCCTACAATGCCCCAATCTAGATTCTTTACTCATGTTTATACAGATGCAGTGTCAAGGATAGAGCCAGGCTGAAAGCAGGGCAGGGGTGAAAAATGGATGAGGCATAGCTTAATCAAAAAACAAGAGAATCAGATTTTACATTTTAACAGACCTTCCTTTTCAGCTATGCTGAATCCATTCTAAAAAAGTACATATAATTTAATCTCGTATATCAATGTTCATAAGTTCGTAAATTTCAGTGTGCATCATCATTTCTCGATTCAATTCATGAACATTAATCGGGGGAGGTTTAATATGATTACAAGTGGTTATACAAGCTGTACATATCGTAGGGGCACATTGAATGCAGCAACAGCAAGTGAGAAAGATGGCTCCTATAATTACTATTCCCATTAATAATTTCCAACCCCAAGTGGAAATAAGTCCCTGTAACCATTCAGACCAGGACCATGTTCCTTGGTCTTGATGTATTTCTGCAGCTATTTTATGTAATTTAGAAATGGCGTCATACACAGAAGGGGCGTGGTCAGGAATGAACACGCAACAGCTACTGCCGATGATGCGACATGCTCCACCACGATCAGCTAGTATCGCATCAAGCACCATTCTGTAAAGCTACGATTCTTGCAATTTGGAGCTCTTCTGTGATATTACCAAGAGCCATCGCTGTCTGATTCGTCACAGCCTCTACTACACGGGTCAAACGCCTAATTTTTCTGCTATTTAAAGCTGCACCGACAAAGAAAAAGAGCCCCAAATTAAAATCAACGTATTGTAGTGCAGTGTCAGTCTGATCTATTTCATTATTATCTATGGTCCTCTTGAATCTATTTAAAGAATTATCATTAAACAGTTTCTGGTCTTTATGATAGGATGCAGGTGCTAAGAACACAGGGGGAAGTAGAAAGGAGACATAGCAAACTCCGGACCACCCAATAGGTAAATGATAGTAACCTTTACTTCCACAGATAAAATAGGTGTTGTGTGAGGACAGAAAACTACTATTGTTCGTTCCAGTAATGTTCAATACTGTAGTACAGTCACTTTTTCCCACTGGGATATTGCCAAAACTGCTCACACAAAGACTTGCTCGGGCTCTAGTAACAGCAATAACAGGAGGCCCGTTACCCTTGGCTGTCCGAGTGTTGGGGAAAACGTATCTTGTGGAGGAATTCCCTTTGCGATATTCCTCCATTTCCCATGCAGTTCCTTTGGCTTGTGGGTCCCCTTCCTCATCGGGGTAGCAGACTTTATTCAGTTTGGCATTAAGTCCTCCTACATCTGCTAGAGCAATTTCACAAATTTCAGAAGCCCACAACAGTGCGAACCAGGCTCTACAGGAGCCATTATGCAAGAATGGCAGGGGAATGAAAGGCGTTCCTCCCTTCTGGTGAGCTGGCATCATTCCACACACCCAGCAGTTAGTAGTGTTCGTAGCATTGTGAGTATGATGCAACATTTGTATGAAAGTGTTATTGAGGTAGGACATTCTGTGCTTTTGTCCGTGATAGGGAAGAGTGAAATAATGATGTTCGATGGGGACAGGAGTAGTAGCAGGTAATAAGTTTTGAGCCAGAATTATTTCTTCCATTGTCCATAAAACTGCTGCCAATATTATCAACAATATGATCAGAGTCATTATACACAGAGTCTTGTCTTTGGAGCGCATTTCAGATCCCAATTTCTGCCTTTCTTCTCGGTATCAATACAACCACAGGTTGGAGAGAGACCCAGGCACCACTGAACACGTACCACAACCTTCACTGAACCTAGTTCAGCCAGTTCTGTGATCCTACCGTGTCACAGCCGAACCATTCCACTAATTGAAACTGGTCCTCCGGTATCTCTATCTGCTCCTTCCCTTCCTTGGTCGTAAATCGTACCTTGATGCCGATGGTACAGTTTGATCAGGAAACAAAGTGTCTTCGTTCAGAGAAGCAACACTTTTCTGAGTCTGTAAGATGTCTTTCAGATCATTTCTGCCTTCTGGCTGGAGAACAGTAGCTGGGATTCGCTTGCAGTGCGCGGCATTTATCCAATGGCGTCTGTTGGTGACACGGACAGCAGTTCGAGTCGCAAGCAGGATCTGCTCCGGATTTTTCCAATGAGGGTCCAAATTCTTGGAACGTTGAAAGTTCTTTATCAACACGAAATCACTGGGTTGGAGACCATGAGCCGGACCCTCTGATTTGTCTGGTATAGCTTCACGCACCTGCTGATGAATCGGAGACAGTGGTACTGTATTTCTTTGATTACATTTGGCCTTGGGGGTCCCCATACATTCATAGGTCTGCCAAAAACGATCTCATAAGGAGAAAGTCCAATCCTACTATGTGGGATGGAACGAACAGATAACAATGCTAGAGGTAAGGCATCTGGCCAATTAAGGCCCGTTGTTGCTTGTATCTTTGCTAGTTTCAACTTCAACGTGGCATTGTACCTCTCCACTAGACCCGCTGCCTGGGGGTAATTAGCAGCATTAAACTTCTGTTTTACCCCCAAACCCTTCATTAGGTATTGTATTATCTGGCCAGTGAAGTGGGGGCCGTTGTCACTCCATAGGACTCTACAAATTCCAAAACGGGGAAAGAACTCTTTTAACAAAACTTTAGCTGTTGTCAAGGCTGTGTTGTCTTTGGTGGGATAAGCTTCTACCCACTTACTAAAGGAACAAACCACTACTAATACATACTTCAAATTATTACAGCGCTCTAACTGAATATAGTCCATTTGAAGTGCTTCAAAGGGAACCTGAGGTGGAGAAAATCCACCAGTAGGGGTTTATACTCCCTTCCCAGGATTGTGCTGTAAACATATCATGCACTGTTTGACCAAATGCTCAGCTGTTTTCCGAATGTGCTTATTATCCCAAACCTGTTCTAGTTGGGAGATGGTGTTTTTGGCACTAACGTGAGCAGGTCCATGAGCCATAGTCCCAAAAGGTAATAAATAAGCATAGGGCAACTTCCATTTCGACATATCCTTTGACCTCCAACATCCCTCATCATCTAACTCTCCTTCCTTTTGCCATTCTGCCTTTTCTGGTTCAGTGGCTGACCTTGTCTGTAATTTTCTTGTGGGCACTACATTTGATAATGGCTTCACTCTTTGGCAATGTCAAGGCAGTAAGAAGACTATTTACCAATTCACCATGCTGTATTTTAGAACCATGGGAGGTTAGGAATCCCCGTTCCTTCCAAAGCTTGCCAAAATTGTGTGCCACACCAAATGCATACTGGCTATCCGTATAAATATTTACTGATAATCTCTGACTGAGTTTGCAAGCCCTCAAAAGCGCAATAAGTTCAGCTGCTTGGGCAGATTTTTGTGGAATACGGGCTGTTTCTACCACAGTTTGTAATGTGGTTATAGCATAAGATGCAGAAGTGTTGCCATCAGGTAATTTCAAGCAAGAACCATCCACCCATAATTCCCCTTCAGGATCTAACAAAGGTGTATCTTTAAGATCTATTCTTCCCTTAGTTTGTTCTTCTGTTAGGAAAATACAGTCGTGTATCTCATGAGTTTGTTCGGCTGGCAAAGGTAACAATGTAGCTGGGTTCAATGTCAAACATCTCTTGAGTGTAATATGAGGTGCCAAAAGCGTAAGTTCGTATCCTGTGAGTCTAGCGCTAGTCAAGTGTTGTGTTTTAGTCTGGTTCAGAAGCGCATCTACGGAATGGGGTACCATAACCATAAGCTTGTTACTCAACACTATCCCCTCAGATTGTCGTATAGAGATGGCGGTGGCAGCAACCGCTCTAAGACAGCCTGGAAGTCCTCTGGCCACTGGGTCTAATACAGCCGAAAAGTAAGCACATGGACGATGTTTACTACCATATGGTTGTGTCAAAACTGACAATGCACATCCTTCTCTCTCGTGTACATATAACATGACAGGCTTAGCATAGTCTGGAGTGCCTAACACTGGAGCAGAACAAAGGGATGCACGAAGCTGCTGATATGCTTCCTGACATTCAGATGTCCATGGTAGAGGAGAGGGAGTGTCTTTAGTAACAAGGGACAAAAGAGGTTTGATGATAAGTGAGAAGTTGGAGATCCACTGTCTACAGTAGGAAGTAATACCAATAAGTGCCCTGACTTCTTTTTGAGTACTAGGAATAGGGATTTATAGGATAGTTTGAATCCTATCTTTAGTCAGAGAGCGGCCTTCCTTAGACAAGAAGTGACCCAAATAAGTGACCTCAGGCTGACAATATTGCAGCTTATTCTTAGAGACCTTGTGTCCCTTAACAGCAAGATGATACAACAGGGAGAGAGTGGCCTTTTTACAATGCTCAATTGTGTCTGCAGCTAGCAAAACGTCATCGACATATTGCATAAGTGTAACTCCTGGTGGCAAGAGGAGTTCATCCAACTGTCATTTAAGTGCCTGACTGTAAATGCTAGGACTTTCTGTATACCCTTGTGGAGCCCTACAAAATCTAAATGAACGGCCCCGTAATGAGAAACCAAATAGATATCTACTGTTTTCATGTATTGGAATAGAGAAAAAAGCGTTTTTGAGGTCAATAACAGAAAACACAGTAGCTGTAGGTGGGATTAATGTCAACAAGTTCGTAATATCAGAGACGACAGGATATTGAGGAATCACTATTTTGTTGACTTCCCTTAAGTCAATCACAAATCGGTAAATCTTGTCCCCTGTTCCATCGCCCCATTTTAGGATGGGGAGAATGGGGCTATTGCATACATTAGAGGAAACTTCCTCAACAACTCCTGTACGTATCATGTCATCAATGATAGATATCAGTGCATCCTCACCTTCTTTTGATATTTTATATTGCGGGACTCTTGGTAAGGAAACATCCTCCCGAACCTGTATATGTACTGGGGAAATGTCCATTCTTCCCACATCTGTGTCAGCAGTAGCCCAAACACATGAAGGGACAGAATCAAGATCCGAACATAAAGAGAAATTATATTGTTTAGGTAATGTCCTTTTCCCAAAAATGACACGTACTCCAGATGGGGAACAATGTATAGTAGCATGGAAATATTTCAAAAGATCGAGAGCATGTGGGGGAAGTAAAAAGGGGGCTGTAGTGATGACATTTTTAACCTACAAAGGTAGTTTTTGGGACACAGGGCTAGGAGTTGGTGTTCCATCAAATCCTATTGATGTAATTACTTGGCCAGACAAGGGTGTTCCAGGGACCAGTTTCTGAGATATTGCACTATGTGTCGCCCCTGTATCCACTAAAAATTTCTGATCCTGCCCAAGGGTAGTGGCTATTATATAGGGCCCTGACTGGTCTACAGGTATCTCAACTGTCCTAGGCAAAATGTGTTCCCACAGTTTCCTCTGATTCCCAATCCTCCATAGAATATTGATTATTTCGTTGATCAAAATAATTTCCTGACCTATTTCTCTCTGGAGCTTGAACCTGCTGTGGCTGCTGTCGGGAGCTGAAGTTCCCCGGCTACCATTCACTTGTCCCCTTCCTCTCCCACCAGCAGCTAAAACAGGACATTCTGAACGCCAATGTCCTTTCTCCTTACAATAAGCACATTGATACAGCCCTTGTGGAGTCTGTCTACGCGGTGGCCCTACTGGAGGTGTTTGTCTGAAATTCTGACCATAATTTTGACCACGAACTCGACCTTGAGGTCCATAGGCCTGGACCATCATTACCTTAGTTTTTAATTCTTTTAATGTTCCTTCTTTCCGTTCTTGCTCAGTGGTCACCTGATTCTGATTCTGATAATACTGAGCCATATCTAATATAGCTTTCGGGGTTACTGAAGCCCATGTACTCTCAGAATTTTTTAAGCGAACCGATATCTCAGGAAGTAAATTTCCCACAAATCGATCTACAAATAAATGTGCACCCGTAGGTGTAGATGCATCTTGCCCACTAAAATCGTGGAACACTTCCTCAAAGCGAGTAAAGAAATCAGGGACGGCCTCTCCCTGTTTTTGTTTACAAGCAGTGAGAAGTGCCCAATCTATTTTCCTGGCCAGAACCATCGTTTTTATGTAAGTAAGTATGTTACCAGGAAGATCCAGTATAAGCTGACTAGGTTTCTGACCAGGTTTCCTATCCCTGTCGGCTGCTATAATGGCCGTCCAAGCTCCTCCTAAATCAACAGCATGATCCTGTTTCCGGGTAAGTCGCCACATATCTGGTGGCAGGATCATACCAAAAAACATATCAATATCTGCTAAGGTCATGACACAAGAATCAATGGCTGCCTGAACATCATCATAAAATCCTCTAGGATTCTTCCGTATGTCTGGTAAAGAGGCTTTTAAAGTGAGTACATCCGTCCTTTTCCAGGGCGTTTATATCCAATTGTACAAAAAATGGGCTCTAGCATCAGGACTATTAGGGTCATCATTATCTGCATTCCCTCTTCCAGGAATGAATAGTGGCGCGGCTTCCCTCATAGGTCTTATTCGAGGAGAGGAAGAGAGTTCATTACGATATCCAATTATCATTGCTATGGCATTGTTAATTCTACACACAGGGAAGGCTCCTATCTGACACTGTCGATTAATAGCTCTAACATCATCAGGGCCATTCTGTCCTGTAGTCATCTCCCATTGGACCATAAGTTGATGAGAAAGCTTATTTATGAGACAAAGGAGCTCGCCCTCAGAAAAATCCTGTATCTGATCTATCATTTCTCCTACCTCCATTTCTAGATCACTCAACCAATTTAATACCATCAATCTTATCGCATCCTGACTTGATTGAGATACAGTCGAACGAAGAACTCGAGGGGTCAAGACAGATGCAGAAAGTACGGGATCATCAGTCATTTTGGGTGCAATAGCCTGGGATGGGGGTGCAGTGGCCTGGGATGGGGGGGGGGGTAGAGGATGTACCGGTACTGGTTGGAAAATAGGGAGCTGGACAGCCGCGGGCAAAAGAGGTGGAACAGGAGGTACAGGGGGAACGACATTTGGTGGTCCAGGGGGAAGAGGTGTTAAGGGTACATATGGGGGTGGGGGTCGTTCGGTCAATCCATCAATATCTGAATCCACATCCTCTTGGTGGACCTGAACTGCTACTGTTGGTCTAACTATATATTCCTTAGATATTAATAATCTATGCTCTCTATCTAAACATTCCTTTTTCTCCTGAACTTCCTTATCCTTCAATTCCTTATACTTCTGATACTCTGTCTTCCTTTCCTGTTTCCTTTGTACCTTCTCTGCCTTGAGCTGCCGCTCCTTTACTTCCTTCCTCCACATACGCAAACTGTCGAACATGGCTGGCCTAACTTTACTTAAAAACAATCGTTTCTCTAAATACTCGAGTTTGTGAGGGTCCATTGTTCCCTCTAATGGCCATTGCAAATGGGGATCCCCTTTTGTATATTTGTTCCACAATGCATTATACATGATGGGACAAATACCATATTTGATGTACATCTCAAAATTCGGCGTACCTTCTGGTGGCGCTGGCTGACTTGCTTCCAAAATGCTCTGCTTATCACAGCAGCAACAACAAAACTTACAAAGAGTGCTAATCACAGGCATGTTATATAAGATATTAAAAAAAACTTATAAACAGAGAGAAATAAAAAAAATATTCTCACATTACCTGTAAGAAAAAATGTTAGTCAAAACAAATAGCAAGTTCCAAAACAGATTCTAAATTCCAAATTCCAAGCAGATTCCGAACGGATACCAAACAAATGCCAAGGCAAATACAAAACAAATTCTAACCAAATGAACCGGTTCAATACAGATTTACCTTATGTGTAGTCTTCGACTCCCACCTGTCGATCCTCCCTGATCCAAAAAAAATGACCATCCGAAGGCCCCAGTCAAGGCCAGCAGCCGCCAGGAAGATCAGAGTCAGAGAGCTGAAAAATCACCTTGGACCATGAGCAACACTAGTCTCTTCAGGTGGGGCGCCCCTCAGCGAAGTTCGTCTTACCGACCCGATCTCCTCCCCTGGTCTGACTGCAAGCCCTTGATGGGGCCCCACGTTTGGGCGCCAATTTGTGGAAGCAGATTATTAATAATCCACTGGTGCAGGGTCACCACTTCGTCCACGGGTTCTTAACAAGTAAGGAGGAATCGACACTGGAGCGAAGTACAAACCATAGGTTATTTATTTAGCATTCATGAATGGGGCTCCGTCCGACAAGTACCATAGAGATACTCAAGGTGAGAGCGCGCTGAACAATGGTTACATGGGTTTTTATAGCAAAAGATCACAAACAAGGGACGCCCAGAGGTAAATAGAGCTTTGGGAAAAACACACAAATGAGGTACCGGTAAGAATCGACAGCCTTGGTGCCTTGTGCAATTGTTGCGTCCTGAAGCTGCACAACAAGATATGCTATCTGAGCAAACTTTACTTGAGGCTTTACCACTGTCTGAAAAACCCCGTGCAGACGCCAGCTGTTCTTTTGCGCTGACTCTGCATGTATACACAGCCTACAATGCCCCAATCTAGATTCTTTACTCCTGTTTATACAGATGCAGTGTCAAGGATAGAG